>VZRL01003662.1:304352-327870 GCA_013397895.1 Origma solitaria | reverse complement strand
AAAAAAAAAAAAGGGAATAAAAACCAAAACCTACTCACGGAATCAACCGCATCTCTCTGCCTCCCCCCATCTGCTCCTCAGAAAAGCCCTTCCCGGCTTTGGCTGACATCTCCTTTCGCTTTTTCCTTCCTCCCCTTCCCTGTCCAGGCTGTGCTCCGCCGCTCTCCTCCGGCTTGGACCCGGCGAGGAGGGGAGCGGATCAGAGCGGGCGTGGGGAGCTCAGAGGAAGATCAATCTCCCAGGTCGGGTGAGCAGTAATCCCGGAGAGCGAGCGGCTGCAAGCTGCTCCCCTCGCCGGGGCTCCCTTTAATTCCCGGCAGCCGCAGGAATCAGAGGCTTTTTAAAAAAGCTGATAGTGCTTCCTGCCTGAGTTTGGTGTACCCCAGGCTGCCGGGATGCCCCAGGGAGCGGATCCCACTCCACGAGTTCATTTCTCCATGCAAAACCCGCACTGGTCCCTGCAGGAGATGCCAGAGCCACCTCCAGAGCAGGCAGCAGACGCTGGGAAGGGAAGGGAATGGAAGGGAAGGATGCTCTGGGGGTGTGGATAGCAACAGGGCTGCTCCCCAGGGAGCCCCGAATCCCTGAGGATGGGCGCCTCGCAGAGGCCTGAAGAAGAGGAGAAGCGGCTGAGGGAGACCTCCTCTGCTTCCAGGGGTGTCTGCCATGCTCACCTCAGGGAGGAAACTCTGGAAGTGACCCTGCAGCTTCCCCTAGCCCAGCAGAAGGCAGAGGCATCCAGCAGGGATGCAGGGGTGGCTGGGAAAAGGGGTCCCATCGCCCATGGCAATCGATATCCGAGATCAGAGGCAGGAATTGCCTCCCCAGGGGTTGTGCAGCACCAAACACAGCAGGACTCCCCCTCCTCCCCACAGCCTCCACCATTGACAGAAAATCAGGCTTAATCCAAGCTTTGTATTTTTAATTATCTTAAATTTATGCCACAAAGCACGGGGGCCGGGGGCTGTCTATTTGCATCCTCCAAGATATTTATTTGGAAACAATATCATGTTTTCCTTAAAACAAGTTTTATCTCCCCGGCGCGTGCCTGCGTGTGCGCCTGTGTGTTTTGCCTGAGCTCCGGTTTACATTTCCTGATGGATGGATGGGGATTCAGAGCCCTTTTTTTAAGGTGGTGCATAAAATGTATTTATTATTCTTTATCTCCTACCTCTCGCAAGGAGTCATTTGTTTTCATTCAGAGAAATGAATACGATGTGAAGCCTGAAGAGTAATAACACAGCGAAATGACAACGGAGGAGCGAGACAGGAATCTGAGAGATACAATGGCAGGTTAGTAACCTCTAAAGATCACTGCTGCTCCGAGTGGTACAGTATTATTTAGTGTCCAGTCTGCCTCACAGCTCCATTTAATAAAAACATATGAAAATCTCGAGGAAATTTGGTCTCGCATTGAAAACCGGGCTGCTCTGCTAAACACGGATAATCTGGATATGCACAGATTACTTCCCGCTATCTGGCGGGGAGGAAGAAATTAATACCAGTTCTTGCTTCTCCTTAAGACAATGGCATGAGTCAATATATGGCTGTGCTGTTTGGGTTCATGAAGGAGTGAGTGACAAATGAGACTTTATTTATAGGCCTTTCCATGAACTGGGCAGCGGGGGTGGGAAAGGGTTAGGGCTGCAAAACCCAGATGACCTCCCCTGACCTGTGAATCGCTGCAGTAAAAGGGCCCAAGGACAAGGAGGGTTCAGGCTCACCCTGTTGTCATCGAAGGGATATTTGTCCCCCCAGGTCACAGCGACAGCAGAGCTCGTGGAGAGGCTGAGCACTCCCTGCTCTTCTCCTGGGACAAAACCCACGAAAAAGCACCAAATCTGCCTCAGAACCATCTGGGACGAGACAAAATCATGTTGTGTCCATCCAAACCACCTCACATGCCTGATTTCCCTCCTGCTGCCCCAAAAGATCCCCCATTGCCCCTGAAGTCCTGGGTGCCACCAGCATCCCTGAATCCCTCGATGGTTCATCCCTGAATCCCTCTGTGGTTCTTCCCTCACTGATGGGAGGGAGAAAGGGAAAATCCTTTCATTTCTCGCCTTGCTACCCAAGCCACACGCAGGAATCACTTCCATCACCACCCAAAGAGCAGAAAACATCTATTTTTCCGAGGACATCCACCTGTACACTTCGAGAGTCCAACAACAAAGAGGAGGAGCCAATTTAAAGGAAGAAGAAAACAACAACAAGGAAAAAGAGAGAGAGAAGGAAAACCTAAGTTAGATTCTTTGGGGATTTTTCCACCATTCTTTCCCCCCGCCATTTTACAAGTTTGTTAAACCAGCACGGTGTTTAAGTTGCTAAAAGCGGAGCTGTTAGAGCTCCGGGCTGGAGCGAGCGCAGGCAGCGCTCAAACCCAACATCGCAGCGCCACCTGCAGCGACCGCGCTTGGTGGCAGCTGCCAAACCCTCCAACTGGGCGAATCCTCAAAAAAAAAGCCCGGGGAGAGGGCTGCTAACTTAAAATCTTGCTCCTCCAGATCGCTTTTTCCACCCCTTTCTGCCCTCCCGTCTTTCAGGTCCTTCCCGCTCGCCCCTCTCTGCTGATACATGAAAGAAAATTGGCCTCTCCTGGGGAGCTGTCACCATCCCTGCTGCTGACAAAGGATGTCTTTATCGTGCTCGTGGAGGGTGGAAAATTCATTGCAAGCTGGTTTAAAGCTGTGCCGGGGCTCTGTGTTGTCACTGTGCCACCCCGGGGAGGGACAGGGTGAGCTCTGCCCCTAAGGGCAGCTCTCGGTCTGGGTTCTGCGGGGTCACACTCCCAGATTTTGGCAGTGCTGCCAGCTTCAGGAAGGGTTGCATTGATAGAAAATGAGATAAAAGTGCTTCCCCAAAAAAGTATAAGGGAAGTTTGCAAGGAAGAGCAGGACTGTGTCCCTTGGTCACCTGGCCACCGCCTTCCCCTCCTTTTGTGGCATCTTTGCAACCAATTCCTTACGATGGGAGGAGAGAAAGGCCTTGGGAGGCTCCATCTCAGCCATCCTCGGTTTGAGCTTTGCCCAGCATTTCCTTGGAGCCTTGGGCTTTGCCCATTGGATTCTCTGAGAAGCCCAGGGTGTCCTGGCATGGAGCACAGCAGTGCCATGCGTCCTTTCTCCTCTGTCACTGCTTTGCCGCACAGCCTCTGGCAAATCCCTTAATTCCCTGCCAGTCTTTCCGGGGGTATTTTTTGGGGGCAGATTTTTTAGTAGGACATTTGTTAAATAACTTTTTTTTCAGTTATCAAGCCTCTCCCCCTTCCCACCCAATCCAGTGTTAAACAGAGGTGAGGTTTGCCTTCATTTTGATGGGTTTTTTTGGGGTTTTTTTTTTTTTTTTTGGCCATTTGTTTTGAGGGAAGGAAAATCTCCTTTCACGTTGTCTCAGGGTCAAATCCAACAACTCTCAGGAGCCGCAGATCTGCAGGGTCTGACTGTCCCAAGCTCCTTCCCATTAGAGTGAGCTCCAGTTCGTGTTGGAATCTGGATTCAGACACCAGCTCAAGTTGCAGGAAGATTTCCAGAGGTTTCCAGCCCAGATTTCCCCTCTTTGTGATGAAATTGTAATTTCATTACAATTTTCTCCTTTCCCATTCCCATGTCCCCCTGCTCGAACTCAAATCTCCCCAGCAAAGAGCTGCTTCCACAGAGGGCCTGCCCTTCCAAGCAGACCCAGGGAGGAGAGGGATGCTCCCTCCCCATCCCCACCCACCCGGAGGGGATTTATGATGTACTCAGACCGACAGCATCATCTGCACATCTCCCCACCCCTCACCCCCTTGCCCTCCCCCTGGAAACTCCCCCAGGGAAAATTTTTTTCTCCTTCCCCCTTCAAATATTTGTCGAGCATTATCGCCTCTGGTCACACCCAGGCTGTCATTTGTCCAAACAAAACAGCGGCAGGATGGACAGGGGAGAGGGGCAGATGGACCGAGGCAGGGTGAGATGGGAGCCAGGGGAGCAGTCAGGCCATAATGATAAGGGGAGTATAAAACCCGGGCTGGGGCTGTCCAGTTAAACCAGGGGAAGCCCGAGAGGGGCCACTTTAACCCGCAGAGAAAGGGAATAATGTTGGGAGCAGGCAGGTGGAGTGATAAGATACAACCACAGCAAGTCGGAGAAATGCATTGTTTTTTTCATTTTGGAGGACAATACCAGGAGGAAGAGCAATCCATCCCTGCTCCAGAGGGCTGGAGAGCATGGAGGAGTGGGGATGGAGGGAGGAGATGGAGAAATGGGTAGAGTCAGAGGAGAACCATCCAGGAACATGCAGGAGGACCTGGAGATTGTGTGGAAGGGGAGAGGAGAAGGCTGGGTGCTGCCCCTGGGGCTGCTGCATTCATCTGAGGAGCAGCAGCCCTTAAATCAGAAGAAATCCAATGGGAAATAGGACAGCCTAAAGAGGAGAAGGGCCTAATCCAGAGATTAGGGTTTTATTTGGGATCTCAGAACCTGGATCTGACTTCCTGCTGTGATGCAGCTCTGGTAGGTACCAGGAGGGAGATGAGGAACCAGAAGCTGCAGGGATTTTCCCAGGAAGACACAGGATCCCCCAGCCCTTGCAGTTGGCAACACTCTGGAAAGGTCTTTTGGGAAGTTTGCCTCCCTCAGATAGTGAGAAAAGGATACATAAAATGCTCTTTACAGCCTACCAAACCTTGCAGCTAATTGTGGATGTCGCTGGCGGCTAATCCTGAATTTGAGGTATTTATAAAGCGTCTTTCCTACTCTGGCATTTCTCTCACTCAAGGAACATCCACCCAGCCACCGACCTCCAAAAATCTCTAGGAATAAACCTCCTGCTGCCTGTCAAACATGGCTCAAACTGCCCCAAATCAGCCGGGGGTAAAAGGTTTGTTTTGTAGAACACCAAGCTCCGAGAAAAAAACACAAAAGGACACAAACCAAGCCCAACGTTTATGATATTTTTTGTCACTGCAATTCATGTTTTTTAAAGCCAATTGGAGGCAGGGAAGAGGGGGAAGGTGAGCCCATCTTTTTTAGCATGTGGGGTTGGCGGCACACGGATTTACCCACTATGGGAACGTGGGAGACGAGAGAGGGGGAGAAGCAGAAGCTCATCTTGGGATGCTGCGGGAACCCCGGCGAAGAATAGCTATTCTTACATGTCAGCTTCATCACCATGGCATCAGAGAGGAGGCACAGAGGGAGAAATGACAGAAAACAGGGCGGGAGTGGGGCAGGGAGACAGGAGACAAACAGGAAGGGGAAGAGAAGGATATTTCCCTGATGGGCAGTGTCACTTGGTAAATAGTTGGTGCTCGGTCCCCTGGGCTTACAGGCAGAAAGATGCTGCCGGGCCCTTTAGACAGCACCTCTTAACAGGTTCCCAAATTCACAAGGTCCTCTCTGGAATGCTGGAGTGGGGCTTGCTCAGTCAGCTATTCCTAAAAACCTCAAAAAATATATACATACATGCATAAAAATATATACATCCATGTGTATCAACAGGCCAGCTCCTTTCTCCACTTTTCTCACTGGTACAAAACCAAATCCTGTACAAAGCACTTGGATTTGCTCTCCTGTCATCCTGGGCTGTGTGGATTCATCTGTGGTGAAAACAGACTGTGCTAGAAATCCTCCCTGAAGACCTGTGACCCCTTTGTAGTGGTACAAACTGGTGTACAAATTCCAAATTTTTTCCTTCTAAATCCATTTTCTTTTTACCTCCTTCCACCTCCATGTACACAAATTTCCAAGCAGACGGGGATAATGGGCTGGAATTCAGCCCCTGAGTTCTGAGTTCAGCACTGAGGGTGCTTGGAGCCACCACCCACAATCCCATCAGCAAAATCCCTTCTATAGGGGACCACCCTTTAACACGTGTTGTTCCTCTCTAGGGGAGCACCCTTTAACACGTGTTATTCCTATGGATGTTCCCATCATCACTGTTAATTCTGTGTCTGCCTCATGCTGAGGTCTCCCCCTCTCTGCTTTCCCCACTTCCCACCCTCATGGAAAGATCTTCATTCAGGGACAGCAAAAAGGGCACAACTGATCTTTCTCTCACCCTGCATTACTCTGGTTATTTTCCACCGCTCCCCCAAACCATCCTGTGCCCCTTTTGGGAATCTGCTCATCCCAAATCCCCCCCATGCTTTGGATCATCTGCAACACCCATTCCTCCCCCATTCCACTCTCCAGGTGCAGGGGATGTCTCACATCACGAAGTTGCTCAGCACTTGGGTCAAAGCCTTGGAATAAAACGATCCAACATCATCTCCTTAAAGCCAGGTCACTTCGTGCACCAATATTTCCATTAAATTTGAATTCAGTTGCTCCACTCCATCTCTTCGAAGCCATTTGACTTCCCACCCAAGTGACCGGGCAGAAACCTCCTCCCCCTTCCTTCCCAACACCTCTTGTACAAATCCTCTCCAAAGGAATAAAAACTGCAGGAGGTGTGAGCTGGCCACGCATGTTGTAGCCTTTTATTATCTGGGGACCCCCACTCAAATGTACAGAGAGATAA
Organism: Origma solitaria; assembly: GCA_013397895.1. Taxonomy (NCBI): domain Eukaryota; kingdom Metazoa; phylum Chordata; class Aves; order Passeriformes; family Acanthizidae; genus Origma; species Origma solitaria. Next base: position 321,372 of record VZRL01003662.1, on the reverse strand, counting down.
TGTTAATGGAATGATGCATTTGCTCTGATCTGGAGCTGTCACCGAAAGATAAATGCCGAGGCAAAGCAGAAGCGTTTAATCAAAAAATAAACCACCTCAATATGTTGTGTATTATTATTTTTTTTCTCCTAAAGAAGCAAAGCTTGGTCCTGTCACAGCATGTTATTTTGCCAGCATTATCTCTGTTATTTCTAAATAATTCCATTTAGTGCTGGTGATGGGTAGGAGGGCTGAGATACAAAATCAAATTAATTAGAGTGACCCAACAAACTCGTGTTTGCATTGCGAGATGCAACATGGCAGCAAATCTCACTGAGAACAAATTGCATTCAAATTAATTTAAGAAAAAAATAATTTGGGGCAGATCAGGTTTATTTAGGATCAATTTTAATAAGCTAAAATAAAGGCACGGCAGTGTGTGATACCATCAGCCAGTCAAAAGCCAACTTTGACAGAGGTTTATACAGCTGAGTGACAGTTACCTTCCAAGCCATTATTGGAAAATCTGGATTTTTTTGCAGTGGCTTGGACAATTAAAAGAGCACCTCAATTACAGCTGCTGGAGATATTAGTAATGAATAAATTATCCACCAGGTTTGACCCTCCCTTCCTTCGCATCATTTCCAAATAATTAATCTCCTTGCCACGTTTTGAGGCATTGCATTAAATTCACCTGCAGCAGAGGAGGAGCAGCAGTGGGGAGCCTTTCTCCACCCCCTGGCCTGGTGATCGACCAGGAATGAAGGTTTTGGGGGCTCCAAAACAAGGTTAGGTTTGGCAAATATTTTTCTAACATGTCCCTGACCCAGTGTTCCTGCACAGGTCTTTTCCAGGATTGGGAAAATCGTTCCTTAATGATTCCAGGATTCCATGCACACGGCAGGAGCAGATCCTGGGTCTGTCATTCCTCATGCCCCCAGAGGTGTGCGGTGTTTGGCCATCTCCCAGCTGAGCCCCAGAACATCAGGAATGGACTCACGGAGAGCTACAGCACCAGGAGAGCTTAAAGAGCATGGGATGGGCCTCAGCTGAAAGGGGAAAAGCCTCAGGTGGGCTCCTCATCATGGATCCATCCAGGATATTCCTCATCCATGCTCTGCTCCAGCCCAGGGCCAGCTGTGCTCACGGAACACTCTGGTACAGGAGCTGATTCCTGCGTCATGGCGGAGGGAATTGGGTGAGGAACTCCTTCAGAGAAGCAGGTCTGGAGATGCTGCAGGTACTGGAGCTCATTCCTGCGTCACAGCAGAGGGAATTAGGAGAGGATCTTCTCTAGGACAGCAGGTCTGGAACTGCTGCAGGTGCAGGAACTCATAGCTGTGTCACAGCAGAGGAAATTTGGTGAGGATCTTCTCCAGGCAGCAGGTCTGGAGCACACAGGACTGCAGAGAGAATCCCCAGCCTTGCTTTCATCCTGCACAGGAGCCATTGGACAGAGGAGGGCAAAGTCACAGGTGAAAATCAGAGAATCACAGAACAGTTTGGGTTGGGAGGGACCTTAAAATCTCATTCCACTCCCACCATGGGCAGGGCCACCTTTCCCCACACCAGGAGATATCAATCGTACAATTCCCCCATGCCACACTTGCTGTACCAGAAATGCCAATTCCAGGGCACAAGCCCCAGTTCTCGGGTGTTGTTCTGCCAGGATATTTTTATTACCCCAATTTAAATGTTGCTTTCACTCCTTCCCCATTATCCTTTGCCTCACAGACATCAACAAGGCCAATATTTGGAGGTACCTGTCTTTCACCACTGCAAAATGAGCATGAGATTGCAATCAGTACATGCCAGGCCATGAGACATTACAGAAATTTAAAGGCCTTTCAGTGATTTATGGCTCTTTAATCAAAGGCTTTTAATATTTAATTGCAAAGCTACAGGAGTTGTCTTTATTTCTGAAAAATCTGTTTTGGGGGGAATTAGACAACGTGAAACTCGACATATTCTGCACGTCCTGGGACCACAGCCCTCACTGGAGCAGAAGCAGAGAGGGTGGGCAGGAGGAGAGATAATTACAGCTTCTTCCTTATGGCTTTAAGATGCTGCAGTAATTTAAGGTGATAAATTAGCCTTCATTATTTCCACGGAGCTTGAGAAGCCATGAAAGGCTCATCAGAGGATCGTGCTGACGATGCAACAGGGAGCACATTGCAGAGGAGACGGGGGCAAATGAGGGAGGTGGTGACCAAGACCAAGTCCATCCCACTCCCCATCCCTCCTGTGCTGTTCCTCTAGCAGTGGGGAGAGCATTCTCCAAATTCCTGCTGTGGCTGGGAAGGGAGAGAGTTTTGATTTGGGGATTTGGGACATCTCCATCAACACGGTCACTGCTGGCACCCAGCTCAGGCATCATCCTGCTGCAGACACCCTCAGAGCCTTGGATAAATGTCTGAACATTCCCTAAAAGCTTAAAAAGGACTTTTTCTCTCTTTTTTTCCTTTTTTTCCCTTTTTTCTTTCTTTTTTCTTTTTTTTCTTTTTTTAAACTTTTTTTTCTTTTTTTAAACTTTTTTTTCTTTTTTTAAACTTTTTTTTCTTTTTTTTCCTTTTTCTTCCTTGTTTTCTTTTTTTTTTCCTTTTTTTCCCTTTTTTCTTTCTTTTTTCTTTTTTTGCTTTTTTTAAAATTTTTTTTCTTTTTTTTACCTTTTTAAATTTTTTTCTGCTGAGCATCGAGGGAGGTTTGGAGGTGAGCATCTTAAATAGAAACATCTCCAGTGCAATGAGATGAACCCCACCCTGTGGCTGGTGCAGCAGAAGAAAAATGACCCCGTAAGCTCCTCACTGGGACAGCATGTCCGGAGTTCCTTCTCAGTGAACATTTTGGGATGTCTAAAGAGCAGAAAAGCAGTGAAGTCTCCCCACACTGGGTAGGAGGTCCATGAACTCAGGTCCCCCACAGTCAGCAGCTGAAAAAGTGCTTCCACCCCTTCCAAAACAGCCTGGGAAGAAATCGCATTATTTTTCCTGACGATTTTATTTTATGCCTGAAATAAAAGCAATTGCCAGTTGAATCTCATTTGTATGCTCCGTGGTGGAAGCGGATCTGGGCATCAGGAGGACTCAGCTCTGCCCTGGCAGTCTGGTGACCTTCAAATGGGAGACTATCCCTCCTTCCACTGCTCCTCTTCTTGAATTTGGACTTGATTTTGGAGCTGTTTGCATCCAGGGCTGCCTCTCATTATGTATGTGGGTGCTGCCTGCCACAGCTGAGATGTGATCTTGCTTGTGGCCTCTGCAGCTCCTCTAGTACAAATAATAATTTCCATCCCATCTATTCTTTTGTTTGCTACTGATCTATATTAAACAGTTGGTGATGACTACATTTATGGGTGATTATTGCACTTATGCTGTGTTAAATCTGAATGTTTGTTTATCTTTATGTGGTCTCTGTGTATATGTTTGCACGGCTTTTAACTTTATGTATTGCAGAGTTCCTTAATTATAAAATCAATAAATTTTTTAAACTTATGGCTCTTGCACAGAGAGAAACCCACACACCATCCGTGGCTGGGTGCGACAATGATTCTTGCCTCGAGCTTGTGGCAGAACACAAACCTCAGCTACAGGAACTGACAGATTTTTTAGTTTGTTTGGGGTTGGGTTTTTTTTTTTCTGTCCTAGTAGCAATTAGTTCTTTGTTGATTTGGTTTTCATCAAAGCTTTCCTCCTGCAGGCTCTCAGGCCGGAGGTTTTTGCCTTTGACAAAAGGTGTGACCAGTGAAGGTCACTGCCCGGCAGTGCCTCTTGAGCCAAGGCTTGGAGGGAAGGGCTCAGTCCCCAACTCTGCCTCGGGCATTTCTTGAGTCCCACCTACACCATGGACAGTCCTGGATGGAGTTAGAGCTGGACTGGCTCTTCCACAGCCTCAGGGCAGTGCCAGGGATTGATTCCATCCATGAGCAGCGCCAGGCTCTTCCAGGATCCCATCTGGCCCTGCCCTCTGCCACTGGGAAGCCATTCCCTGCCTCCTGTCCCTCCACGCCTTGTCCCCAGTCCCTCTGCAGCTCTCCTGGAGCCCTTCAGGCCCTGCCAGGGGCTCGCAGCTCTCCCTGGGTCCTTCCCTTCTCCAGGGAACATTCCCAGCTCTCCCAGCCTGGCTCCAGAGGGGCTCCTCTGGGCTCTCTCCATCAGCTCCAGGTGCTGTGCTGTGTCCCCAGGGCTGGGGCAGCTCTGGCTCTCACCCTGGGGGGCACAGGGACAGAATTTCCCCTCCCTGCTGCCCACGCTGTGGGATCAGCCCATGGCACAGAGGTTTTTGCGCTGCTGGAGCACAGGGCCAGGCCATGACATGTTCTGTGAAGGAGTGAGGCAGAGCTGAGCCCCAAAACCTCCTCTCCATCATTTGGGGGCAATGCACAGCACCCAAAGCACCCCTTTGCTTGATTTAAGCTCTGCTCTTATTCCTGCTTCACCCTGGCCGTGCCTCAGTTTCCCCTGCAGGGTCACGGTAACACAACCACACCTTACTCCTCTGGCATGGGCACCTCCCCACAGGCTGTGGGGGTTCTCTGCATCCCCTGGACCCCGTGGGCTGCAGGGGGACCACCTGCTCCCCATGGTCTTCACCACGGCCGGCAGAGGATTTCCAGCTCCGGCACCTGGAGCACCTCCTCCCCCACCTTCTCCACTGACCTTGGTGCCTCCATGTTGTTTCCTTCACATATTTTTACCTCCTCCTCCTCCTTCTCTGGCTAAAAAGAAGTGCGTGCTCACATTGTTTTGATTTCTTCTTAAATATGTTTTCACAGAGGCGCAACTAACATCTCTAATTGGCCCAGGCTTGGCCAGCAGCATGTCCATCATCTTCAGAGCCATCAGAGATTGGCTCTGCTGGACATGGTGGAGAAATTTCCAGAATCTTCATACAGGACATGCAGGAGCCATCTTTGTACCCCACCCTGCTCACTGCAAAAACTGGGCCAAGCAAAACCACCACACACCGCCAACATTTCTCGCACTCCCCAGAGCCCCAAAGCTCCTCCAGCCGATTAAAACCCCCGAGATGATGAATCCATGGGTGCTGAGGAGCCTCCCACGGCAGCAGGGGCTGCGGCCACTCGTGTAAACACGAGCTAATCAGCAGCCCTCAGAGAAGTGTAGTCAGGTGCTGACCCCAATTTCTTTTATTTCAGGCTGTATTTCTCAGCTTGGGTCGGCCCTTTCTTTGCCGCTTACATCTAATTAGGATCCGTGCCCACCACGAGCAGGAGCGGTTGTAATTAAACCAAACTGGGGAGCTGGGGGGAGTTCACTCAGGTGGTGATTTTTGGCATGAGTTTCGGTGGGAAATGACTACCAGGACCCTCACGGTGGACAAATTGTCCCGTTATCTGTCCCTAAAAATGAGATATTTACCCCAGAATCGATGTATCCTATGTCAGTACAGGTGAATTCGGCAGAATAAAGTTAATAAATACAATATTTTATTTGGGCATGAGCACGTCTGAGATCAACCTGGACTGTCGGTTTAATTTTGAAGATCCCACCTTGTCATTTCAGACCCTCACACATCTTTACTCGCATTAATTCTACCCACAGAAATATCAACATGTGTTCAGTCTCATTTCTCTCCTGAAATTAGGCAGGTGATTCACAAAATTGGTAAAAGAGAAAAAAACCCCTAACTTAGCTACGTTTTTTCAGGATCAGTACAACAGCCTCACTCTACCCAGCACCAACTCAGACTTACCTTTTTCATGCCAAATCAGGAACAGTGAGAGGTTATAATTTTGACACTTGGACGAGATGAAAACCGGAGAGAAAGAATCTCAAAGAATTGTGATTCTGAGGGAAACGTAGGAGCATAATTGATGCTGGAAAGGAGCCTGTGGATGGATGGGAGTCCCTGGCTGGAGGTGGAGGCAGAAGTCAGCTGTTCCCAGGTCCCTTTGGGCCCACGTGGTCAGAAATGTAATATCACAACTCATTGGAAAACCTCATTTTTGTTACGGCATTAAAACACACCAGTGGCAAAGGCATCCCAGGGACTGTGTAATTTGAAAAAGACACATTCCAGCAATTACCTTTTATTTTTTTTTCCCTCCTTTGAAATAAAAGCTGATCTTAATGGTTTCAATTATTTTTCATCCAGTTACTGCCCTAGGATGATGCGGAGCTTTAAGTACGGGCAGGAAATAATTTCCAAGGGGACATTAAATGTATGTTTATGGAGTAAAATATGTATAAATGCAGACCACAAGAAATGGACTGCAAAGCATTTTATGGAGCTAATTCCATCAGGGGAGGGAAGGAGCCCACAAGTTCACTTGCACAGTTTATAAGGTCAGTGCAATCCCTCACTGGGAATTATTTCCTTCTAAATAACTGTTGCCTGACTATTTTCCTGAAATAAATCCTGCATCTTCCAGGTGGAAACTGATCCTAGGCTAAAAGCTTCCCTGGATGGATCTATGTTCCCTTATCTAGAGACAAAACGTGGCTTCCTGAACATGAAACCAGAATCCTGGAGCTCCAAAATTCTCGGTGCTGGAAGAAGTCAGGAGCTCCAAGTCAGCTGGGTGATTTTGGGGAAGACTTTTCCAGCTCCAGCCTGCCTCCTTCTGCCATAGCTGGAAGGAAATGTTTCACATAACTCAACCCACACTGTTGTAAGAAGGCAATCCGGGAAGATATTTGTGGGTTTGAGCGTTTTCCAAAGGCAAGGCAGGATTTTTAAATTTTTTAAATTTTTTTTTTCTTTTTAATCTGGAAGATGTCTCCTGGGACACGAAGATGACTCCCCAGCTGGCTCTTCAACCAATTATGCTTCATGTGCTTTCAGATGCTTTCCTTCTGAATTTTGAGGCTGCAGGCACTTGGCCAAAAGGAGCTGTGCTGCCTTCAACCCACAGGTCTGCCTCAGAGCACCACATCCCACCAGTTCAGCCACTCTGGGGAAACTGGGGCATATCTGCTGCTGGAACTGGGATAAATGTGCTGCTGGAATTGGGATAAATCTGCTGCTGGAATTGGGATGTGTCTGCACAGGCTGTGGGGCTGGGATCTCACCTGTGCAGCAGAGCCCCTGATCTCTTACTGGGGCAAGACATGAGGAGAACACCATCCCTGGAGAGCTGCTGCTGCTGCCAGATTGGCCAAATTTAACAGATTCTTGTGATGAAATTTCTGCCCTGTGAAGATCTTGTGAAAATAGTGAGTTAGAGGGGCAGGGAATCCTGCTCCAGTAAAGCCAAAGCTCCCCTAGAACTGAAATCCATGGTAATTTCAATCAACAGGCAGCTATTTTGGATATCCATCCCATTAAAATCCGTAATTCCCTTTATAACCCCGCTGAGGATGTGCACTGTGGACTGAGAAATGTTGCCAAACTTAGCAGAGGTTCTCTGTGGTCATTCAGCTGTCCCCAAACTCCACAGTCATTTTCCTTACGAGAGCTCCAGGGGGATCAATCAGCCACACTCCCTGAGCAATCATTCCAGATCCTCAGAGACTGGAAGAAGCACAGCAAGGAGAGATGGCCTTGTGGTTAAAACATGGATTTATATCAACAGGAAGGGCAATTCCTGCCCCATCTTCCACTGCAGCCTCGCTGCTGATCAAATTACAGCATTTGGGCACTTGGACTAGGAATTGCTGGGGAGCAGGAGGCCAGTGCTGTCTGCACTTCCCAAAAGGATGGAATGGCGATTCTGCTTGGCATGTGTAAAATTTACCATGATGTGATGAATAATAACAATTATTGTCTTTGTTCAGCCTTTCTGGGGTTGGTAAAACCAGTAAATCTCTGAAATTGGAGGTTTGCATGCAGAGAACATAGGGAACTGATCCAGCCAGGATGCTGCCCAGACTTGGAATACATGGAATACTCTGGAATACATGACAGAGCGAAGCTACAGACCCCTTAGTCTGTCTGGGATTTGGTGAGTGCAAGAAAACAGGAAATTTTTAAAAAGCAAAGTTTCCCTTTGGGCCTGGAAATGGTATTTTCCTTTATTTTACCAAAATTCCTGCCTTGTACTACACCAGTAAATGACACAATTCTCTTTCGGGGCAGGTTTGCTGAAAGTACACAAAGTGTGGGGTGCAGTGACCCCAGAGAGAGAGGGCTGGAGTGTGAGGAGGGGCTGAGATGGTCACACAAGGCTTTGAGTTCATTGTGTCCTCCATTTCCACTCGTGGCTTCAGGCTTGTGCAAGTTCATACAAAAGGAAAGATTTGGAATCACATCCCAGAACTTCTTTGGACACCCTACAGGAGCATTTATAGACCTCCCCCTCCACCCAGAGGTTTTGCAATGTCCGCATGGTGTTTACATCCCCACAGAACTGTTTTCCCCAGCCCTTTCCATCCTGCAGGAGCGAAAAAATAAAACCCAAAACTGCAGCAGGATGAAAAAATCTTCAGCCTTTGAAAGGGAAAGAATGATTTCTGGCCAGGTTCCATCCATCCAACTCTCTGTGTCATCGGCTGGGATGTGTAAATCTGCACGAGTCGTGTGATGCCTTTTAGAGTCGGCAGAGAGAAAGAGGAACTTCCCCGGTGCAATCAGCCCAGCTGGGAGAGATGAACTGTGCTCTGGAAGGAGCAATCCCTCTTTCCCGACTGTCAGGTGGCTCAGACATAACCACCCGCCCCTCAGCAAGCTGCAGGCAGCTGCTAAAAGTCCCAAATAACCCCCAAACCACCGCCAGCTCCCCAAAACAGAAATGAGAGTGGAGCAGAGTGGGAGCGACGTGCTTCCCACAGACCTCAAACTAGCAAAGCACCAGTCCTAAGTGAACTTATCCAACTGTTTGGATGCACTGGACAGGAATTTAGGACCAGGATTTAATCTACAGCTCAGGTTATGGTTTTGCCATTAAAAAGTTGCATCTTCCTCCATTAAGGAGGATGCAAAGCATCCGATTCCCCGAGATTCAAAGACAGACCACCAGATTGTGAAAGGACAGGAATATCGCCACAGATTTCCCTGGCAAAAGTGGCTCCGCCTTTCCCGCCTTTCCAAAGATGGGGAAATTTCTAAGAATATTTCCCCTGCTCCATCAGAGGCTCCATCAGCACAAACACACACACCCTGGGTACACAGCCGTTCCCGAGGTTTGCTTTTCAGATTTGCCTATTGACATTTCCCCTCCCTCCTTCCTTCCCTCCATCTCCCCATTCTCGCTTCCCCCACTCCGCGACTCCATTCCTTCTATCCTTCACCATCACCGGGAGATGCGGGGCTGCTTTGAAAAATGATAATAAAGCAAAATTAGGAAAAGGAAAGAGAAAAAAAAAAAAAGAAAAAAGAAAATGAGCAGAAGAGAAAAGAGAGATGGGGGAAAAAAGAATGCATGTCAGCTCCAAGCTGCTGCCGCGCACACGGGCTGCCTTTTGCTCGGCGCACATCAATGCCTCTTATCCTCCGAAGTTATTTCCCCTGGAGTGAACCTATCAAAGATTTTCAGCCTCTCTGGAGAGAGCAGTTCCAGATAACACTGGATTCCCTTGTCAATTTTTGCCTACCGGGCTCCAGCAGCATTTTCTACCTGACACTCTGATCTTGACACAGGCAGGCTGGAGGAGCGTGTGTGTGTGTGTGTGTTGTGTGTGTTTTTCTGGAGCTCTTTCCCCCTCTTTCCAAGCAGTGCAGATGCTTTCAGACTGGAGAGAGGAAGGGAAAACCCACTAACGTTTGGCATCTGCAGACACCCTACTCATCTGTAATTCCTGTAGTGTCTTGCCCTCCTTTTAATTACAGTAATTAATATAATTACGCTAATAATAATGATTATTATTTAGGGTGTGCCAGATCTTTCCCAATACAGCTCCTTGCCTGGAAATCCTGGGCCTATATTTGTAGAAGAAGTCACTGTAAGATTTCCAAATAAATGCTCCCCACAGAAATCCCGCTGCCGCGACAGCTGGGAATTCAGAAATATCCATCCCCTCTCCTCTCTTGGCTGTGACAACACTGCTGGAAGGCCCAGCCACTCCAGCAGCTTCCCTGCAAGTCTGTGGTGGTTCACGTAGGTCTTTTGTGGTTATTTTTGGTTGGAGGAGAGAGGTTGGCATCCCAAGATGACTCTGGTGTGTCTCCCATCCTTCCTCCTCTCTCTGAGGCAATGTTATCCTGGGCATGGGGCAGAACTCACTGCTCTGTGGTTGTTTATTTGCATTGTCCATGATTTTCCAGCTCTCTGGAGATCAGGCTGTGCTCCCAAGGGCAATGTGGGACCCCCTGAAGGTCTCAGTGGTGCGGGAATGTGGGAAGAAGATCCTTGATTGCAATTTAAATGTTACCAACATTGAGTCATTGAATCCCAGAATCCCAGAATGGTTTGGTTGGAAGGGACCTTAAAGCTCCTCCAGTTCCAACCCTTGCCATGGGCAGGGACACTTTCCATAGACTCCCTTCATATTGGGAGAAGTATTTACAGCAAATGATTCCTGAAGAAATGTTTGAAACTCAGCTGCACAGTGCAGCCCTTCAAGAGCAAATCCAGACCAGAGACGACAGTTTTAATTGCGAGCTTTGCTCCAGGACTTACCTATGTTATTCCAGCCCTGTAAATACACACTGGAGTCCTGAGCTTCTGACTGGTTCCTGCTGTTCCCCTCCTGGAGTTTCAATGTTTGTGAATTCCAGGAAGATCCAATAACATTTTTAAGGCAAGATGTGAAATTGGATTATGTGGGACTCAGCCTCGGAGCAGAGAGAGGTAGATGTCCTTAAAGGCCAGCAGCAATCTCTCCTTTTTCCCTGCCTGGGACCTTCAGTGAACCTTGAACGGTGCAGCACATGGTTATTCCATTTCACCTTGCAGCATTCCTGCTATAATTGATTATATTTGTCAGCCCATTTTTTCTTTTTGAATGCCGCGAATGGATGGATGCTGCACGTATGCGTAAAGCAGAGTCGCTGCCCTGCAACAATTGTTCCCTGTTCTTCACAAAGGGAGAGATGCATCCAAATAGGACAGAAAAATATCACTTTGTGAGCCTGAAGTAGGTGTGCAGCATCTAATCCAGCCATCCATCATCTCTCTGCTCTAATCTGCCTAAAGTCAATGGGAGGGACAGGGGAGAAGCAGGCAACAATAACAGTATCATGGTAACGGGGAGAGCGCTGCCGGAGGGGATTGTCTGCTCCGGGAGCTCAGGGAGGGCTCCGTGCCCCGGGAAAGCATTAATCAGCCACAAAAGGGCACGTGCCACACGAGAATAGCTCTGCTATTATTATTATTATTTACTCCATGTGATGCTTTAGCTCTTCAGGCAGGGCAGAGCCTCGGTGTGTTCCTTCCATGCCCCAAGCAGCCAGAGGCGTGCGTGGGAAAGAGGGAATTCTGCAGCCCAGTTGCAGCTCAGGGATGGAGTTTGGGGTCAGAGAGCCCCTCGGGCAGGCAGGAGGTCACTGTGCCCCTGGACACGGTGTGGAGCCGAGAGAGCAGCTCGGTGTGAAGCATCCTTCTGTCCCAGAGCCCCAGGGTCATTCCCGTGGGAATAATGGCATCCCTTATTCTGGCAATGCTCAGTGTGATGGGATGAAGTGAAATGTGGGCAAGGTTAAAATTATAAATTCTCTCTGACAGTTTCAGCTTTGCAAAACTTGCAGTTGCCCTCCAAATATCGTTTCACAGAGTCATGGAATGGGTTGGAAGGGACATCAAAGATCATCCAGTTCCAACCCCCGTGCCACGGGCAGGGACACCTTCCACAAGGGCAGGTCTCAAAGGGAAGCCTGGAACGACCCCTGCTCTGCTCTGGAACCCATTCCTGGTGTCATCACAAGCTGCAGTCACAGCAAGACAGTCCTGCTGCCTCCTTCTATCCCAGGATGTGCCTGGTGGTGTCAGAGGGAGGAGTGGTGGCACAGGAGCTGCAAATCAGACCTTCTGCAAATGGCACCACCTAATGTGAACTCAGAAATAAAAACCATCCGGGGCTTTGCTCCCATGGAAATCAGGCACGGAAGGCACAATTTAGAGAGCTGTTGAACTCCTCTAGTCCTCTCTGATGCTCAGGTACCCGGGAAGAAACAAAGGGAATCCACAGGAAGAATTAATAGGGTGCAGAGTTATTCCCCAAGGAATGGGATCTTTAGGAATACTTCCAATAAAAACCCAAACAAATGAACAAAACAACCCTCAAATAACAAACCGGGAGTGTTGAGGGGCAAGTGGTGGTTGGCGCCCTCTCCCCGGATGACCCTGCCCACGACTTCGGTGATGACTTCGAGGATGGCCTCGAAGAGGAGGGCTCAGGAGTATAGGGATGCCCCCTGGGCTGGTCCCAGGCGTGGCTCCCCTGCAAGCTCCGCCTAAGCTTCTAGCCCTTTCTCTGTCACTCGGGGACCAGGGCCAGCCCTGGGTGTGGTTTGGCCCCCGACACCACCTCTCCTTCCAGATCCTTCGTTCTACCCATTAAGTTGATAGGTTCTTATGTTTCGGGACCACCTCGGAGTGTCTTTCATTGGTTTGTTGAGTTCTGTACCCGCCTCTGTCCCCTGTTCCCATTGGTTGTGGTGTCCCTCTTATAAACCTGTGTAACCCATTGCTCGCTGCTGGTTCTGCCAAGCTCACAGGCCTTCCGTATCACCCTTCCCCAGTTCTAAATAAACGTCTGTTTAGGCAAGCGAGCGACTCCGCACCTCTTGTCTCCTCGCGCCACCTTCTCCACCGACGCTCTATGCAGGGCTTGAGTGCCCTGGGCTGCCGCGCCTCAAGGTGATCCACCTGCCCTCGGCCCCGTGGGGCAAGCGGCACGCACCAGCGGAGGAGCCCGCCGGACCGTCCGGCGTCACCANTGCTGGTTCTGCCAAGCTCACAGGCCTTCCGTATCACCCTTCCCCAGTTCTAAATAAACGTCTGTTTAGGCAAGCGAGCGACTCCGCACCTCTTGTCTCCTCGCGCCACCTTCTCCACCGACGCTCTATGCAGGGCTTGAGTGCCCTGGGCTGCCGCGCCTCAAGGTGATCCACCTGCCCTCGGCCCCGTGGGGCAAGCGGCACGCACCAGCGGAGGAGCCCGCCGGACCATCCGGCGTCGCCATTAAGACTTGGAATCTTTTCGGGCATCCCCGACCGAGCCAGCTGGGTAAAAGCAGACAAGTGGTCTGTGACACAGGAGCACTTTGGGGCTGCATCCTTCTCTGTCCTCCCATGACAGTCTGACATGGCTCCCATGTCAGTCCAGGCTCTTGCAGGAGGTGGCAAAGACAAGAGGTGAGGAGAGATACAGAGCAAGCACCCATCCCTCAGGCCTTGTTCCCTGTTCCTGTTTCTCCCTGACGCCTCGCAGGAGCTGCAGGGATGTGACAGCAAAATGCAGCAACTGCAGCTGCAGAGCTGCCAGAGTCACAATGGTAGGGTGACAGTAAGGGACACAGGAGGAGCTGTGAATGCAGGGGAGATGCTGGAGAAACCTTAATCCATTTGGCAAATTGGTGCCTGGCACTGCAGAAAGCAGTGCATTGAGAAATCCGGAGTGCTTGGTGAAGTTTGGCAGGGTGTGATTTGTGCTAGTTAATGTCTGCGTATTCAACAGGGAGAATCCTGGGGTGTTCCTGCATTTTTGGGGTGCTCAGGCTAGATGTGGCTGGCAGAGGTGGCTCCCCCCTGCTGCCCCTGCTCTGCCTCCACAGCAGCACTCTCCTGTCACACATTTGGTGATGGTCACACTCTGGTGCACGGATGGGCCTGAGCCCAAATCCATCTCCTGAGCTCTGCTGCCCAGCCCTGTCTGTGCTGTGAAACCTCAACACCAGGCACGGTGAGTGGCTGCAAACGCTGCCAGGGCATTGCAGCTTTACTCTGCACAGAGCAGGTGCATTTTGGGACATGGCTCTGCAGTTTTCCCTCATCCATGGATGCCCAGAGTCTGCCTGGAAGGTTAACCCATCCCTGCAGGATCAGCAGAGGGAACAGCAGCCCTTTCCCTCTCTGCCAACCAGCAGAGGATCTGCTGCAAGGAGTCTTCGTGCTGGAGGTGCAGCAGCTCAGGGATGTCCCCAGTGTCACTGGAGTGTCTCAGGTGGTATCCGACAGCACCAGGAGTCCTGGATGGAGGGAGGGATGGATGGATGGATGGAGGGATGGATGGATGGATGGAGGGATGGATGGATGGATGGAGGGATGGATGGATGGATGGAGGGATGGATGGATGGATGGAGGGATGGATGGATGGATGGAGGGATGGATGGATGGATGGAGGGATGGATGGATGGATGGAGGGATGGATGGATGGATGGAGGGATGGATGGATGGATGGAGGGATGGATGGATGGATGGAGGGATGGATGGATGGATGGAGGGATGGATGGATGGATGGAGGGATGGATGGATGGATGGAGGGATGGATGGATGGATGGAGGGATGGATGGATGGATGGATGCTGATGTCACCCAGCATTCACCATCACCTAAACCCAGAATTCCCTGCAAAGCTTCCATCCAGCAAGTTCCCCACTACAGATGCCTGGGAAAGGCACTTTTATATTTAGGAGGCATTCAGGATTTGGGATTTTTTTCTTTCAGCAATTTGTCCAGCAGCTTTTTGGCCCCGTGCAAATACCTGCTGTGAGGATGCAGCCAGCAGAAGCACCTCCCACCCAGGGAATGTCCTGGGGTTTGTTTTCAGTTTTTACAAAGCGCTGCCTGCCTGGCAGAGTGGATGCCCCTGGTTATTGTATTTCTCAGCGGTATTTGTGGTTTTACAGACATCTCCAGGATGTCATTTCTGGCTGGAAGCCACAAACCGAGCAAGATTTGCAAGGAAACACGAAACTTTGTGATGCTTGTGCTCCTGGCTTGCTGCAACTCTCTCTTGCCTCCAACACAAATTTATTTTTCAGTCCTGTACAAACTATTTGAAGTTGGATTCTCCTCCCCAAACTCTGTCTTTTTACAAGCCAAATGCCGATATTTGCTTTAAGGGAAGATACATCCTTCTGTAGAGTGCCAAAGGACTTCTACCATCAGAGTCACCTTTATCTGAGCTGGCTGAATCCCACCTGTGGGGTTTGGGGAGGGAAATTCAGCCTCCTCCTTCCCACACATCTCCTACAAACGCAGGCAGCTTCCCCCCCCTCGGCACTATTTAGAAGCTCAATTAATTAATGGCCTCAAAGTGCTGGCAAGATGGATGGCACCATAGGAACAGAAGTACTTCCATGGCTTTTTTAATAATAAAAAGAAAAAAATGCCGCCTGACAAATCTGTGTCTAGAAGGGCCCAAGGTGTCAAAGGAGATGGACAGTGAATAACTGAGAAGGGGATGGGATTCCAATCCATCTTCCAGCTGGCATTTGTTTCATTTTTATCTCCACTTCAGCTCGAGGGCCTGAGAACAAGGTAGGAGAAAGAAATTTTGTTGTTGACTTATGGATGTCTTTGATAAAGGGCAAAAATCCCTCCAGTGCACAACAGTGACCCTCCTGTGTCTTTGCTGGTCTTGCTGATTCTAAAGTAAAAATCGGGCAGGAAAGGAAAAAAAAAACAGCTGAAAAAGAATATTTCATATTAGTTTTTAGTGAGCTAAGGCTGTTACTGTTCTTTTTTGTAGAATTATAGAGACATAGAGTGGTTTGGGTTGGAAGGGACTTCAAAATTCATCCATGGGCAGGGACACTTTCCAGTATTCCAGGGTGCTCCAAGCCCTGTGCAGCCTGGCCTTGGACACCTCCAGGAATGAGACATCCACAGCTCCACTTTTTAAGCCCAGACAAGCCAGGAAGGTGCAAACCTCTCTCCAAAGTATTTTTTCCAGTGCTTTTAGCGCTTTTTCTGGCCAGTGTCACTCCCCAGTGCTGAATCCATGCTGCACTTCAGGCGCCTCTGAGTCTTTTCTGCCACCGTGGTTGCTGCCGTTTGCTCAGCCTGTAATACCTGAGCAGGGCAAATCCCCCCAGCTCCCAGGAAATCCAATTTCATGGACACGGCTAAACGTGTGTGTGATGTGTTGCTGGATTAATTCCTGAAGATCACTGCCTCCTTGGTCCTGTAATTCCAGCTCTTTTCTCGCAGGGCACAGAGGCAGCAGCGCTCGGGAATTTTCCCACCATGGGGCCACTCTTGAGGACCACAGTGGGATGCAGGAGCAGTGTGGGGCATTGTGGTTGGCCAGAGGTCAACAGGGCTATTATTGTGCTGCCTGGGATTGGGCAAAGGGATGAAGTGAGCAGCCCAGATAGGTTAAGTCTGATTTCATGGACATTGATAGGTCAAAAGGCTCCCAGCCACTCCAAAGCTTTCACGTGTGTCACGTCCATTCTGGGATTTCTTTGCTGAATGGATGTAAACCGGCCTAAGTCAATATCTTACAGCTCCTTTTTGGGTCAAGATGGAGAAGAAAATATTTTTTTGGGAGGGAACACTCTGCTCACCCTGTGATGCTGCCCCGTGTCCTTCTGCTCTTTGCATTTGTGCGGAGTTTTTCCCTCTGTGCCGCAGAAAAGATGCAGGGTTCTGCTGTGCCTTGCTTGCCCCTGCCCACACTGCTCCAAAACCCTTTATTCAGGTAAAATATATGCCATTTTTACATGAACAGGTAAAACCAGTGCATCCCCTTGGCGTTTCTGCCCAAAAGAGAACCACAGAACCATTTAGGCTGAAAAAGATCCTCAAGGCCATCAACTCCAACATTATCCAGCAGAGCCAAGCCCAGCACTAATTCCTGTCTCCAACATCACAATTCCTGCACCGCTGCAGTCCCTTCCTTTGAAGGGAAAGCCAAAAAACTTCCCTTTCACCATCCGGGGCTGTCAATGGCAGCACCACTCCCAGAGACAGGGAGAACGCTGATATTTTCACCGTCCTTTCCTCTGAGGAGGAGCCTGAGGCCCAGCCCAGCTGTGAGTTGTGGACAAGGCAGAGTTTCCCCACACCCAACATCCCTTTGATGCCTTAAGATTTCAGCTTCTGTGTTTTTCATGTATCTGCAATTCTGTGATTCTCTGGTGTAGAACTCTGGGCTCCATTCGGGTGCTGAGCTGCTGTTCTCATTTTTAGACAAAACAATTCCTCTCTAAGCCCAAAACCCAAGGACACTTCACTGTCTCAGGCCCTGAGATATGTAA
>VZRL01003662.1:250094-303038 GCA_013397895.1 Origma solitaria | reverse complement strand
CCTTCCCAAACCTTCCCAAACCTTCCCTTCCCAAACCTTCCCTTCCCAAACCTTCCCAAACCTTCCCAAATCTTCCCAAACCTTTCCTTCCCAGGGCTGTCCCACTGGTTTTGCTGGGGCAGAAGCCACCACGGCCAGCAGTGTCCCCAGCAATGTCACTTCACCTTTCATGTGACAGCATCCAAGGGATTCACTGGAGCTCTCTGAGGCTGCCTGGGACCCTGGGAATGGTAGAAGTGAGAGCCTAAAGAGGGTTTGAGCTGAGGGAGGCTCATCTTGGATAAGGAAAGGAAAAAAATGTGCATTAAAAGATGGGGAAAATAAGTTTATGTCACCCTACAAGACACTTTAAACATTCCACAGACTGAAATACCCACAGGTGTGTGGTGTGTTCTTCCTGCTCTCAGTTGATGCCAAATTTCTCCTCACTCATCTCTTTTTTTTTCTTCTAAAATCGAATTTCTCAGACTTTCTGGAAACAGCCAGATGGGAATGACCCCCTCCATTAAAGCCTGCCTGCCTCTCCCTCTCCTCACATACCTGTTTATATCCATTTCAGACGGAGGGAAAATGCTCACTCAAAGTGTTTTTCTGGGATTTTTCCCCCACAAATTGGACCATTAAACCTAATGTACTATATTAGCAAAGTGTGTGGCATTAAACAAAGTGTATTTAGCACATAAAATAAATTTAGAATATGAGAGATTGTTGTAATTTTCTCTTTACAATACTTGAGATGTGTTGGAAAGGGAGGGAGAAGCACATTAGCAGAAGAATTCAAAGCTGAAGGGTTGAAGCTCCCCGGGCCAATGTGATTGTGACCCCTTCTCCAAATTATTTTTCTGGGGCATGGAATCTTTCAGTACTTGAGAGAATTACGCTGGGCTCTGGGAACTTTAACTCTGCATTTTCTGGCTCTTGCGGCTTTAAATAATAATTTAATGTTGCATTAAAACTGTATTTTTTCTGATTTTTTCCCCACTGAAATAGTTCTTTTTATTGTTTTTTTATCCCAATGAATTAACTTGGAGAGGGGTTTGAGAGTGACATTTAAAATGTGGGAAAACCAGAGAGATTTACTGAATTCCGATTCAAAACCCCCACATTTGGGGGTTATTTTGAGGGAGGGTGAATACATCACAAAGCCACTCTTTTCAGGGTGAGTGAAGGAACGAGACCTTTGTAGGAGCAAGGATCAGATCCGAGCTGTCCATAAAAACAGAGCAATAAACCCAATAAATAAATAAAATAAAATATCAGAGGACCTTTCTTCATTTTGTTTCATGTGAAAGTGTTTCTTTAAAATATGTAAAAATCACAGCCCTGTGTTCTTAATAAAGAGGATTCTTGCACCTTTCTGTCCTTCCTCTGAGCTTCACCTCTCCTCAAATCCTTCCTCCTTTGTTCTTTTTCTGAGCAATGGCTGTGACTCCCTCTGCTCCCCTCTGGTCCTACATCGAGTGTTTGCCCCATTTCCCCAGTCCCTAAAGACTCGGGGTTTTTATTTAATGATCTTTGAGGGAGAAATGAATTTTTTCAGATTTGCAGAGCACTGGACAAATTTGCATTGGTTGTTACTCATTTCCCTGCCTTGTGAGCAGGGCTGGGGGGTCACAGCTATTGAATAATTTTACAAGGCCACTTTTTGGACATTTTTAATTCATATCCACCTTATGAGAGAGAGTCAAGGAAACAATGCCCTGCCCTTGGATGGGACTGTGGCTGAGGGATCTGCCATAGATCACTTATAAAAGTTTCTTTTTTACCTGCTTGGACATCAAGACTCCTTCTTGTAGGATTTCCGTCTGAGGTATTGGTGCAGTTTGTTTCAGACGGTCAGGACTGAGACGAGAGATCTCTGGAGTTTGGTCTTAGAGCATGAGGTTTATTGTGAAAGGTGTGGGTGTAGGGGAGCTGCTGGGAGCTGCCAGACACAGCTCAGAGCAGGGCAGAGAGGGGAGAGAGAGAGAAGAGAAGAGAGAAGACAGAATACAGAATACGGAATAGAAGGAAAGAAAGAAAGAAAGTACCGTGGTTGCCGTTTACAATACAATAAATCATCCTCTGTGCTGAATATTCTAATTTTCACTAACCAATCTAGAACAAGCTACAAATCCTACAACATTTACATACAGCCTATGAGAGTCATTGCATTACCATACGGCGTTATATTTTAAACTCTAAAAACTGCTTTTTGGACCCTCTGCCAAGTTGGCAGGGTCTGCTCTGACCCTCGGAGCTGTCTGCAAGCAGAGGGGATTGTTTAATCCAAAGGGGATTCCCTTCAGTGGCCACACCATTGTTTTCCAGTTGTTCAGTACCTGGGGTTTGGTATCTCCAAGCTTGTCTTCATTTCAGTCTCGCTTATAGTTTCCATATTCTCAGCATCTTTTGCCAGGTAATCATATTTATATGCCTTTCCTATTTCATCCTCCCCAACACCTTCTGACTTATCCAGGAGTAAAATGCTCCCAATTTACACCATCACAACAATTCACAGCAGAAATATAAGATTGCAGAGGGTTTAATGGATAAAATGGGTGTAAAAATTATAAAAAAATTAAAAGACGGCAAGCTGGTTCAGAGGACACAGGGCCATTTTCCAGGCCTTGTATCCAGGACTAGGACAGTGATTCCACATCCCCAAAGCTTGTGGAAATCCAGCTCTCATATTCCCACACACATTGCGATAATGTCTCCTCCTTCCAACGCAAGTGCATTCCAAAAAGTACAACTTTCTCAGCAGGGAGAACAAAAATACAGAGAGTTGGAGGAGAAAACAGCATGGCAAGGAAGCAGCAGGAATGGAGAGAACATTTCATGGATTATCTAGGAGCACATCTGGGTATATGGAATAATCTGGCAAGGAGATGTAATCATCACCTGACGCTTTTTGTTATTATAGTTGCAATTGATAATTAAATATTGGCATTAATTCCTTTTCTACCGGCATGGCCTCAAAGCCTTCTGGACATCAGAGGTTCCTGTTGTCTCCAGCAGCTTTTGGACCAGGACATTTCACCTGTTGCATTTCAGAGCTGTAACAAAGGTACCAGCAAGGGGAAAAAAAAAAAAGAGCAGAGAGAGAGTTAATAGCGTCTTCAAAAAAACCAAACTTCTGTGAAATAAATGTTGAGCCCAGGGATGGTGTTTGCAAAAATGGCAGCCATTGGCTAATGTTCCCTTTCTCATTACTCCTAATTTGTGGAACAAAATCAGGCATTATCTCCAGGGATGTTTGCAGAGGGAAATAGATGAGTAGGCATGTCCAGCTGATTTTTGCCATCCCCAGTGTTTATGTTTCATTTCATTTCCTGGGCACACTTCAATCAGATTGCATCAGAACTCGTGGCCAGATCGGGGGGTTTGGGCCGAAATGAAGATGAAACGTTGCTCAAGACGATTTGCAGCTGCCCAAAACTCGATCTAGGAGGGAGCTGAGCCATTTGTTGGGCACTTTCAGAGCCTCGGGGGGAGGAAGTTTTGTGCGGATTTGTGTTTTTTCGTTCTGTGTTCTCACCAGCGCTCCCTAATAAGAACAATTTCTCAAATCCTCAGGGTGCGTAGGGCACTAGCACTGCAGCCTTGAAACCACAGCTAAATATGAGCACATTTCCATGTGGGCACATCCAGAGGAGACACAGAGTGGGAATCAGCCCCTCTGCAGAGTCACCTGCCAGCTGTGTCCTCCTCTTTGTCACCCTGGAGATTTGTGCTAGGCTTCAATCAGATCCAGACATAGCCCAGCTTTGGAAAACTTCACCTCTCAAATCAAATTTTTCATTTTCATTCCATTTTTACCACTTTTTTCTTCAGTCTCTTGAGTTACAGCAGGACTTCAAGTGAGGCACAACATTTCAACAGGGCTTTGTTACTTGAAAAGAAGGGATAGTTTGGGATTGGAATTTCCCAAAAATATTGTGTTGTCAAGGAATTTTACCAGGGGAGGGGTTCACTCTGGGTCCTTTGGAGACAGCAGGAATAGCAGGAACACATCATTTGCACACTCTCCTTGATCCATCCATCTTTGGACAAGGCTGGATATCATTTGCTGGATCAGATGGAAGTGATTTTTTGGGAAATTCTTTTTTTTTTTTTTTTTTTTTTTTTTTTTTTTTTTTGCGTGGTGCACAAGGTGACCGCTGGATGAAGGGTAAAGAAATCCATGGATTTTCCATGGATTTGATATCCTAGGGCAAAAGTGTAAGTTCTTTTTCTCACTGCTGAGTCTGGTGGCACAGGGAACAGGCGAGTCAAGGACTCATCCTGCCAAAGGAGAAGGATCTTCTCAATTTGCTGAAAGTTTGCAGCCCCTGCACGGCGCCATGGGAAATATTTGGGACTTTTACAGCTCCTCCACAAGATGGGTTGGAACTCTCCTCACTCTATAACTGGGGAAACAACATCATGAGGGGATGCCTCGGTGCACTGTGTGTCTGAACCTGAATTAGATTATTTTTTTATTGCTTTATGTTACGCTGTTGATTCACATCTCTCAGCCCTTGGCTGTGCTTCTGCCTCTCGGAGCTGCCATACAAAGCAGCTCCTCTCTGTCGCATACAGATGAGATTTGGCTCCGTCCCGCCCGGCAGCCAGAAGGAAATCCACAGGAATCACAGCTCCCCAGGTGTAAAAGCACGAAGCGAAAAAATAAAATAACAGGCTGGCAGTTTGCAGAGAGCTGGTGGAAGGCGCTGATGTTGTTCTGCCAGCGTTTGTGATTTCCCTGCCAGCCTCGCCACCTCTCGGGGTGTCTCGAACCGGCAAAAAGATTTCGTGTGGAACAGCAAATGTTGTGTGGATGTGGCTAAGGAGCAAAGCCAGGAACGTGAGCTCTTCAGGCTGTGAAACCAGAGGGCTGCAGAAAGACCCCAGGTGTCAGTGCTTTTCAAATCCTGAACTGTTTTCCTTTTGCACTTTGGATTGGCAATGGTGAGATTAATGGCCCAATCGTGCCTGTGTTCTCCAAAGTTTCTTGCTACAACGACTGATCCCTGAAGATTATCCCCACATCTTCTTCAAGCTCTTTCTATTTAAACATTTCCTTTACAAAGGCAGCTTTCAAGCCTGCATTTGAGAAAAAAATATTAAGCTGTTTTGACAGAGAAGAGACACGTATCAGAAAGGGTTTCTCTCTGCAGCCTCAGACCTCCCCAGCTCCTATTTATGCTGCTTTTGAGCATAAGGAGAGTTCACTTTCATCTGTCCAATGGATTTCTGTTGCTGTGATCATTTCTCCCCTGGGAAAGGTGTCTGTGGCTCTTTCCGCCACCACAGAAACACAAAAGACCCCTTTCTTTTTTTGTCAGGGAGCCAATGTCGAGAATTTCCTGCTCTCTCACTTGGGGGTAGTGACTGACTGGGAAAGAACATCTCAACTGAGTATCAGTTTCCCCAGATGAAACACCACTTACCCTCCTCTTCCCAGAGCCCTGAACACCAGCGCTCTCCAACCACTGTGTTTTCTTCCTGGTGATGCCTAGGATAACAGCTTCTATATTTTTTGTGTATCTGTAGTTTTAGTGTGTGGCTCTAGACTCCACACAGAGTGCTAAAACTTCTGTTCCCAGCATATTTTAGACAAAACAATTCCTCTCAGTTGGAAATCCAAGGACACTTCACTGCCTCAGAGCCCCAAAATACGGAACCAACAGTGAATTGGGGGGAGGAAACTTGGAATAATTGACATCAACACCTGAAAGTGTAATTGGAGGATTAAGGCCCAATATGTTAATGGACAGAACTTATAAAATATGAAAAACTCATGGCTTGTCATCCATTTTGGGTGTAGCCTCTCCAGTAGGCTCTGTCTGCCCTAAGCGCACCTTGAAGGCCTTTAATAAATTAATCTGCTTTTTATTCTCCTGACTTTGTCTAGCCTCTGTTTTAGGTAAGCCCTGTTCAGGCATCACTGGCGGATTGTGAAAAAAAATTTAAAAAAAAAAAAAAAAAAAAAAAAAAAAAAAAAAAAAGAAAAAAAAGTAGAAGGCAGAGCTTTGGTGATTTGTGGTTCAGAAGAATGTCCGGTCCCCGTGTCTCCAGCAGATATTAAAGATGACAGATTGCCAAGATGTGCCCTGCAGATGATAAATCGCCCTCCAGCTCAGAGCAGAGTTGGGTGGTGGCTCAAAGTGCAGGAAAAGGAGGCCAAGGAAGGCAGGAGAGCAGAGCCCAGTCCTCCCAAGGAGCTGGAGCATCCATCCTGCGTCTGTGGAGTGCTTTCCATGCGGGTGTAAGTGAATTAGTGCTGGGGGCTGAGAGCCCCACTCGATAGCCTGCTCGCCTTTAATGGCTTGATAAAACGATGGTGACAAGAAGATAAATAGAGATAATACTCCAGGCTTCTTGCAGGAGAACCATTATCATTAACAGCATTAATTAGCCCATAATACACTGTACAAAACCAGCAGATACATCCAGTCTGAAGGGAAGCAACCTGACAATTGTCAGTAATGTGATAGCTTGGCATTAGCATACACCGATCATTGAATATCTTCATCATCCCAACCTGGCCTCTGGAAAAGGGAAGAATTCCCAAGGCTGCCTTGCAGACAGCATCTCCAGCCAAGTCATTAAAAAGATACATGATTATGGAAGTGGGAGCTGCAAGGGTGGGAGCAGACTCCAGAATCTTTTGCTTTCAAGCCAGCCCATGCAGGACTCGCCCAGTTGTACCCTCTGGAAACTCTTTGCACTTAAAGGCACATTAAGGTGGACTGAATTCTCCCTAAAACCGACAGCATTTCCCAGCAGAGGCTGGCAGTGTATTTGGAGAGCCACTTGGAGAGATCTGCGGAAGAGAAGTGGAGAGATTAACCCATAGGAAGTAACATATCGAGATGGAATTGGAATTAGAATAAAATTAGAATTAGAATAAAATAAGAATAAAACTAGAATTAGAATTAGAATTAGAATTAGAATTAGAATTAGAATTAGAATTAGAATTAGAATTAGAATTAGAATTAGAATTAGAATTAGAATTAGAATTAGAATTAGAATTAGAATTAGAATTAGAATTCTCTATTTCTCCATAGAGATACTGATAGAATTAAGAGTATAGCCCTAGACTAGGGGTTCCAACCTAAAATCAGCCTTATCGTCCAGGGGCCTGGATGTGCAGAGATGATAAATTCTACCAAGGAGGAGAAACATTTCCCTGTTACCCTTGGGCCAAACCCCAAGTCTCGTACGAAGGAGAAAAATGAGCTGTGGAATCAGTTTTGTTTTAAGGGGATTGTCTTTCTTTGCAAGGAATGTATCAAGGTACAAAATGACAGGTGGTCAAAATGACATTTTGGTCCCTCAAATCAGAGCTGAACCAGGGATAGCTGGATCACGCTCAACAGAAGTTGATCCCAACTGTGAAAACTGTAATCAGGGAATTTCACAGCCACCCCTGTTAAGCTATTTTAGTGTTTTGTTGTGAACATGTATTCCAGTCTCTCCTAGTACCCAAACTGAACTCTTTTTGCTGAAAATTAAGCTCACTTCTCCTTATTTTTCTCCTAGAAAAACGAGAAGAATTGCTCTCATCACTTTTTCAAGTATCTCCACTCTCCTGGAAGACTATTATTCCATCTCCACTTGGCTCCTGCTCCCTTGGCTGAAGAAACACAATTCCTTCAGCCCATTTTGATGATTTTAAAAGTAATCAAACTCCCAGAGAGATTGCCTCTGAGCACAAACCCCCTCTCAGCAAGGGGCCCTGAGACTTTCTTTTGTGCAGCTTTCCTGCAGGTTGCTTTTTTCCCTACCAGCATAAAGTTCATCAAAAGCAACACGGAGTTTTTATCCATCTGCACCCCATGTCTCACCAGCCTGAGGAATGTGAGCTCTGGGAAGTTTCTGGGAGGTCCTAGGGGGTTAGGATGATATCTGAGCTGGTTTGTATTGCCTGAGCCTGGAGGTTGTCACAGTGTAGGATTGCCGTCTGTGGTGTTTGGGTCAGTTGTTTCAGACGGTCGGGACAGAGACAAGAGATCTCTGGAGTTTGGTCTTAGAGCATGAGGTTTATTGTGAAAGGTGTGGGTGTAGGGGAGCTGCTGGGAGCTGCCAGACACAGCTCAGAGCAGGGCAGAGAGGGGAGAGAGAGAGAGAGAAGAAAAGTACAGAATACAGAATCGAATCCCATGGTTGCCGTTTACAATACAATAAATCATCCTCTGTGCTGAATATTCTAATTTTCACTAACCAATCTAGAACAAGCTACAAATCCTACAACATTTACATACAGCCTATGAGAGTCATTGCATTACCATAGGGCGTTATATTTTAAACTCTAAAAACTGCTTTTTGGACCCTCTGCCAAGCTGGCAGGATCTTCTCTGACCCTTGGAGCTGTCTGCAAGCAGAGGGGATTGTTTAATCAAAAGGAGATTCCCTTCAGTGGCCACACCATTGTTTTCCAGTTGTTCAGTACCTGGGGTTTGGTATCTCAAAGCTTGTCTTCATTTCAATCTCGCTTATAGTTTCCATATTCTCAGCATCTTTTGCCAGGTAATCATATTTAAAAGGCTTTCCTATTTCATCTTCCCCAACACCACAGGACTCTGCATCAGCCATGGCTTTGAGACAGCCTTCCCAGGGAGCTCCCAGGAAAAGGCTGGGAGGATTTTTAACTCAGATTAGTCAACTCCAGGTTGATTTTAATAAAAACTCTAAAGCAACATCTCCAGGAGCTGTTTTGTCCCAGATGCTGAACTTCAGTTGGAATGAAACTCTGCTTTTGTGGAGAGAGACCTGAGCTTTGCTCAGCCTGAATGGCCAACCTTTTGATGGCCTACACTTGATGAGATGGCTTTATGTGCCTCTGATTTGAATTTTCCTGTCGCACAAACAACTTCAGTCCAAATAGAAGGAAAGGTTTATTAACTAATTTATTTGTTCCTTTGTTTGTTTAATTGGTTATTTATTTATTTATTTATTTATTTGGTGATAGAGACAACCTTTGTGTTCCCTATTCCTTGGGTTGCAGCCCTTTTATATCTGAAGGAATTCATTTTGCTTTCTCACAAAGATCTCCAGTCCAAACAGAAGGAAAGGGTAATTCATTTATTTATTTATTTATTTGTTTGTTTATTTATTTATTTTGTGATACAGGCAACATTTATGCTCCAAATTCCTTGGGTTTCAGCACTTTTATGTCTAAAAGTATTTCTTTGGCTATTGAAGTGAGTGTTTTGACCAAACAAATCCTTCCGAGAGAAGGACAACCAAGAGCACCATGTCGTGGTGTGATGAGATGGACACCCCTCAGCGAGGTCTTTGCAGCTCCATTTCTCTGCTCTTCCATTTCCACACTGTCCTAATGATGCATTAGGATTTTTAGGTTCTATTTTTCATGTATCTGTAGTTTGGTGTGTAGCTCCAGTCTCCATATAAAGTGCTAAAATCCTCTGTTCACAGCAGTTTAGACAAAACAATTGCTCTCAGTTGGAAATCCAAGGACACTTCGCTGCCTCAGAGCCCCAAAATATGTAACCAACAGTGAATTGGGGGAGCGAATTTGGGGTGGTTGACATCATCACCTGAAGGTGTAATTGGAGAATTGAGGCTCAATATGTTAATGGACAGAACTTATAAAATGTGAAGAACTCGTGACTCGCTGTCCATTTTCGGTGTGGCTTCTTGTCATAAAAGAGACAATTTTACACTCGTGGGTTGAGGTAGATGTTGTTTATTACGAAAGCCCACAAGGTCTGGAATATCCCGAAGTAAAAAAAAAGAGAAAACAAAAAGCACAAAAAGAAGGTCCCGGTACGGCAATAAGACTCCCCTGGCTACCGGCTGGCTGCCGAAGAGAGGAGATCCTCAAGGCCGGGTGGTGAACTTAAGCTAGCCTTAAGTTCAAAGAAAATTTTAAGCATAAGCCCCTGAAAGGGGTAAGAGGCCCAGCACCCGACCCAATCTCTACCTCACTGCTATTCAGCGAGGAGAGACACCAGGCAGCCTGCACAGACCCACGTCTGCTGATGTTGGTGGCAGAGGGACCCAGCTCCTGAGGCTGGTCAAATTTGGGTTTTTATAAGGTTTTTGATGGGCTGGTCCGAATTCATATCTCCGCCTCCCTGCTTGCTGGTGATTGGGAGTACTAATTAATGAGGTGGACCTCCCCTGCCAATAGATGGCTCGTATCTAGGGGTAGTTTGCAAAGGCGGGAAGGTTCCTCATTAGTATTCCACTTGCAGGGGGCGGAGAGATGCGATTCTTCTATTTTTAGATTGGGTGGTGCAGTGTGCCTTTAGTATTGGGATGGGTGATGGGCTTAAAGATATTAAACACAACATGAAAACCGAGTTTTTAACATGAATACAATTGCCAAGATAAAGGATTTTTAAAGATACATAGATTATGAATTTAGGATTACATGGTTTTAACAATTTCAACACCTTAAATACTCTGAAACAGTTTCTTTTTAACTCTACAACTCCTACTTAACAGTTTCTTTTTAACTTTACAACTTCTACTCAACAGTTTCTTTCTTAACTTTATAACTTCTACTCTTCTACTGTAACTCCAAACACTACCCCTTTCAAAACATCTTTAACTAAGTTTTTTTCTTTTAACCTTATAATTTATAACTTTATTAAAGTCTTAATTTTCTAATTTTATTTAACAGGCACCATAGCAATGGCCAACTCGAATATGCGAAAAATCACTCATTTTACTTATAACACCTCTCGAGTGGGCTCTGTCTGCCCTGAATGCACCTAAAGGCCTTCAATAAATTAATCTGATTTTTATTTTCCTAACCTTGTCTGGCCTTCGTTTTAGGTAAACCTACTTTAGGCATCACTTCCAAGAGGAAATTGATTTGGCAATGGCTGGGAAGAACTGTGCTTATCCATACAATTGTTTTTTTGGGGACATGGTTTCATTGTAGCCTTGGTTTAGAGGTTGGGTTCCATTATCTGAGGGTTTTTTCCAACCTAAATAATTCTCTGAGCTCACCCGTGCTCAGGAATCAGCCACAGAGGCATTTCTAGCTGACCAAACCCTGCAAAAAGCCCATTTTGCTTGGGCTGGGGCTTGGGAGGAAGGCAGGGGAAGAATGAAATCTTCCTTGGGGGATGAAAACTGTGGGAAATGAAACAGAGCAGGCAGGAGAAAGACTGACAGCCAGAGCCTGCTGGATCTATGACTATCGACTGCAAGCTTGGTTAAGGTGGCAGTTCCCACTTACAGCATCATCCCACCTAAAAGCAGAAAGGAAATATCAATAATGAAATGGCAAAGGCACAAAAAGAAAAAAAAAAAAAGAGCAGAGCAGAGCGAGACTGTGAAATAATGGGACTGCAATGATTAAGACAGACAGAAAGTGATGGTGCTGCAACAACTCTTGGCAGTGCTGGGAATGAAAGTCTACATTTCATCGTGAAAAAAACATAAAAGGAGATGAATTTGCTCTCGTGTTGCCTGCAGATTTTGGTAGGCTGTAAAACAGTTTTCCTGGTTTCTCTGAAGGAATTGCTTTGAGGAAATACCCAAGTCAGGAGGGTTATTCTTTTTTTCTCTTACAGAAGATACCTGGATATAGCACCTACACCTCCAGTCCTGGAGCAAAGGGATGGATCCACACTTCTCCATGTATTTTAGGGGGTCTGAAATGGCTTGAGTGGATCCTGAAGAAAAGGAATGAAGCCATCGGTTCTTGCTGCTTGGTGCATATTTCCCCTTGCTGGAGGAGAAAATTGGCCCCGGAACTGTGACCATGCATCAGCGTGTGAGTGAGCAGGGCTCAGGCAGGCACAGCATTGTTATAAATAAAAGGAAAATGGGTCCCTTTGCATGGTGCTGGGAACCAGGCCTTATTTCCCTGGGGCTCTATGTGTCCCATTTTATTTATGATCCCTAGTGGCCCCATCCCAAATGCTGTCTGCTCCACAGATGGGCCTGGCTCCCCAGAGGGGACTGTCCCCCCAGTGCAGCTTTTGGGCAGCACCAGCCACCTCCTCCTCGCTCTGTCATTGCCCATGGACACCCTGGAGGAGCCCCTGGATTTGGGATCAATTCCTTTTTTTACTCTCTTGAAGAAATACTAGGAATGCACCAAAATTGGAAATTATTTCGAAGCGCAAGGCAAAGTTTTGCTTCGTGCAAAGCATTTCTTTGCAAGGGAAGGTTTCAAGCTTACAGCTTTCCATGGCTTTCCTGTACTCAGAAATCCATGGATCTCCTCCCCTGTGGCAGTTCTGGGTAGGTTCATCTTGCTCACTGAAAAAATTCACAAAATCTCTCTTCCTGCTGAAAAATCAGCTTAGCAAATCTCAGTCTTACGGTTCAGCTCCTTTTTCCCACATCCAAAAAGTGGCCCAGGAGAGCTGCTTGAGGGACCACACTGAAAATCATGCCCCTGAAATGTCTGGGCAAAGAAGAACCTTCAGGGGGGTGTTGGTGATTTTTTGGAAGAGGGGTTGTGCATTTAAGGGTTATGTTCAACCAAGTTTATTTAGCAGCTTTTCAAAGTCATCCCTACTCAAAACGTAAAGTTTGTGATGGAGCAAAATCTGTCCTTCCCTCCCAAGGTGGAGGCAGCTGCTCTCCCTTCTTTTTTCACTCCCAGAGCAGCCCCAGGTTCAGGTTGGATATTAGGGAAAATTTCTTCCCTGAAAGGGTTTTCAGCCCTGGCACAGGTGCCCGGGAAAGTGGTGGATTCACCATCCCTGGAAGTGTTAAAAAATGTGCAGATGTGACACTTGGGGCTGTGGTTTAGTGGTTGGGCTTGGCAGCGCTGGGTTAACGACCGGACTTAATGATGTTAGAGGTCTGACAGACTTAATCATTCTCTGGATAGCCTGCAAAAAAGAGAAAAAAAAATCTGTTTTACCAGGGGAATATTTCCTCAGCTGGTTTAAACCATTGCATCAACGCATTTCCAGAGGCCGGGATGGATGACAGCAGCCCAAGGATTTCCCACAAAGCTCCCCAGATTCTCGATGAAATAAGCACAATTCATTGTGAGTCCTTAGCAAAACAAGCACACAGCTTGGTGCTAAAATTCCCCCACGATCACAGCTATTTTTATGCACAGCCAGCCAGGGCTGTATTTATTTTCCCAGCATCATCCCCTGCTTGTTTTACAGGAGCAGGGCTTGACACGCAGGGTGTCAGGCAAATAACTCGCCCAGAGCTTGAAAAAGCCAGGGAGAGAGGCAGGAATCACAGCCTGGCACTGTGAAAATAAACACATCTGTCCTCTGGATGCCTGGAAAACTCTGGCGTGGGATTTAGGGCAAGGTGGGGATTGGGATTAGGGGCGAAGGGGCGAGAACGGGAGCTGAGAGCGGCATTCAGTGAGTGTGTGTGAGTGGGAATTGGTGAGGGGCTGGTTTATGGCGACTGCAGCACACAGCCACATCCATCTCTCCGTAAAACAGCTCGAGTTTCCTTTACTCACTACCAAGGCAACGAATTCCTGCAGGGAAGCAGGGTGAGCTCCCACGGAGAGGTTGTAAACAGCAGCGAGAGCAGCCGCTGGGAGAGGCGCGGTGGCCAAGCCCAGTGCAGCCCAAAAGAGACAGAAAAAAACTTTTTTGGCATCTAAAAACCTCTCCCTGCAGAAGCCTGGGAGGGACCCCATGAATACCCAGTGTAGGTGCCCCTGTGTGGGACAGGGGGTGTCAGGTGTGCTGCTCGGAGGCTGAGGGATGCTCCGGCACGCTCAGTTGCTGCCTTTGGGCTGGTAGAAATACATCACAGACAGAGTTAAAAGGGGTAAAAGGGTTTTACCTCGGGATTTTAATAGGATTTTAGGTGCACAGCTCTTCAGAGGTGCACAGCTCTTCAGAGGTGGAACGCACCGAGATGCACACACTGTATAATGAGTATATGATTTTATGGGCCTTGCAAATTAGCATATCTGTCTAAAATCCCCCAATAAGAAACTTAATAAATGAAATAATTGTCCACCTATTCTAATCACCTTCCCCTAAATGAGGCTAGAGCCAGGTTTACAAAATATGTTCCAGAGAGAAGGTTTCAACCAAGGCTGAAGCCTCGAGTTTTGAGATGGCACAGAGTTCTCTTGCCTCCTATTGCGAATATTTGTTCATTCAGCCTTGCAGGACCTCAAAACTAAGCTAAAATATCAGACTACAAAAATTACAAGCATGTAGGATAAGTGTATGGAGAGTGTATAAACAGTACAGAAAATAGGAAAATGGTATAAAAATGTATGGAAGGGTATATAAAAGAAAAGACAAAAATCATCAGGCATCACAGTGAACTGTGCTGATGGTGCTGGCAGTTTTCCTTCTCACATCTGACCCCAAACTGCTCTCCCCCAGCTCAGCTGCTCTGAAATCTGGGCGAGGAGAGGTGGTTCTGAAGGAGCTGGGAGCAGAGGGAGCTATGCAAGGCGTGCCCTTAATGGTGCTGACCTGACTTATGGGCACTGCAGGTGTCATGGCCTGGGCTTGACCCTCAGCATCCCCCACTGAGGCAGGGACGGTCCCCACATGTCCTGGGGAGCCCTGAGCCGAGCCTGAGCACTGTGACACGCCAAGGAGAGGGGCAGAGTCCCTGTCACCTCTCCCAGCAGGGCTCCCAGGCCTCAGGGGGACAAGGGCTGGAGCTCAGCTGGAGGAGCCTTGGCTCAGTCACAGCACCGCTGGTGACCCGGTGGCCTTTGTGACACAGTGTGCTCAGCCCTGGGGCTGGGCAGGTTGGACACCTCTGGCTGATTGATCCCAGAGCCACAGCCCTCGAGCTCCCACCCCGGGAAGTTTGGGGAAGATGGATAACACAGCACGGATAATAATGGGCCATGAGGGAGGGCGGCAGAAAATGGGAGGAAGGTGTGTCCCTGACACTTGCCTTCCAAACAGAATTGTCCCTTGTCTGGCTGAGGGAAGGATTTGAGCCTGGAGCTTCCTGTGCTGGAAGCACAGATCTCTGGGGCTGCAGGGAAGAGTGAGGACATGGCTCACCCACAGAGATGTTTGAACCTTGAACCTCCTGCCAGACATTCCCAATTAACAGCAGCAACAGAGGAGAGCACCTCCATCCCCACCCTCATTGTCTGTCCTCAGCCAAGCCAAAGAACAACAGAGAATTTCCCCACACAGCACCTTCTTCTCCAATAACCAGGCAAGTTTGGGGTGACCATTGGCACAGCCACTGTTTGTCCCCTCTGCTGCAATCCATGGGTGCCAAGGGTGAGTTCCTATCCCACAAAAATCCTATTTGGTCACCTGGTGCTTCCTCAAGACAATAAAAAAGACAGGTAATGCAACTCAAATTAAAATACAGATCAGTCAGCCTGAGCCTTGGAACACTACTCCTGTGAGGATTGGGGATGTTCAGCCTGGAGAAGGCTCCAGGGAGAGTTTATTTGACCTTTTAGTGCCTAAAGGGCTCCAGGAGAGCTGCAGAGGGACTGGGGACAAGGGCTGCAGGGACAGGAGGCAGGGAATGGCTTCCCAGTGGCAGAGGGCAGGGCCAGATGGGATCTTGGGAATTGGGAATTGCTGGCTGGGAGGGTGAGGAGGGGCTGGGCTGGAATTGCCAGAGCAGCTGTGGATCCCTGGCAGTGTCCAAGGCCTTTAAGGATTGCAATGTGAAGTCTCCAGCCAAGAGGAGACAATTTATTGTGGGAATTTATTACTCTGCTGGGCAGGACAATAAAACGCATCCCAACTTCTGACTTCGAGCTTTTCTTGACAAAAGTCCCCCAATTATCAAAAGCAACCAGAGATTTTGGGATGTTTTTTTCCACAGGGCCAGTTTGATGTGCCTCAAAGAGGACGGAGCTCCAGGAAGCCCAAACCAGATCCCGTGAATGGCAAATCCCTCTGAAGTGTTTCCCACAAAAAAGGCCACCTAAAGATTAATCCTCCAAATTCCCTCAGAACCTGATTCCCAGTCTCTGCACTCCAGTCTGTGCTTGATTTTTCCATATGTCCCATCGTCTGTAAGGCCTGACTCTTTTCCAGGTTTGTCCACCGTGTTCCAGCTGAGGGTTCTGAAGCAGATTAAGGACAAATGGGGGTTTGGAGTGCTCCTCCCACCCCATTTTCTGCTGGCACCGCGATTTGTCTTTCCCCAGACACACAATGTTACGTGATTTTGATTTTCAGATGAACAATGATAATCAAGAAGACAAAGAAGAAAGAGATTCATTTAATTTTTCACTGTTAATGTGATACATTTTGTGCTCCTGCCTCCCTCCCCCTGTTTACTCCGAGCTTTCACTGATTCCAGGATCTATTACCGGGTATTCCTTGGAAACAACTCATCTCTGTTTATTGTCTCTGCAGGAGGTACTATTACTTCTCACAGCTTAGATTTATGGGGTTTTTTTTTCTGTTTGTTTGTCTTTTTCCATCTCCAGCCTTCCTTCTTGCCTCCATTTCCAGAGCTCATGGATATTCAAAATAATTTGGAGATACACCTTAGTGTGCAAGGCTATTAAAGGTGTCTGAGAAAAGGAATCATGGTCAGAGTACCTCTGGGTGCCCTATTTTGATACCTCAGGGATGGACTGCTCAGGGATTCCCCTCCGCTGTGATCCATGGGGTGAAGGGGGAAAAGATGAACCCCAAATTTAACCATTTACAGGCTGAATCACCTGAATATGAGATATGATTTGTCTCCCAGGACAGTGGGGATCGATTTTAATAAGACCAGGATGGTCTTCCAGCAGAGAGGGTGTAGTTGCGCTGTTTTAAAGTCTTTCTCTTCTTTCTCATGGAGAATAGAGATAAGTTGCATTTTTGTGCTTTTCTAATCTCTTTGTTTTGGTACTGGATGCTGTAGGGCTGTAGCCAATCCTCTTGGGGGGTGGAAAACTGCTGACCAATAGTTGTTAGATTATTAATGCATATATAAAGAAAGTTTGGTAAATAAAGTTTGCTCTTTCGCCATCTTGTCGTGCTCCTTCCTGACTTGCCTGCAAGCTTCTGCGAATCGCCACGAATATCAGAAAATCACAGCCAGCAGAGAGAAAATGGCCTCACAGTGACTTCATCCATAACCTTGGATATCAGCAGGAATTTCCTCATGGAATGGGGGTCAGGCCTTGGCAGGGCTGCCCAGGGAGCTTTGGAGTGCCCATCCCTGGAGGTGGCCAAGGTCCTGGAGGTGGCACTCAGAGCTCTGGGCTGGGGTCAAGATGGGGATGGGCACAGCTTGGACTCGATGGCCTGGGAGGGCTTTTCCAACCTCAGGGATCCTGGCATTCTGTGACCTTCATTTCCATGGGTGCCAATGTGCCTCCGCTGTTTTTCCAGAGGGAGTGACACAGTGCCAGGAGATCAGGCTGGGAGATCAAATGGCTCCATGGATTATTTGGAAACGACAGATAAGCTGTAGCTCTCATCTTGATCACTGATTGCATAGGAGCATTTCAAAAAGAGGAGTATTCCTTTTTAATTTTTTTAGGAAGCACTCCTCGTCGGGCTGTGCAGGGTCCTGGGGTCAGTTCTAGGGTCTGGATTCTTGGCCAGGATCATTAGGATGGGCACCAGCCTCGTCTCCTCCTCCTCCTCCAGCATTCAGCTGTGCCCGAAGCGTTCACCCTGATCCCTGCAGGGATGACGTGAGGGATGATACTCAGGAAAAGGCTGGTGTGGAGCAGCCTCAGTTTCCGGTGTTTTCCACCCCTCGGTGCCTCCGTTTGGGTCAGCTCTGCTCTCCCTAAAGAGCCTTCCTGCAGGGGGGTCTGGAGAGGGCACAGCTGGCCCAGCTCCTTGCAGGGTGCCAAGGACAGAGAGCAGAGGTGTCCCCAGGCCCAGAGAACCGAGGGACACAAATGGGAAAGCTCGGCAGAGACACTGTTGCCTTTCAGCTGGTAGAAATATGACACAGACGCAGTTTAAAAGGGGTAAAAGGGTTTTCCCTCGGGATTTTAATAGGATCCGAGGTGCACAGCTCTTCAAAGGTGGAACATGCTGAGATGCACACACTGTGTAACGCATACACAATTGTATGGACCTTACAAATTAGCATATCTGTCTAAAATTCCCCAATAAGAAACTTAATAAATGAAATAATTGTCCCGTTATTCTAATCACCACCCCCATAAATTAGGCTAGAGCCTGGTTTATAAAATATGTTCCAGAGAGGTTTCAACCAAGGATGAAGTCTCGAGTTTTGGAATAGCACAGAGCTCTGTTGCCTCTTGCTGTGAATGTTTGTTCAATTCAGCCTTGCAGAACCCCAAAGCTAAGCTAAAATATCATACTACAAAAGTGACAAGCATGTAGGATACGGGTACAAAGAATGTATAAAGGGTACAGAAAATATTAAAAGGGTATAAGAATGCATAGAAGGGTATATAAAAAGGCAAAAATCATCAGGCACCACCACAGCCTGTGGACAATGGGCTGTCCTTGCCTGTCTGACCCTTCCCCGTGCGGAGCCAACGCTGCAGTTCCCATTTCCAGGCAGCTAGCTGGAATCGTTTCCCTCCCTGCCTGCAGATGCCAAAGGTGCCTGAGCTGAGACAGAAGCTCTCGGGGTGGCTCATCACAGAATGCATCACCACAGCCCCGCCAGGGCTGGAGCTGAGCCTTCCCGAGCTCTGGCTGAGTGGGAGCCGTGCCGTGCTCCACGGCCCAGCAGAGCAGCCTGTCAGGAGTGGGACGGGCACAGCCTTTCCTGTCATTCTGCGGGATTTCTCTCTCTCTCTCCCTGTCTCGGTGCCTTTGGTGCAATGCAGTATTTTCTGCTCTGGCTGCTCTGCTCACTGGAGCCCTGCGATGCTGGAGGGAATGAGGGGCTGCTTTGCAGAGCTGCTGGATGCAGGCACCATTCCCATCTCCAGCGGGTCCCTGCTCAGCCCAGCCATGGAGCAGAAGGGTTTTACACCCTGGCTCTGCTGCTCGCAGCAAAGAGAGGGCTGGGAAAGGAGAACCAGCAAAGATGTCCAGTGGGGCAGTGCAGTTTCTGAGGGTTTTGTGTCTGGAGCAGCTCGGAAAACATCTCAAGATGTTTCTTCTTCCATCAGCTGATGTGGAGAGGGATTAGGGAAGGCATCAGTAATGCATCACTTGTCACATCTAGGATGGAAAAAAAACCCTGGGAGAATCCAGAGCTTTTCTGGCAAGCAATAGGGAAAGGCCCACATGCACCACCTCTGCGGTGTCCATGTCCATGTCCATGTCCACTCCACAGAGCACCTGACCCACGGTTTGTCCATCACACTAAAACAGAGCAATTATGGTTTTGATAGATTTCTTTTATCTCCAAAATGCCTGAAATGTAATAGCTATCTCAAACAAAAAAAAAAAACAAACCCAAAAAAAAACGTGTTCAGGCTTTATCTCGAAGGCACAAAGGGATTTGAACACAACTGTGGAACTCAGTGAGGGGAAGGAAGGAAAGAACGGTGCAGAAGGAAGGAAGGAATGGTGCAGAAGGAAGGAAGGAAGAAAAGAATGGTGCAGAAGGAAGGAAGGAAGGAAAGAAGAAAGGAAGGAAGGAATGGTGTGGAAGGAAGGAAGGAATGGTGAGGAAGTAAGGAAGGAAGGAAGGAAGGCTGCAGATGGCCCAGAGTTCCCATTTCCCTCCTCACTCCTGTCCCCTCTAATGAGAACCAGGCAGAATTCCTCATTCCCCAGCAGCCTTGGAGCCTGTTTGAAGCAATTTGGAGGCAATTGAATGAAAAGGAATAAACGAGTGGATATTGCAGTTTATGGATGGCTGAGTCAAACCCACAGGCAGTGATTAGAGGCCCACAGTCCCTTTCATGCCCACAGTAAGAAAATGACTTAAATTTGTTCCATTTTAGCTCCAAACAGGAGGTGAAGCTGTAGTGGGCTGGAATGTCAGTTATTCCACCTTTTAATATTCATCTGGAGGGAAAACAAAACAGAACAGATTTTTTATTTTAATTTAAATAAAGTGTCACTCGATCCAAAGCAAATTTCTCTGGCTTTGATCCTCTCCTATTAGCTGAGATGCAAAGAAATTATAGTGGGGAAAACAGAGAATAAATAATTACAACTTCTCTGCTCTTTCTCCCACCTTCATTTGCCCTACAAACAATCTCCAAGGCAGATTTTTACCCACCTGGCCCCTTCTTATCCGCATCTGTGGTGGTTCCTCACCTGTTTGCTGTTTGCAGTCTTGGTATTCTTCATTTATCTTCTCTCATCTGTGTCACTCTCATGATTTTGGGTTATTTATTAATATGGAAAAGAGTCAATAAGATTTTAAATGTATTTGTCAACTTACAACTCTTGCAGTCTTGTTTTTAGGTCCTCTGGGATTTCACCACCATGGCACCTGAGTCTGAATCTGGACATCAAACCTCCTCCTCTGCAAATGGATGGAAATTTGACATTTTTCAAGGCTTTCAGAGAACTTACAAACAGCAGCAAAAAGAAAAAACAAGATTAAAAAAAATCTGAAAAGCCACAGACACTTAAAGCACCAACTGCTGAAGACATGTCAAGTTTTCAATGGATAAAAATAAGAGAAAAATAAAGCGAACACCTGAATTTTCCTGCTGCTGGTGGTGACTCTCACTCAGGTCCTAAGCGCTGCAGTGTTTGTGTTGTTGTTTTGCCTACTCAGCTGGGACGGGCTTTTCGCAGCTCACGTTTGGCAAAGACAGAAATGTGGTGGAAAAAGGAGGATCCAGAAGGGCCCTGCACAGCCTCAGAGCCGTGAAGGTTCCGGAGATCACAGTCAGGGGCAGGAGGGAAGCCCAGCTCCGGAGACAGCTGCACAACACTTTGGTGTCTCTGTCGCTCTGTCACGTGCCAAGGGTTTGTTAAAAACATGGACACTTGGAAACAGCACTTGATCAGTTGTTAAGGAACTCGAGCTTTCTTTTCTTTTTAAAAAATTATTTCTGATGAAAAATGTGCCCATTCAGAGAACCCTTTTCTTTTTTCTTCTTTATTCTTCTTTATTCTTTTCCTTTCTTCTTTTTTTCCCCTTTTTTATTTTCATTTATTCTTTTTTCCTTTTTTCTTTTTCATCTTTTTTCTCCTTTGCTTTTTCATCTTTTTTTCCCTTTTTCTTTTTCATCTTTTTTCTTTTTCTTTTTTCTTTTTCCTTTTTTCTTTTTTTCTCTTTTCTTTTTTCTTTTTTTCACTTCTATTTTTTCCTTTTCTTATTGGGGTTTTTTCTTGGGTTTTTTTCTTGGTTTTTTTTTCTTTCTTTTTCCCCTTTCTTCTCTTTTCTTTTTTCTTTTTTTCACTTCTATTTTTTCCTTTTTTTATTGGGGTTTTTTCTTGGGTTTTTTTCTTGGTTTTTTTTTCTTTCTTTTTCCCCTTTCTTCTCTTTTCTTTTTTCTTTTTTTTTTTTTTTTTTTTTTTCCCCTTTTTTCTTTTTTTTTTTTTTTTTTTTTTTCCCCTTTCTTCTCTTTTCTTTTTTCTTTTTTTTTTTCTTTTCTCTTCTTTTGTTTCCTTTCTCCTTTTTCCTTTTTCTTGCTTGTTTCTTCATTTGTTTCCCAAAAACAGTAACAGCAGCAGAAAGAAAGCAAACAAATCCCACAACCTCCTATGGGAAAAACCCCCAGACACCTGACCAAGCACCCGAGCAAGGAGATCAGATTTCCCAAAGAACCTGCAGGACCCCCCATTTTCATCAGGAATTCTGCATCCATTCCTGACATTTTACAGTGGCTCAGTCAGAACTGAGAGCTTGGTCCTCTCCATGGGGTGGGAGATGCTGTGCTTTGTTTTGGTGGCCAAGAAGGAATTCCATCAACAGGAACAACTGAAGAGCTTTACAAGGTAACCCCAGTCACGGAATCATGGAATCTTATCTGGAAAAGCCTTTGAGATCATCAGGTCCAACCATTCCCAGCACTGCCAAGGCCACCACTGCCCCATGTCCCCAAGTGCCACATCCACAGGGCATTGAGATCCCTTGTCTTAGGTTACATGGAAGGTGCAACCAAAAGTCTGTATTCTGTTATCATCTCCAGAAGTTGTTAAAAACAGGTGGGACAGTGTTCTTTGTGTTCAGCACACAGCCCTGATAACACCATCAGGGCTGTCTCTGCTCATGGCCATCAATGTCCCCAGCAGTGACCCAGCCCTGCTAACACCATCGGGGCTATCTCTGCTCATGGCCATCAATGTCCCCAGCAGTGACCCAGCCCTGATAACACCATCGGGGGCCATCTCTGCTCATGGCCATCGAGGGCTCCAGGAGTGACTCACAGATTCCATCAGCCATTGTGAGATGCCCTGCCCAGAGGGGAGGAACTGAACATTCCCACCTGCACATAAACTGAGACCCTGGAACACCGGGGTACCTTTCCCACTGATTCCCAGAGGAGAAGAGCTCAAGAGCCACCGCTGGACCTCCAGAGACCGACGAGACCTTTCCACAAGATCACCACTCCAACAAGAGCACATCCATCACTCCAACGGGACTGCAGCCACCATTGAACTGCACTGCAGCACCGCCCTAACAGGGTGCAGGTTGTATTTGTCTATCTTTTTCTATCTAAACTGTTGTTTCTGTATTATCGCCTTGCTCTAACTATTAGTAAAGAACTGTTATTCATTTTCCCTTATCTTTGTCTGAAAGCCCCTTGATTCCAAAGTTATAATATTTTAGAGGGAAGGGGGTCACATTATCCATTCTAAGGGAGGCTCCCACCTTCCTTAGCAGACACCTGTCTTTCAAACCTAGACATCCCTCCAGGGGACTCCACCCTGCCCTGGGCAGCTGTGCCAATCCTACAGCTGGGGCCAGAGAAGGCGAACATTGTCCCTGTCCCTGTCCCTGTCCCCACACTGCAGCGAACACCAGTCCTGCCAACTGCACAGTGCTGGGAGCCACTTTCCCACCTCCTCCTTCCTCACAAACCATTTGGAGCTCAGCCACAGCCCTGGAAGAGAGCCCAGATATTTATGTTCCTGGACCTTGGCTCATGGCAGCCAGTGTTTGGTTTTGCAAACAACTGCTGATTAAACAGAAATCCCCTGCCGGGCAAACAGAAAGAATCTTTTCTTCCCCATTTTTGCCCATCCGTTTCTGTGTTGGGGCTGGACCAGGAGTGTTTTGCCAGACAAACTCTCCTTGGCAAAGGCCAAGCTTTGGCTCACACCTGTGTTGATGTTCCCAGGGATTCAGAGCCTGAAGAAACTGGGAGAGAGTTTTGGAGTTAAACTAACACAGGTAAAATTCCAAATTGTCTTCAGCGCTCTCCATCAGCCCTGCAGGGTTTGATTTTATTTTCACTGGTGAGAGCCAGTCCAACCACATCTCACACAGCCCTTCAAAATGCCCCCAGTTCACCAAAAAGGGGATGTGGAAACTCTGCAGCTGCCATTCTGACCCCAAAACAGCTCCAATTTGGCCTCCAAGTAAACACAACCTTTCTGTTCATCCCAACAAGGCTTGGTTATGCCCAGCTGGAGTCTGTGCCTTCCTCTGGGTTTGTGTTTGCATTGCACTGACCCTGCTGCTTTCAGCTCTGGTGAAACTGCATTCGTGGTGCTGTACATCCCAAAATATTCATAAAGGGAATAAAGCAGATGATGCTTGGGAGCAGAACTAACAGAAATAATGTGGTGTTTTGAAGCCAGGGGATGGCTGGAGGCTGGCAGCTCTTGGCCAGGAGCTCATCCACACTGTACCGTTTGTACAGTTCACAGGTCATGGAATATCCTGAATTGGAAGGGATCCACAGGGATCATCCAGACCAACTCCTGGCCCTGCACAGACCCCCCAACAGTCCCACCCTCTCCCTGAGAAGGTGGGATTGAGCTCAGGGAGCCTTGGGGCCATGCCCATTCCCTGGGGAGCCTGGGCAGTGCCTCACCACCCTCTGGGAGGATTCCTTTTCCAGCCATGCCTTTAGGAATCATTGAAGTTTTTCCACCACAAATTATTTCTCAGAGCAATAATGTTTTTTCCCAAGCTACAGTTTTGCAAACAGCATCTTCAACATCAAACCCAACATCTCAGTGGCTCAAAACTTAAATGTTTGGGTGGGAGTATTTCTCACTTGCCTTTAGCTTCATTCTCCCCCAATGTGAGATTCCCTGCCTGGAATAAATCACAGAATCACAGAATGGTTTGGGTTGGAAATGACCATAAAGTTCACGTAGTTCCAACCCCCTTGCCATGAGCAGGGACACCAAATTTCTAGAAAGGATCCACCAGCCTTTTTCCTCTAAGGTCCTAGAAGGAGACGCTTATCAAGGAATATATCCAGAAAAAATGGAGCAATTCTCTTTAGGCAGCAGTGAGTGATACACAGGAATCAATTTTTCTTATTTTCCAGCCTTTGTCTTCCTGAGTTAATATTTTCACTGAACTGAAAACTTGTAAGAATGTAGAGATAGAAATGTCTTCACCCAGCTGTAACTGCAATGGAATTCCATGGAATAAAAATAAAAAGGGGGTTTCCAACTGTCTTTCACACTTCCATTAACATTAGTTCTTCTGGATGGAGCTTGGCATCCTTGTTTTGAATGACAGAAAAGATGCTGGACGATTTCAGAGATGCCATTTCTGGTTTTGTTTTGACATTGCTGCTCGTCTCTGCTTAAGAAGCTGAGAAGTCATCCAATTTCCCTTGGACAAGTGACCCTCTGACCTGGACAGCAGTGCCTGTCAGGGGAAATATCCTTTAGTTGGATTGGTGTGATCTGGATTGACTTCTGAGTCAGTGACCTGGAGCTGAAAGCCTGTGGTGTTCCCCTCCTGATCATGGTCAAGCCAAAGGAATTTGTAGGACACGGTTATAGGAAAAATAGCAAAGTACTTGCATGAGTGTTTTGAGTCCCAAGCATCAAGGAGCCTCTAAATCCATGGAGAATAGCTCTGAAAAGAATGTGTTTGGATGGAACTAAGGGAAGGAAAAAGAGCTTTATCCTGACTTATTCCTGATTCACAGCAGCCTAGAAAATCTGGAGTACATTGATGGCAGTGGCTTAATGAAATTAGGTGTCTTGGAAGAAGGGAAAATTATTCAAATTGAGGCAATGTCTTGGGCTGAACCCATTATTTAGAGAGGTCAGTCACCTATAGATACTGAACTGAGTAACCCAGAGGAGGCTCAAGGGCTTATCTGGGGAAAAGCTTCTCTTAAATGCTTGAATCTGATGACTCTGAGCTCACAGGAGAATCTTTCCTGTCCTCACTTCCACTTGGATGAAAAATGGAAACAGAAGTGCTTTGCTGCATTTGGGTCCAGAACCACGCAGTTCAAAGCTATCATTA
The DNA here is from genome assembly GCA_013397895.1 of Origma solitaria. Classification (NCBI taxonomy): domain Eukaryota; kingdom Metazoa; phylum Chordata; class Aves; order Passeriformes; family Acanthizidae; genus Origma; species Origma solitaria. The sequence continues at coordinate 277,901 of VZRL01003662.1, read as the reverse complement.
AAGTCAGGTACTAAAGAGAGGAAAAGAAGAGATAAAAAACCCCAAAATCAGCTTGATGACGAAATCTGGGGCAAGGTTTGCTCTGCTCAAATTCCATATCCCCAGCCCCAGTGGTCTGGCTGTGAGAACAGCTAGACCCCAGGAGTCACCAAGAAATGGGATACAACTCTCGAAGGCTTCATTTCCTTTCCCCAAAACCAGGAAAATTCAGATGATTTCTCTTGCCTTAGACTGGGATGAAACTGGAAGCTGTGCCCAGGTGCACATCTCAGTGCTGGAGAAGTCTCCTGCATAAAAATTGCATAAAAGCATAAATTGCATAAAATTATGCACTCTGAACCCAGCAGACCCAGCTGGAAGAATAATTTCAGAGAATTTTCCAGAGAAGTTTCCTTCACGTGGGTGAGCCTGAGGGGCCGGTGCAGGGTCACCCTTTTCCTTCTGCTTCCTTCACCACAAAAACGGTCCCAAACACTGGATCCAAACGATCCAAAGCAGGGCCCAAGGCACCCCCATCCACTTTAAGCCAGAGTTTCAGACCAAAGAAAAGCAGCTGCCTCAAAAAGCAGACCCAGGATGATGTCGCCCTCATTGAACTGCCTCGACAGCGTTTTTTACGGCAGTTTAAAACACCATCAAGGCGTCATCAAACTGCCTTTTACTTCCAAACCCAAATGGCCATGGAATGGAGCCCAGAGTGAAATGCTAAATTGGATCCTATCAAGCCAGCATCAGATCACACAGGCTGAGCGGGAATGAATGGCTCCTAACGATGGAGTTCATCATTATAAAGCAATGACAAAGGATACAGAACCACCGAGGTCTCCAACAGAGCAACCAACCCTTCACCCGCCCCCTCCCCCGCTGATTTTCCCCTATTAGGGTGAAACTTTTTTTTTTTCCTGGGGTGTGTTTTTCTCCCTTTAACTGCCAGAGGGTTTCAGGGCTCATTCAGGATAAATTATTCAGTCCAAACGAAGATGCCATAAATCTTAAATGGCAAACAATAGATGATTCTCCCTTTAGACACACGGAGCCTGCAAAACTAATCTCCTGCTAGGCAATAGTGTGTCCCACTCCAGCTGCTGATGGCAAAATTTACAGGGGGTAGCATTTGTTTCCTTGTGCGCCTCTATATTTAGGTTGCCACGGGGCCTCCCCTTCCCACGACGACATGTGAAGTGGTCACCATGGGAGAGAGAGACAGGGGAACAGCTCACCCCGTTTGGGAAAGGCTCGGCCGTGCAAACTCCCAGCTATTTCACTTGTTAAATAAGGACACTTCAAAGTGGAGGAAAGGATGGAGCAGCTCATGGCAGTGAATTAGGATTAGCAGCCCCATGTGTTGTTTCGCTGAGATTTAAGCCTCTCACGTAGCGGGACTTGTGCTCCTCTCTTTGGAAAGCTTGGCATGAAATCCATACTGTTTAAAGCAATTTTATGCACTCTGAACCCAGCGGACCCAGCTGGAAGGAGGTGAAGCTTCAGAGCCACCTGCAGCACTCAAATCCCTGCTCCATCACCCAAACCAGCTCCTCCTTTTTCCTCCTCCAGAATTCAAAGCACAGCCTCAAGTTTGCAGCATCTGGAGGGTGCTGCTGCTCCTTAAGGAGGAGAACCAGCTCCAAACACAGAAAATCCCCAGCACAGCTTCACTGCCAGGAACCAGTTGAGATAACACTGTGGGCTAGCACCAGCTCCGGCCACCGAGCGGGAACGGCTGCCAGCGCATCCTCGGGAAAGCACATTTCCCCTGGCTGGGTGAGGAGTTGGCCTTCTGTGTTTAAATCTCTGCTCGCATCGCACACCCACTCCTCCCCGCCATCTGCCAGGCGCGCAGTGCCCCGGGCCAAGTCTGGAGCCGGCTGCTTCTGCCGGCAAAACCCTCCCGAGCCTGGATGTGCCCAGGCACACTGCAACTGCTCCTCTCCATGCTGAGGAGCCAACCTGGGAGCTCTGCCGCCATTCCCCCTACCCCCACGTCAGCTGTAGCAGCAGTGAGCGACTGCTTTGGCTTCTCTCTACCTTCCAGGGCCATCTGGACTAGCTCAGCCCTCGTGCCGAGGGGGATGGAGGAGGGCCAGCAGCACCTTGGTGTTGTCAGCTGGGAGGAAGGTTACGGTCTGGAAGTAGGAGGTTTATGTACATCCATGAAATGCTCACAGCTTCCTTGAGCTCCTTTATGTCTGCCACGTCCTCTGGCGATGGCATGGACTCCTAATGGATGCTGCATTAGCTAATCCAGTGATTCAATTACTTCTAAATACTCTCTGGTGGCCGGGGCTGGTCTTCCTGCTCACTTACTGGAAATTGTTGCTCTTCCAGGGGGAGGGCAGCAGAGCTTCCATTATAAGGAGCATCCCACTCTCTTTTCTTTGTGTTGTCCTTCCAGAGGGAGGGCTCAGCTTCCAAGGGCAAGGATGGAGGCAGACAGACCTGGGAGCAGTGCCTCCCTTCCCACGGGACAGGCACAGATCCCTCCTGGCTCCATGGCTGGTGGGTCACACCAGCCCAGCATGGCGATGTCCCAGTGGCCACCAGCTGCTGGGAGCTGGCCCATACCCACCTGGCTCAGGGGAAGCCAGAGGTGCTGAGTACTGGTGGCACTCAAATCCCTGTCAGGCTGGGAACAGAATCCAGGTGATGTCAGGGGTTACCTCATCCACTTGCTATGGTCATCCTTCAGCTGGACAGCCTTGTGTCCAGTCTTGGGCTCCTCGTGACAGATATGGAGGGGTTGGAGTGTGCCCAGGGCAGGGAACAGAGCTGGGAAGGGTCTGGAGCCCCAGGAGAGGCTGAGGGAGCTGGGAGAGGGCTCAGCCTGGAGCAAAGGGGATCAGGGGCACCTTGTGGCTCTGCACAGCTCCTGACAGGAGGGGACAGCCGGGAGGGTCGGGCTGTGCTCACAGGGAACAGCGACAGGAGGAGAGGGAACAGCCTCACACCGCACCAATGAGGGTTTATATTGGATTTTGGGAGCATTTCTTCCCTGGAAGGGATTTCAAGACCCGGCAGAGCTGCCCAGGTAGTAGAATCACCATCCCTGGAGGGATTTAACAGCCATGTGGATACAAACTTGGGGACATGGCTCAGTGGTGGCCTTGGCAGTGCTGGGGAATGGTTGGATTTGATGATCTCAGAGGTCTTCCCAACCTAAATGATTCTGTGATTCGGTGATCACTAAAGTGGATGACAGAAGGATGGATACCAGGCTGGACAGTTGCCTATCCAAGAAATCACTACGTGTTCCACTGCCCAAATTCACATCGCATCTTCAATGGGACATGCCTTCATTTCCTCCGCTCTCTGCCTCTGGATGGACTCACCTCAGTGGTGCCTCTCATCATCACCTGTGTAACCATGGGTATCACCTGCATGTCCTACAGCAAATCTCAGTGTTTTGCTGTAGGGACAGAGATTTATAAACATAAGATCATCATTACTCTTAGGTCTTGAAAGTACAGATGAGATGAAAGACATATTTGTCACTCAGAGGAGCAAGAAGTTCATACTAGAGAAGAAAAGGTTTGATCCTGGAATGCAGGATGGCTGCAAATGGGGTGGGTATGCACATGCAAAATAGAGCTGTCCTCTGGGAAGTGCTCAGCCAGCCCATGGGAGGGGCTGCCATCAGTCCCAAGTGGGTCTTACAGAATAAAACACTTCCTCAGAAAAACAATTTCTCAGAAACAGACAGAAAAATGAGGGAAAATTTGCATGGAATGGGAGTGCCACACACACTTCCCTTTGATTTGTCAGGGATGAGCCATCAAAGGAGATCCACTTTTGGTTTAACTTTTACACCAGGATTTCTATATTCACTTTTGACCAGGGAAGAGCTAAAGTTTGTATGAAAGACATTGTGTGCATAGCCTTGAAAGGGGAAGATAAAATCTTACAAGCTTCTGTCAAAAATTCCATATGGCCAGAAACCACAAGGCAGACATTCTTACAGTGGGTCTTGGCCCTAAAGAGCAGAAGAGATCAAATGGAGATATGAAATCATATATGAAAAATTAAAGCACATTAAAAATAAAAATATAAAATATTCAAAAGTATATATAATATATATCTGTATATACACAAATACATATCTTCTCTTCAGAGCTGGTCCAGAATTTTCAGAAAACTCAAGCTTAGAGTCAGGTTTTGAGGGAATGAAAGATGTCCTTTGTGCGAGGACAACACCCAGGCTCATTTTCGGGGGAACGTTTGTGCCAAAGGATGTTTCCAGCAGATTGTTTGGATGAAGCCGCCCTGCTTTGCAGGAGAACAGTTTAGGTATGGGGATATGACACCGAGAGGACAAGAGAAAATGGCCTCACGTTGTGTCAAGGAAGGTTTAGATTGGATATTAGGAAAGATTTCTTCACTGCAAGGATGGAACAGGTTGCCCAGGGAATCAGCATCCCTGGAAGTGTTCAGAAGACATTCAGATATGGCACTGCCAATGTGTCCACACTGGTTTGCTCTGGAGCTGGTGCTGTTTAAGGATAGCAAACAAAGCACTCTGCTGTGAAAAGAGCTTATTTAGGACCTATTTAGAACAAAAAAAGTGCTTATTTAGAACAAAACCATGATTCCTTCCCCATTATCTTTAGGGGAGTCCTTTGGCCGAATCCTGCAGTCACAGGTGGGACATGTAACATGGAGAGGGTGGAAAAGGAGGGATAAAGAGAAAACCTGCAACAAAGGACAGGCAGAAGATACCATAAATTCAAGGAAGAAGAACCAGACAGATGCAGCCTGAAATTTAGATATAATAGTGCATTTTCTTTGCATTGCAGAACTAATTTAGAGAAGGAACTATGGATGAGGAGGGATTGGGTTTGGAGTCACCTTGGAAGGTGAAACAAGGTATGAAATGACTTTGTTCCTGGAACCCAGGAGGTGCAAAGATCCTGCTGCTCTTTGCCTTGGCGGGTCTGGAGATAACCACGAGGTTGTGGGGGCAACTCCACCCCGAGGACTGATCCCTAAAATCCTTCCCAACCCTTCAGAGCAAACCTCAGGCATTTGGGAAGAGCCAGAGCATGGCAGGAGGAGCACGGGCATTTCCAAGCCCTGCCTGTGTGCCCTGCTGCGGCAGCGATGGGGTTAACCCAGCTCCATCTCCATGTGGAGCAGGCAGCCTGCCAGAGGCTCCAGGTCTGGGAAATCAGCAGGCACATCTTGGCTCCCTGGGAACAGATTGTTACCTCGGCTCGGGGCTCCGGGTGAGCGGAGAGGATTCCATGGTCACGGCCCAGTGTCCCTGTCCCAGCAGGGGACCTGCAGAGAGGGAATGGCTTTGGATCTGCACCAAGCCTGGCGGTCCTCGCTCCACCAGCACCCCTGATCCCCACCTGGTGTAACCTGCTGATCGCTGAACTGCTTCGTGTTCCTCCCCTGGCACCCCCAATCCCCTCTGGTGCAACCTGCTCATCGCTGGGTGCTCTGTGTTCCTTCCCTGATACCCCCAAATCCCCGTCCCAGTCTAACCTGCTCATCGCTGGGTGCTTCATGTTCCTCCCCTGATCACTGGGTGCCCTGTGTTCTTCCCCTGGCACCCCCAATCCCCCCGGTGTAACCTGCTGATTGCTGGGTGCTTTGTGTTCCTCCCCTGGTGCCCCCAAATCCTTCCTGGTGTCACCTGCTCATCGCTGGGTGCTCTATGTTCCTCCCCTGATCGCTGGGTGCTCCATGTTGCTCCCCTGGCACCCCCAATCCCTCCCCGGTGTAACCTGCTCATCGCTAGGTGCTCCATGTTCCTCCCCTGGCACCCCAGTCCCCATCCCAGTGTAACCTGCTGATGGCTGGGTGCTTTGTATTCCTTCCCTGGCACCCCAATTGCCCCCCTGTGTAACCTGCTCATCGCTGGGTGCTTCATGTTCCTCCCCTGATCACTGGGTGCCCTGTGTTCTTCCCCTGGCACCCCCAATCCCTTCCTGGTGTAACCTGCTCATCGCTAGGTGCTTCATGTTCCTCCCCTGGCACCCCCAGTCCCTGTCCTGGTGTCACCTGCTGATCGCTGGGTGCTTCATGTTCCTCCCCTGATACTCCCAAATCCCCCCCTGGTGTAACCTGCTGATCACTGGCTGCTCTGTGTTCCTCCCCTGGCACCCCAATCCCCTCCTGGTGTAACCTGCTGAACATTGGGTGCTCTGTGTTCCTCCCCTGATACCTCCAAATCTTCCACGCTGCTCTCGAGGGCTAGAAGTTCCCCAAAGCAGCCCTGAATCCTTCCCTCCATGCTGATCCCACTGCAGGGACCACAAGGCTTGTTGGTGCTGCTGGCCTGAGCTGCAGAAAAAGCAGCTTAGTTGGGCTGCAGGGCACTGACAGACACTGGAACTTTGTGAGGGTCTGGATGGGGTGACATGGGCACAGCACTGTCCCCTCTGCTGTCAGCCACCTCACCCTAAAGGCCATGGCTGTGCAGCTGAGCACCTCTGTCCACCTTCCCAGCACAATGGACAAGATCCACGAGGGAATGGCCTTTTCCAGGATTATTTTGGGGGCAGAACCACCAGCGGAGCTTCAGGCAGTGGAGCCACCCCATCAAACCCCCTTCTGAAACCTTCCAAATCACAAAACACAGCTGGCAGGAGACCTGGGTGAGTTCTGGAACATGATCCATTTAGGAGGGGAAAAACCCCAGCAAATCCACAGCTCACCCTGTGCTGCTCCCTCGAGCTGGAGCTCAGACACAGAATTATGGCCCTGTTATTTGGGCTGGAGGAAAAATCCATCAGAAGTGCTCGGTGGAGGGCACGCAGTGCGCATTGGAGCAGTTTCAGCTCAGGCCAGTACAAGCCGGGGGGACTCCATCTGCTCCAGCCAGCTTGTCACAGTGCCACGCTTGCATTTTATTAGTGCATGCTCGGTGCAATTACCAGGATCTGCATGGGAACCTCCTCTCCAGCCCCTGTTTGCTCTCAGCGTGCAGCGAATTCAAAGCTGCGCTCCCGACAGCACGAGGAGTTAGAGCAGAATTGGCCGCAGCATCCCCAAATCAGCTGGAAAGTTTGCAGAGCTGTGGCGAGGCAGGCAGGCTCATTTTTCTCAGTTGATGAAAAGCCTGAAGAGCATTTTTATTAAACCCATTGAGGGGAAACCCCAGGATCGGTGGCAGAAGGGGACAAGGGGTTGTTATGGAGAAAAATCCTCTCTTAAACCACACAGAACTCTTGGAGAGAGGCTCAGTGGAGGCACGATGAATTATGAAAAATTATCAACAACTCCTACAAATGAAATGGCCGTGGCGCTGTAACAAATCAGCTCTGAAAAATACACAATCAAAGCCCACAGGGAGGTGGAATCCGGCCTGTGTGACGATATGGCTTCATCACAGCCCACACAGCAATCAGGGCACGAGTCCTTTCGCAGGCACAGAGCCACTGCTTTTCCCACTGACCCCAGAACAAACCCCACCAGGGTTATATCCATCACGCAGACACCAAGCAGGAGCTGGTGAGAGACATCTCTGGGATGTGCAGCTTTGAATCCTGTCCTGTACTTTGAATCCTCGCTCTGAACCCACCCCAGTCCATATCCCTTCTTTACTGAAGCCTTCTGCTCCTTGGTGTCTGTCCCTGCCCAGGAATTCAGCTGTGCCTGCTGCTTTCACAGAGCCTTTCCCTGACACAGATGATGCCATCTTCTGCCTCTTCCCTGCTCCTTGATTTTGTTTCATGCTCTCTCCACTGTTTTTTTGCTTTCCGTCCAACTCCAACCACTCCCCCGCTGATGCTTTCAGCAGCAACACTCACATTTTGGGGGCTGCCAGCACTGGAGAGCTGGCTTGGCTTCCAATCAAAGAATCCCAGAATGGTTTGGGTTGGCAGGGACCTCAAAAATCATCCAGTCCCACCCCTGCCATGGGCAGGGACACTTTCCATTGTCCCAGGGTGCTCCAAGCCCTGTCCAGCCTGGCCTTGGACACTTCCAGGGATGGAGCAGGCACAGCTCCTCTGCACAGCCTGTTCCCACAATAACCCATATCACAACATAGAGAATATCCAAGTGTCCTCTTTCCACCACAGGGTCCGCATTCGCAACCTTACTTTTACACGGAATGCAGGATTTGAAAGCAGCCTGGCAGAAGAACGGGGGTTTTACCATCAAAGAAGCCAACTCCACGTTGGCCAAGTGCCTTGCCCATAGGGAGTCTCTGTGAGGGAATCCCTCAGCACCATGGAGGATTTCTGTGGCAGATGCTCAGTGGAGTTGATTAGAGAGAAATAATCTCACTCGCAGACCACCCCTGGCCCTCCCTCTCAATTCAGGTGGAGAAAGGGGCTGAAGAGAGAAATCCCTCTCCTTTTCAAGTGCTTCCTCCTCCATGCTACAAAGTGTTGTTCCCACCCTCCGAGGGCCTGTGCAAAGCAGGAACACATCAACCTTTCCCTGGGAAGCACACTCCCGAGGAACAAGTCCTACTATTTTCTGCAAGTGAACTTTAAAGAGGAGGAAGCCTTTGTTTCTGGGCTCCTTTCAGGTGCTGATCAATACCGGAGCTTCAAACCCCCACAAACACGCCCTTCCCTGCAGTCCAACCAAGCCTGGAGGCTGCTTGTGCTCCTTCTGATGATGCTGGGCAGCCTTTCTTCCAGCCCTGCTCCCCACCCCTCCCGGAGGCTCTGCCGTCAGAGTGGGGCCCAGGGCCGCCACATTCCGTATTCTGCGCCCACTGAGCCAATTAGTGGGAAGGGATGGCTGCCACGGGAGCGGTGACCGATGGCACCTCCTGGGGTGGGCCAGCAGAGAGGGGTGACATCTGGGTGACACAGGGCAGCCCATCTCCATCCCAGCTGCCTGTCCAGCTCATCCATAATGCAGCTGGGCTGCTCACGGCTTTTCCCTGTTGCTCTTGATAGCGGATGAGCAGGAAAATCACTGATCATTAGCAACAACAGACAGAAGGATCCCAAGGGCAAACTTTATGTTCTATTCATAAAACCAACCCTGCTCTCAGGCAGTCTGGCTGCCGCTCAGAGCGTCTTGAAAAACTCAGGTTTGATTTCAGCAGTGCCAAAAAATCAAGGCCACCTTATGCGAGGCACGACACGGTTTAAGGAAATCATCTCTGCCCTGTGGAGTTTAAAATTCAAATAGTCAGGACGGTGTGGGAAGGGGACAAGAGGCTTAGGGAGGTGAGCCGGCTTTCCAAAATCAGATTGGAAATTAGTTCAAGGCTGGGAATGTCACCGTGGTGGCAGAATCACAGCAGCATGGTGGGACTGTCCCCTTAGGAACATATTTAAATATTCCAGGTGCTGGAGAGGTTCTCATTTTTCTCAGAGTCTATCCTGCACCCTGGCCATGAGGAAGTGACATCTCTGATATTTAGCCTGAAGTGCTGCTCTCTCCAGTCGTAATCCAGTTTACTGCCCATCATAATTTTCTCTCCTTCTCTGATTTTTACACACTTCAGAGATCTTTAGCGTTTTAGGATGTGCTCCTACCTGTCATTGCCTGGTGGAATTACACACCTGCTCCCTGATCCTCTCGCTGCTCTTTCCCTGAATAATTGTGGTTTGTCAAAATAATACAGATTGTACTGTGCCAAGTCACCAATACCATGGTCCTTCAGAGGTAGCTGCACGAGAGAAAATTGCTTTTGTTTGAAGACCATTCTGGTAAATAGAGTTTTCCACCCAGAACATGTGTCACCACCAGGTGCAGACACCTTGTAGGTACATGACAGGATGGCCCCCAACATGTCACACTTTTAGCCCAAGCCTTGGCAATTTTTTCTTTTAAAAGAAAAATTTAAAGCAAGGCAGTGGCCTGACAGCTCCTTCCCATCAAATCAGCTGGGAGCAGCAGGGTCTCTCTTTGGGGTACAGCTGATCCCTCAGCCTGGAGTTATAGGGGCTAAAGAAAAACCTCTGACCTCATTTGGGACCCATAAACAGAGACCTTAACACCTGATACCAGCCCAACACTGTGAATGGCTGGGGCCAAAATTATGTCTTTGCTAGATAAAAAGTCATGTTTGAAACAACCCTCCATGGCTGCAACATTGAGGAGAAGACAATTCCTTTGGAAAGCAGGGAGAGATGTTTATAGCAGCATTATCCACATATATATAGATAAATAAATATATAGATATGGAAACGAAGCAATGCAGACATGACTGCTTGAAGCAACCTGGTCCAGAGGAAGGTGTCCCTGCCCATGGCAGAGGGGAAAAAGATATTCTTTAAGGTCCCTTCAAACCCAAACCATCCCGTGATTCTATAGTTTTAATTTTTTTAATCTTGGCTCATGCAAAGGTAGTTTGGAATTGTGTGTTTCGCAGAGATGGAAAAGCATCAAACCTCACAAGGATCTTACTTTGGGGCTGATACGCTGTAATGTTTTTTTATTACTGATTCAGACATAGGAGATCATTGGATTTTCTGAAGATAATGAAATGAGGGCGGTGGCTGGGATTCAGGAGGACACAGCCATTTTGCAGGCTGTCCTTCACGGAGAAGGTGAAGAGGCACAGAAGCAGAATCTGAAATTTAATGTGACCAAGCGTGAAGTGACTCACAGGGGTAAAAGCAGCCTCAAGTTCAGCGCGTTTTAAACGATGCTGAATTAGCAACACAGAGAAGCAAAATTCAGACTTCCCCAACAGAATCAACAGTGATGTAACACAACGTCTGGGGGGGTCAGGAGGTCAACAGGAGAAGCAGGTGAGGGCAGCAGCAGGCTCAGCTAACGACCACTGAGGCACCTAGAAGGAGACTCATTTGCTTCCCTTTCTGACGCCAAGCCCCATCCTCAGCTGCTCCTTAAAGCTGTCAGGAGCTCGGGCTGCTCGCACCTCCTTTCCTGATCTTTATTACTTTGCCAAAGTTTAATTGGCCCAGCTGATGCTCCCCGAGCTGGGTGTCTGCTGCAGGCTGGGGACTTGGTTGTTTGTGTTGTTGTTTGTGTTGCCATTCGCCAGAGGAGGAGGAGGCAGGGAGGAGGGGAGGACGCTTGGGTTTCAACAAAAGTGAGTGCAACTCATTCGGAGTCGAAATGCATCGAACAAGCCATGAAAAAAGATTGTTTCAGCTTTCTAGGGGAGCAGGGCTGATTCTTCCTTGCTTTGGAATGGGAATTTGACAGGAGAAAAGAGAGATGGAGTCATTCTGATACCTGGCTTTTCCCACTCCGTGGGGGTCATGTATTTGTTAAGTTAAAAAGAAAACAACAAAAACTTCAGCTTTCCAGTTATTTAAGGAAAGCACATGGTCCTCTGTGTGCACTGGCAGTGCTCCTTCCCCTCGTGCACCCAGGAAATCCATTGGATAAACCCTGGAAGTTTGGCTTTGCTAGGCCACCACAATGAGGTTCCCCTCTTATTTAGGTCAAGAACTTGGAGCAAGGAGATTTTCTCCATAAACTCATCAGGGCCCCTTTTGGCTTTCCAGGCCATGACTGAAGAAAGAATAGAATGGAATGGAATGGAATAGAACAGAACAGAACAGAATAGAATAGAATAGAATAGAATAGAATAGAATAGGATAGAATAGAATAGAATAGGATAGAATAGAATAGAATAGGATAGAATAGAATAGAATAGGATAGAATAGAATAGAATAGGATAGAATAGAATAGAATAGGATAGAATAGAATAGAATAGAATATATCAGTCAGAAGGGCCCTGAAGTGCCAATCCAGTCCAACTGCCTGACCAGTTCAGGACTGTTTAAAAGTTCAACTCTGTTTTTTAGGGCAATATCCAAATGCCTCTTAAACACTGATGGGTCTGGGGCTTTGGGAGCCTTTTCCAGTGTTTGACCATCTTCTCAGTGAAGAAATGCTTCCCAATATCCAGTTTGAACTTCCCCAGCACAGTTTTGAGCCATTCCCACACATTCTATCAGTGGATACCAGGGAGATCATCACCTCCCTCTCTGCCTTCCATCCTCAGGAAAATGGAGAGACCCCTCAGCCTCCTTTTCTCCAAACTAGACCAACCCAAAGTCCTTGGACGTCCATCACAGGACATTCCTTGCAGCCCCGTCACCAGCAAGGGTAAAGAACAGAGAAGGATTGAGAGAGAAGGACTTGACACAGGCAGATGTTGGTTGAGAGTCTCTGGATTGACAGGACAGATATTGACTGTCCAAACCATGACAAGGCATCATTTTGGGATGTACTGCTGGGCTTGGACCAAAACCTCTCCAAGAGTCCTGCTCCCAGCCCAAATCTTGGCCTGTGTTTGTCAGCACTGATGTAGCCTGGTGCTCCCATCCCACAGTTTTTCCACTGTCAGGAGACAGAAATGAGACTTTTCTACTCTCACCTGCTGCTCAGCACAGAGCACCCCATCACACTCAGCACAGGATGAATCTCAGAGATGAATCCTGGTGACAACCACGAAGGAGAAATTCATGGAAATGTAGCCGTTTTCCTTAAAAAAAAAAAAGGAAAAAAGCTAAGAAGAAGAAAGAAGTTATTTATAATGCTGAGCAAAAAGAACATTGATGTTTTAAAATCAAAGCTAGGAAATGCCCAAATTGCCAGTGTGGATACTTGAATTCAACCCCTTTCATATATTATATGAAATATATATTTCCTTTCATATATTATATGAAATATGTATTTCCTTTCATATATTGTATTCATTATATTATAATCTTGATTACGTGGCTGAGCAAACTTTGTCTGCAGAGTTTGGCTCCCAGGGCACAACTTGGTTACAGAGTTCTCCCTGTCCTTCAGGGGGTGCCCCCATCCCTTATTTTTGTGGGATTGTGAATTCCCTTCCCAAACACTCTCCTGAGATGAAGCTCTGGTGTTATCCTCACAGTAAAGTCTAGAGCTGAGATACACAAATAAAAAACACACATCCATTAGGGCTGCTTGATTTGAGCTGCAAAAACTCATTTATTTCCAAAGCTGAGCCTTTTTTAGAGCTTTCTTTGTTAGATCTCTAAGCTATCATTAATTTTTAGCTGCGATTTTAACTATTCATCATTTTTACAAAGTAGATTGCTTGGTTTCAATAAATAGTCAACAAAGATGATTTTAGTCTAAATTACCTTCTGTGTGTGAGAGATGAAGGGACTTTTGCGGGAGAGCCAAGGCTGAAATAGGGCTGGTCACAACCCAAAAATTCTCTTTTGAAGGAGGAGAAATGAAGAAACCAAGATTTAACTTTTAAAAGGAATAATCAAGATTTAAATGTTTCCAATACATTAATGAATCTGAGATCTTCTGCAAAGGATGAGGGGGCAAAAAGAAATGGAGTTGTGGTCAGGTTGTAATTCTGGGATGAGCTTAGGCCAAGATTTAGTTCCTGATCAGAATCAAGCTGTAGACCAGAGCCGTCAGAGCTCCTCTGCAGCAAAGGAGACAGACCTTGTTTAAGAAAATGGGGTCTTTAGGAGTTTTTTGCTTCCTTTAATAAGTCAAAGAAATGGGAGATTTGGCAAACCCTAACGTTTTAAGCAAAAACACAACAAAGTCAACAGAAAACATCGAAAAACTTGGAGAATCCCAGAGTAACTTGGGCTGGAAGGGACCTCTGGCCCAGCTCCCCACTCAAAGCAAGGCCAACTCCAAAGTCAGATCAGCTCTGAATTTAGAAGAGGTTGCTCACGGTCACTTCCTTGAGCTGTGGGTTTTGCAGAGAATTAATCCAGCGTCACAGTTTAACCCCAGCCGGAAACAGCCCCACACATCCATGAGATGGGGAGACAATGGGAAGGGTGAAAGTGAGAAAACTCCTGGGGTCACATAAAGAGAGTTTGATAGGGAAAGCAAAAGCTGCTCACGAGCAAAGCAAATCAAGGAATTGATTCCCCACTTCCCATCACAGCCACTCCCAGGACAGCAGGGCTCCGTCACACAGAACAGTGACCTGGGAACACAAACGCCACCACTCCAGCCATCGCCATGTCCTCCTTCTCCTCCCAGCTTTATACTCTGAGCATGACACCCCATGGTCTGGAATGTCCCTTTGGTCACTGGGGTCGGCTGTCCTGGCTGTGACCCCTCCCAAGCTCCTGGTCTGGAATTTCCCAAGGTCTTGGTCTGGAATGTCCCTGTGGTCACTGGGGTCAGCTGTCCTGGCCGTGACCCCTCCTAAGCCCCTGTGCCCCCCACAGCCTCCTCAGGGCTGGGTGGGGTGAGGAGCTCGAAAGGCCTTGGCTCTGGGCAAGAGCTGCTGAGCAATGATAAACCATCCCCATGTTATCAGCACAAATCCAAAACAGCCCAATTCCAGCTAATATGAAAAAAATGTACTTGACACCAGCCAAAAGCAGCACTTCAGGGCTTCCCCTCAGAAAGGCTCCTCAGCCGTGAGGACACGCTTGTCTCCAGGAGTTCTTCTACCTCAGCTCAGGAGGTTCCTGGCTATAAACGTGTCCTGATCCACCAGAGCAGCAAATCCCATCTGGGGATATGTCCATCCATTGCCCTAATCTGAAAATATCCCAGCTTTGGGAGCTGTTGCCAAACCTGCCTTGCTTTGCAGGTGGGGGAACCACGAATCACGTTCCCTGCTCTGCCTGAAGAACTTCTCAGCCCTCATCTAACACACATTTAATTGCATTCAATGTACGTTTAATATAATGTCATGGCAAAGAAACGAGTGCTGAGTGTGTCCACAGCCAGAGGGCTGACAAAGGTGAAGTTCCAGGCTCTGGGAGCAACTCATGAGAGGCACCAGAGGTGACATCCTCCTGTCCCCTCACCTCGTGCAATTAGAGCTCTCCTCCCAATGCCTGTCCCCACGTGGGCACGGGCCACCAGCATCCTGCCCTTTCCCAACTTCGGAGCACTTGTCTTTGTAGCCTTAATGTCCTTTTAATGCAGAATTTGGGCTGTAATTATTTATTTACTTGACTGTGCAGCCTGGAGGGGCTCGCTTACAAGGCTTGCGTGAGAAGACTCTGATTACTGGGGCTTTGCAGAAGATGATTAAAGCAGCGTGACTAAAGTGTTTCAAGTGATCTGTCCTAAAAAAGGGCAATGCATAAAGTGCCCTCTTCCTGCAGCTGCTGTCTGTGTTCAGAGACAGATTTGTTAACTGCAGTGACAAAAGGAAGCTTTTTTCCCTACTCCTTCTCATCGCCTTGGCGTTAATCAAATACAGCCCGCGCTGGGTTTTACTCCTTCCAGTTGCCCGCTCGAATTGTTGACTCATTTCCAGGCAGCTCCACGCTCACCAGGCTCTTGACAGCAGCGAGGTGGGAGACGGGTCCCCAAAGGCATAATTTGAAGACAGGATATTTTACAGAGCTGTCAAGAAGTTCTTCATTTGGGCTGCCGAGCCTTTATTACTCGTGACGTGCTGTAAGACAGAGAGGACCCAGCTCGCATCTCGCATTTCAGGATGAGTTTGCAAGAGTGAAAAAGAAAAAAAAGCCCCACCCACAGCAGAACGAGCCCTTCTCTTCAGCGTGGAGCTTATCTAAGCTGCTGCTCGCCAAGGGAGATAAACGTGGGCCCTCTCAATCTGATTATCACAGTCATTTCACAGGCTCGATACCATCGTTAATCCACGGGCCGCTATGAAATTAAACTGGCTGATCTGCTCGGATAGAGGCCAGGCTTGAATGGCTGAGGGATGAAAAGGAAGGGTGGAAGAGGGCAGGATGGGGGAATTTCTTTTCATCCTTCGGTTTGTACAAAGCCAGGCTGAATATTCATGGTGGGCAGCAAAGTTTGGGAGACATGGTGAGGGGGAAACACATGGCAACAGGAAACATTAACTTGGGGAAGTTTGGCCACAAATATTTTCCCTAAACATTTATAATGGAAATGATGGATGGTGCCTGCCTTTAGTACACAGATGGAATTTTCTCTCTGCTCCAGAATCACAGAATAACCCGAATTAGAAGGGAGCCATGAAGGCCCTCAAGTTCAACTCCCAGCCCTGAAATGAGAAAGGAAGAAACCGAGGTGGAATTTAAGATTAATTACTGGGATTTTACAGCATTCTCCAGCTGGACAAAGTGGGCAAGATGTACCTTGGGATTACAAAAACTCCCCTGAAGTGTAGTAGCATCCTCCTACTCCACGCAAAAAGATCAGGTTTCCATGAAAACAATGTGGTCCTGCAGGAAAAATCACATGGCTTTATCCAGGAGAAAGTGCCTGGGAAGGGGAGAAAAGGATGAAGCTACACCTGAGCATGGTTTGTGTTTGTAAATATGACACTGACAGGGAGGGATCTCATGAGGGATCCACTTTTCCAGAAGGCAAGACCTCTCCTAAATAATCCACACCCTAAGGTAAAACTCCCTTAAGCAAATACCAGATTTACTCCCCAAAATAGTTTCTCCCCAAACAGAGAATGAAAGGAGGGAATGAAAGGAGTGAATTCCACCCCACGCAGCCAAAGTCTGATTTTCCTGAAAAGTGATGAACTCCACCCGTTCCAGTGGCCTCAGGTTCGCACTGATGTCACCGGTGGGTCTCAGTGACACAGAACAGGTCTGCCACCACGGGCTCGGTTTGGTCCTGTCCAACTTCCACCTGAGCTCCACAAAACCAGCAGCAGGAGGAGAGGGTGGGAGAGGCTGGGAAGGCTTTCAGGGCAGGAGAGGGGCGTTTGTCACCTCGCCTTTGCGGGGGGGAATCAGGGCCTTGTCAAACAGAGCGACGTGAGGAGTTAAAAATGGAAAGAGCTTTTCATCTCCGAGCCTGCTACAAATCGAAGGTGAACCTCATTAACTTGGACACTTTGTGTGTTAAAAATGAGAAGCGTTTCACCTAATGAGAAGCTCTTAATAGGTGTTGTTTTTTTTCTAAATTATCGTATTAAGCAGAAGATAATTAACAAGCATTTTCTTAATGTGGTGCTCCACTGATAAAATCTTATTGTCTATAAATCATCAAGACATTGGGAAAAAAAAAGAAAAAAAGGCAAAAATTGCTTTTTAATTATGCTGGGCATGATGGACAAAAAGTACAGGACAATTTTAATTGTCGGGGAACTAGGAGGGAAAGGCAAGAATTCCCAGCCTGCTGGGGCATGCATGAGGTCCCTTCAGGTAAATAAATCAAGCCCTTAGGGCTGGTTTTTAAAGCACTTTGCAGCACTTATGGACACTGATATGTCATTATTGAAATGGCTTCCGCTGGGGTACAGTGTGGCAGAAGTTTCAGAGCAAATGTCAGCTCCAAGTGATACTTTAGAGGAGATGGGGGTGTTTCCTCTAAGAAAAAAACCCCTGGAAATGAAAGTGAGCCAAAATGAAGCCTTAAAGGTTCCTTTGGAAAGCAGTGGGGTCTTTAATGAGCTCTTGCTGTCAGAAGGATGCAGCACCCTGATGATGCCATGGCTCAGTGTGGTCTGAGCACAGGGAACTGCCAGCACAGCCATCCCTGCATGGCTTGGAGAGCAAACCTTGGGGAATTCCCACAGCACCAAGGCCTCACCACAGCCCCTTTCAGCTGTGGCCAGCACTGCTCTTTGCACACCACCCCAGGAGAGGTTGTGGATGTTACTTATCGCCCACCAGTAAACCCAGAGCTAGCAGCGGTTGGAATTTCTGGCAGGCTCGTCCCATTCTACATGAAGGTGCTCCAGTGCCCTGCATTTCATTTTGGTTTCTACCAATTTTACTCCATGTAGTCATCAAAATAATGCGTAGGAGTTTTCTACATTAATTCTAGTGCATGTGATGCAAGTGCTGCTCCACAATCATCAACGCCCTGGCAAACATGCATGAACCTGTGCATCCAAGAATCCCAGAAAATTGGCTTAAATATCCCAATATTCATCACATGGCCATGTCCTAAAAATACATAACCTACCCTGGCATGGTTGGAAAGGAGGGTGAGGAACATCCCAATGGTCCAGCTCCTTTCCATCGTTCTTTATTTGATGCACGGCGAGGAGAGGCAGAGTCCTAGTGCAGAAAACCCCCAAAAGCCTCTAAGAGTTCATTGTGAGCTGCATCCTAAGAGGGAAGTGCTGGAGGACCCCTGGAGGGATGGATGGAAGGATGGATGGATGAGGGATGGAGGGACGGATGGATGAGGGATGGATGGACAGATGGATAGATGGGTGGGAAGGGATGGATGGATGGATGGATGGATGGATGGATGGATGGATGGATGGATGGATGGATCAGGAGGGATGGATGGATGGATGAAGAGATGGATGAGGGATGGATGGATGGATGGATGGATGGAGAGATGGATGATGGATGGATGGATGGATGATGGATGGATGGATGGAGGGATGGATGGACAGATGGATGGACAGACATTAGTGAAGAAGGTCTGGGCTCCTGAGGCTGGAGATGTGAGAAGGAAGAGGTTGGTTCCACCACAGGAACCTTGCATGAGGAGCTGGCAGGGAACATGTCCTCTCTGTCTTGCCCTGTGGCCCAGCCCTGGGAGCAGCACTGAGGCAGTGGGAGCTGCTCTGCCTCTTTCCAGCTCTCATGGAAAAAGGAGAGACAGAGCTGGAGAGACAGCATAAGGTGAGAATGGATGAGAGTGAAAAGTAAGGGAGAAAGGAGGAAAACAGAGCCCTCAGCCTGACCCTGTGTTGGGAGGGCATCAGCTCCAAGCACAGCCCCCGCGTTCGCAACCCGCCCTTGGCACTTGATTTGACAACCAGCAGCATGAGGACTCATCAGAGGTACCTCCAGACCACCAGGAGCCTTCACCCAGAGCTCACACAGTGGAAACTCTTCCATTAACACCCCCTCCCTGACAGCTCCTCTCCTTTTCCTCCTTCTCTCACCTCTGGGTCACAGCAAGCACTCGACTGGAATCACCTAGGGCTGCTGCTGCACCAGCTCTGACCTCTGCTGAGAATGATTTTGGGGCAGGGTGACTGCTGGGGAGTCCTGGCTGAGCAGCAGGATCTGCACACCATGGGTGCCTTCTCCCTCCAGGGTTGTTTGGGGCTGTTACAGTGAATTTCGTCTGTGATTTATGGGCAGGGAAAACCCATTTGTAATTTAAAACTGCTCTTAGCTCCTTTCAGCATGCGTGTGTCTGCGTGTGTGTCATATACAGATAATATAAACCTTTATAAAAAGCAAACCTAACAAAAAGGGGAGGGGTGTTTGCCAGGCTTGGGGATGTGCAGCAAATTCCATAATTCCCATGGCATTTCCAGGACATTTCGCCACTAAAACTCTGGATTGAATCGCTTAGCATCCCTCTCTGCCCCACTGTGCCTCCTCCTTGCATCACAAAGCTCGGGAGCACCATTTGAAATTTCAAAAGGAGCATTTCTGTGCACAAGATAATCAGCCACAGTCCCTCCGTGTAATCCCTGCACCTCCAGAGCAGGGAACAAAGCCACGTCCAGATAATCCCCCCGGGCTTTGCCTTGAAGCTGTCCACAGGGCCTGGGGTGGCAGAGGTAGGATTGTGCCAAGAGCAGGAACACATCTGGGGCCTCGTTAGGCCAAATTGCAGCTAATGAACGCCAGGAATGAGTCCCTGGACATGTGACATGTGTCCCTGTAATGATGGCACAGAGGTGACCCTGCTGAGCAGCAATGGGAAGCCCCAGAGCCCCGAGCCCTGCAGAGGGGACAATGTGGGTGGCACATCTCACCCACGAGACTGTCGTCTCCTCCAGCACCTGAGAACAGCTCTTAACCACAGCTTTATATCCTTCTGGGAGGTGAAATCCCTTCCCAGCCCATAAACACTGCCAGGCTGCCACAGCTAGAGCTGTCTTGTGCTCAGGGTAGCCGAGGGGACGGACGGGAGCTGCTCTGGGGTCTGGGCTGCTCCTGCACTCCACACACAGATCAAACAAACAGCAAAACACGGGAGAAATCCCAGGAACTCTGAAATCCCCTCTTCCCTCATTGCTGTGTGGGGAAAGGTGAGTGGAGCAGGGCTGTGCCTGTGTGTGAGGGTGCACAAACACACATCTGTGGCTGGCAAAGAGTACATTTCCGACCTCACACCATCGACAGGAGTCCATTTGCTGACAAAAGGACTCAGAGCCACCTCACTGAAACAAACAGAAGCAGCGAACTTCCATCCTTGGGATCTGAACTTGTTTTGCCCCTCAGTTTAAAACTGAGGTTCCCCTTTCTCCAAAATCCACTCCAGAAGAAAGCAGCTGCTGAATGACTTTGGAGAGCCCTGCTCCCTCCAGACAGAGGAATCTCCCGTGCTGACACACATCCACACCCGTTTTTTCCTGCTCTGAGCGTCTCCAAAGGGAGCCATCCCTCTCCCAGAGCACTCTGCTGCACTCAGTGCTGATAGGCAATGTAATAGTGCCTTTTATTGGGTCAATAAACATCAGCCATCCCTTCATGCAGCTCATGGCCAGAGAGTGACCTGTGCGAGGGGACTGGCTGGGCTACTCCAGCTCTTGGTCCGGCCCTACAGGCAGCAGGATGTGTTTTCCTCCCTTCCAACAGGTAGCAGAGAGAATTTTCCATTCTTCCAACAGGTATCAGGGAGAATTTTCCTCTCTTCCAACAGGTAGTAGGGAGTATTTACCTCTCTTCCAACAGGTAGCAGGGAGTACTTTCCTCCCTTCCAACAGGTAGCAGGATGTACTTCCCTCTGTTCCAACAGGTAGCAGGATGTATTTTCCTCCCTTCCAACAGGTAGCAGGAGGTATTTTCCTCCCTTCCAACAGGTAGCAGGATGTACTTCCCTCTCTTCCAACAGGTAGCAGGATGTATTTTCCTCTCTTCCAACAGGTAGCAGGGAGTATTTTCCTCCCTTCCAACAGGTAGCAGAGAGAATTTTCCATTCTTCCAACAGGTATCAGGGAGAATTTTCCTCTCTTCCAACAGGTAGCAGGGAGTATTTTCCGTAGCAGGGAGTATTTCCCTCTCTTTCAACAGGTATCAGGGAGTATTTTCCACTCTTCCAACAGGTAGCAGGATGTATTTACCTCTCTTCATTTGTCTCTGGGTGCTTTATTGCGTTTCCTGTTCTCTGAGCAGCCCCAATAAAACATCTTTCTGAAGGGTTCTGCGCTGTGCAGTAAATATCCTCCTCTGCCCGCCAGCTCAGATAGGGATCAATCCATCAAGGAAGTCCCTGGAGACGCCAGGGTGCATCACTCAAGGTTAGGGCCCAGACAGGCAGGTGACAGCAGAAGGATTGCGGTGCTCCTGCCAGGAATTAACCCCCCCACCCATCCACCTGCTTGCCAAAGGAATATTGAACAGAAAGGATGATGGAGCATCCTCCGAAGATGGGAAAGGTTGCGTGTCCCATCCTCAGCAGGGTTTCCTCAAACAGCCTGGAGGGAAAGCAGCGTCCCCAGGATTGGTGTCTTGGTGTGGCCAGAGCAGGATGTCCGGGGCTCTCCTGCCAGGGGACATCGAGGTCTCACCATGGATTGAGGGGCACCAAACCTGCAAAGAATTGGGAACCTTCCCATGGCCAGGTGGGTCAGGACCAGGGTGGAATAATCTCAGTGGGCAAGGATCGGTGGTGGCTTTGTGCTGCCAACACAGCAAGAAATGCCGTTTCTGGCTGGGAAATCCAGAGTTTGGTGGGTGCAGGAGCTGCCTGGGGTGAACCCAGCCTGGCTCTGCTCGGTGTCAGAGCAGGTGACAAGGAATCTGTCCCCACGGAAAGAATTTCCTGACAAAGCCTTGACGCCGAGGTTTTCCTGCTGCCTGTGCTTCCCAGCTCTGCAGGCATCTCTGGCATTAACTCTTTGGTGCCTTCCGGAAAGCAAAGAGGAGTCCAAAGGATGAATTTATTGCTCTATTATTAACCCATTAAAAAGTCAATATCGGCCTTGGGTGGCAGAGGGGAGTGGGGAAGCTCTTCCTACAACCCTAAGTAACAACGAACTTTTAATTGGTCCATTACAGGGTCGGAGCTTGGCCACCACGCTGGAGAGTTCCCTAAGCAGTTAATCCACTTAGCAGAGCCCGGATCTTTGGAGAGGGTGTAAGTGGTGTGGTTGCTGTCTGAGCTGCATTTGAGAGTCATTAAAGGGTTGCTTCTTGCAGGAAGAGTCTTGTTTTAACAGCATCGGCTCCCGGCTCCACCAGGAATTGCCCTCCACCGAAGCTGCAGCTATAGATTTCATCTCATGGTTTCTGTGGATAATAAATGACAGCTCTCAGACATCCCAGAGAAGGGTTTTCAGCTGGAGTGTGGGAGCAGAGAACAGGCTCGGGAGTGAATCAAACCCCAGCTCTCTGCAGACAGCTCGTCTCCAGCTGGACAGGGGAGGAGAGGCTGGGGAACATCTGCAGGATGGGTTTCCTGATTTCCTAATTTGGGATTTGCAGAAGGCTCGTCCTGAGGGGGAAGGTGTCACTGTTTAGTTACAGAAACCCCAGGGCAGACAGCACCAGCCCAGCTCTGCCCTCTGATAAATTCACAGGATGAGACAACGGCTGATTCAGAAGGATGTGGGATTGGAGTGGGGGAGGCTGCAGGAACGACAGGAAGGCAAGGTCCTGTCCTGCACAGTGGGGATAGTTATCAGAGGGTAAGAATGGCCATTCATTAATTCATGTGTGGTTTAAGGCCTCTCAGTGGTTAAAAACACCGAAGAGATGCTACAGAGAGAGAGCCTGAGGGAAACCTCAAAGCCAACAGAGAGGTTTGGCTTCCTTCCCCTGTTGCTCTCCCTGCCTTTCCCCCGGTGGATCTACGTGGGGATGTGGTGCCCTGCACCTTCCAAAAATTATTATATCAGCTGCAGGGACCCTCTAAATCCTTCCTTGAACTGAAAGTCTCCACATTTCTTTTCCCAAAGCAGATAATCGTTTCTCAGCCTCACCTCCCACCCCAGAGCCATCTGTATCTGAAGCAGCTTTGACTGAGCCCCAGCCCAGGTCAGAGCCTCGCGAACAGAAGATCTTTGTGCCCGAGCTCTGACCTTTGGCTCGGCTCCTGATCCCTGCAGATTGGATGTGTCCAGCTGTTTGTCTTGCTGCGGAGAAACACAGCAGAGGGAGCTGAGCGGAGCCAGGATCTATTCTTGGCTCCATCTCAGACTTCCTCCCTGACCCTTGGCACAGTGACCTGCTCTGGCTGTTTGTGTCCTGCTGCACTGGAAATCCTCTGGAAGTGCTCATAGCAGGAGGAGGATCAAAGGGTGGAGGATAAATTTGGCTGGACAAGTGTTGCGCTCGAGCCTAAAATCCAGGTCTGGACTTTGCAGAATCTCAGATGGCTAAGAACTGTGAGGAAACACAAGGAATTATGCAGATTTATAGTCACACTTGCTTCACCTCCCAGACCTTTCCCGTCACCACATCTCAGCCCTTCCCAGCGCAGCTTCCTCCTCCTCTGGGCAGGTTAAATCCAGACCCCACATCTGCCCCTTCCTCCTCATCTCGGGGGACATTGGTCTTACTGACGCCCCTCACCTGTTGCTCCTGCCAACCCCAAACCTGGAAAAGAGCCAAAATTTGGGCAGTTCTCGAGTTTCAGACTGTTAAACCCAACTTAGACACAGCCTGTGGGTCCACAGGCCACATTCTGGGATAGTTTGGGTGTTACACCCAAAAACTTCTTGTGGGCAAAACCAGACCACACCAAACTGAGGAAACGATGGAGTTTAATGAGTGGGGGTGTGGTGCTCACCAGGTCTGAGTCCCTCTGGGTCCCACGGTCAAACAGCAGAAAATGTAGGTGGCCATCCCCATCTCAAGAAAGTCCTGAAAGGATGGGAGGGGTCTAGAACAGCTCCCCAGAGAAGCTGTGGAACTTCTGGAGAATGTCCCTAGAGAGATTCCAAAGTTGTTTGGACACAACTCTGAGCAGCTGCTGGAGCGGGGGGTTGGACTGGGTGACCTCCGGTGGTCCCTCCAGTGGTCCCTCCCAACCTTCCCCATTCTGTGGTTCTGGGGTATCCATCCCAATCCTAATGCAGACTGGGAGAAGGCATTAACTGGCACTTTGAATGGGAAGATCACATTTCCTACACCCAGGCCTCGGTCAGACAACCCCAGGAACCCACGGATCCTGTCCCTAGAAAAACCCTCTTGGGCCTTGCCAGGAAGGCGGGACAACCCCACAGAGCATTCGATGCTCTTATTTGTTGGGGAGGATGAAATAGGAAAGCCTTATAAATATGATTACCTGGCAAAAGATGCTGAGAATATGGAAACTATAAGCGAGATTGAAATGAAGACAAGCTTGGAGATACCAAACCCCAGGTACTGAACAACTGGAAAACAATGGTGTGGCCACTGAAGGGAATCTCCTTTGGATTAAACAATCCCCTCTGCTTGCAGACAGCTCCAAGGGTCAGAGCAGACTCTGCCAACTTGGCAGAGGGTCCAAAAAGCAGTTTTTAGAGTTTAAAATATAACGCCGTATGGTAATGCAATGACTCTCATAGGCTGTATGTAANATTCTATTCTATTCTATTCTGTATTCTATTCTGTACTTCTCTCTCTCTCTCTCTCCCCTCTGTGCCCTGCTCTGAGCTGTGTCTGGCAGCTCCCAGCAGCTCCCCTACACCCACACCTTTCACAATAAACCTCATGCTCTAAGACCAAACTCCAGAGATCTCTCGTCTCCGTCCTGACCGTCCGAAACAAAACCGAACCAAATCCCACAGACAGTAATTCTACAATGATTGCCTCTCTGTCCTCAGGAGATCAGCTCCATCATCATCCCCACGTCTGTTTTTCCACAGAGATGATCCTCCACAATTCCATTCCAGACCATTCCACGGCAGGAAAAGCCAAGGGGGACAAAGTGAATTCCTGGGGGAATGTGCTGAACTCCAGGCAGGGTCTGACTCCACCCCCAAGACCACAAAGGTCAGACCCCAAACTCTTAGAACTCATTTAAAGTCCAGATGCAAGATTAATTTGACTGACAGAGGACTAATTGGTTTCAGGACTAATTAAGTACATATACTTGTCTTTGCTTAATCAGTGAAATTTCCAGTGGCATTAAAATGTCCAGGAATACAAATCCCAGGAGATTTAAAGCAAATAGTTAAAATCAACTTAGATCCAATTATCATATAAATCACTAATGACCTGGGTAAATTGGAAGCTCTTTGGCTCAGCCTCTAGGGAAGAATAAACCTGATAAAAATGAACATGGTACCTGGATTAATGCACAGGCTCGGGGGAATTCATGGCAAATATTCCAGAAGGACTTTCTCACTGACATTGTGATTCACTGGAAAATGCCAAATTTCTAAAAAAACAGTTTCCACAGGTGACACTTTCAGCAGGAGCTTTGTGGTCAGCATCCAAAGCTAAAATCACTCGAGAATTGCCATCTACCCATTGCTGGGCACATTTCTGATGGACACTTTTCCTGGAGGGCAATTGGTAATTTCCATCCTATCTTCCCACCCTTTGCTTTTCATCTTGCTCATGGTCACAGTCTGATATCCCAATTATTTAAACAAAACAAAACAAAATAAAGCAAAACAAAACAAAACAAACAAACAAAAAGAACACAAATAAACAAAAAACCACCAAAAAAACCCCCAACAAAAACAAAACCAAAAACCAAACAAAAAAGAAAACCCAAACAAAAAAAACCCCAAACTAAAAAAAACCACAAACCAAAAAAGGTGATTAAAAAATTTTGGGTTTAGATTATTTTGTCAATCACACTCATTCTTAGGTGCAGGCTACAGGTGGTTCCCAGAAGATCCAATCTCTACTAACCACCTAAGCTGTCTCATCTTGACCTGTTTATTTGTTTGTTCCACCCTAATTCTCCATTCCTAGCAATCTCAGGCTTGGAAAAAGTGGTACATGAAAGGAAAAAAAAAAAAAAAGGAATAAAAGAATATTAAATACGTGAATAATCTATGAAATACAGTTTTTATACATCCAGTGATCGCAAACCCCAGGGTTTGCCAAATTGCAATGCACTTTTCGGAAGTGCTGCCAATAAATGGCATTCAAATACTGCCTCTCCTGACTCCAGAGTTGAGCCAGGAACTGCTCCCAGTCAGAATCTCTCCCATTCCAGAATGTTTGTTTTATTTGTGATTTCTTAATGCCCCAAAGAAAAGTTAATCTGAGCGCAGAGAGGCACAAACGGGATAAAGACTTAACAGGCAAGTAATAAATATATATGCCAAATAAATATATATGCCCAATAAATAAATATAAATGCCCAATAATAAATATTTTTGGGCATTTCCTGGCGCAGAGGACTTTGGTGCTTGAGGAGCATGTGGAGAAGAAAAAGGCTTCATAAATAGGCAAAGCAGAAAACAAAAGAAATCCAAATTCCTCCTCTTTCTCCTTGGGGATCTCCAAAAACTCTCCAAGATGGGCTAAGCACGAGCTCCTGGATCTGCAGCCTCCTGGGGTTGGTGCTGCTTCAGAAGGCTGAGAAAAAACCCCACCAGGGCTGCAAAACGAGGCCAGAAAGGATAATTCCCACCTGGTCACATGAGATGTGGCCCTGACAGAGGAGCTGGATCACCCTGATGTCACTCCAGAGGAACTCCACGCTTTTAAGTCACTTCCTACTTTCCATTCCTGTGTTACAGAAGTGTCCAACCTCATTTTATATCCATTTATGGCCTCGCTTTATGGCTCTGTGCCCAACCCCATGGGCAGGCACCATGTGCCCAGCTTGCCCACCCTGATATTCCTCACACTGAACAATTCCAGTGTTGCCTATAAGACAGGCTACCTGAAACAGAGGCCAAGACAAATCAGGAGTATAAAAGAGGACAATTTATTCAAAGGCCTTGAAGGTCCATTCGAGCAAGCAAAGCCCCGTTGGGGATGACACCCAGAATGGACCCTGGGTCACGAGCTCTTCACCTTTGATAAGTTCTGTCCATTAGCACATTGGCCCTTAATTCTCAATCGCACCTCAGGTGATGATGTTCACCACCCCAGGCCTGCTCCCCCAGCTCACAGCTGTTTCCATATTTTCGGGCCCTAAGGCAATGAATCTGTCCTTGAATCTGTGTTCAGAGAGCCTTGTTTGGCCAAAGGTGCTGGAACAGAGGATTTCAGCACTTTGTGAGAAGCACAGAACTGCAGCAAGTTACAGATACGTGGAGAGTAAAAAACTAGAAATGCTTGAAGGCATCACCAAGCTGGGCTGAGTCCACGTCCACTCAGCTTGGCCCTGGGTCGTAATTGTAGAGCTAAAAACATCTTTAGATCTCCGCAAGCACCGAGCAAGCAGGGAGGGATCTCCGAGTGGAAAACCTCGTCCTGCCTCATGCGACAAGTCACACTTGGCCTGGAGAAGTGGCTTTCCTCTGGGGAGTTAAGTCTTCATCTGTAGTCAGTTCATGAGATAAAAATAGGTCAGATCTCGTTTTCCCTCAGGGTTGTGGATTTGGTTTTTTTTCCCTCTTTGTGCTGGAAAACCCTCCCTGACATCCCAGGGAGCTGACTCTGGGATTTCTGGGATTTCCCTGCGTGTCCTGCAGGATCATCCCCCACCTGCACACCCACCTGTGGCTCCAGCTGCGTTTTCCCCAGAATTGGGTATTTGGAATGGAGAGGTTGGGATTTCCACCCAGCAAACCCCAAAATTTCCAGGGGAACACCCACAGCCAGGGCAGCTCAGCACTGACAGAGCATCCCCACAGTCAGTGGGACGCTGAAATTCTAGATCTCTGTGAAGTGGAAATGTTCGCAAACACGGATGTGAGTGTTGTGGAGCTGATGGGGGGCATGGGGAAGCCCAGATCCCAAATCCATGGGGTGAGGAAAGGAATTTGTGCACAGGGAACTGTTCCCTGCACAGCCAAGGCTGCTGGGATCAAACCCAGGGATCGCCCAGGGCTGGGTGGCATGGAAAGCACACAAGGATGCGTCAAGATGTGACTTTTAAGCCCGTGGAGGCTTTAAAGAGCTTAGCCCCTCGCTGTAAAAATAAAATCAAATGCTGTTATGTAACTCCCAACCCCTTTAAAGCTTCCAGTACATCCCTTGAGAGTTTACCAAA
>VZRL01003662.1:213818-250073 GCA_013397895.1 Origma solitaria | reverse complement strand
AAAAAAAAAAAAGAAAGGGAAGATTTTAATGTGGAAAACCCCTCAACCATCAAAGCAGCCCAAAAAAATCTAAGAAAGAACAGAATTTCAAGCAGAGCAAATAAAACCCAAAACCCACAACCTGAGCAGAGAGAAGTTGTTGCAATAGAGCTGAGCTGGGACCCTGCACCTCCCACCCTCACCAGGGTGTCCCCAAAGATCAGAGTTTCCCAAAGTCGGGTCACAGCTCTGGGAGTTCTGCCTGCAAGTTTCTTTCTGTGAGGCTTTTCCTTGACTTTTCCATTTTCCACCACCGCTGTTTAATGAGCAAAGCCTAATCAATAGCCCTAATAAAGCTTCCCAGGTGGTAGGAGGGAAAGAGACGCCTCAAAATTATCATTATAGTGGGAGGAATGATTCTTTCCCCGGCACCCCAATTCACAAATTTGACTTTTTGTTTAGCTCTGCCTGGTTATGGCCTTGCCAGCAGGGACAGATGTCCCCAGGGTCACACACCCACCCTGCAGACACTCCCCATGACCCAAGGGACAGAGCCCAGGATGTTCCAGCTGCAGCCTGAGAAGGTCTTCCCACATCCCAGCGCCCCTGGAATTGATTTTCCTGGGAATTGGTGGTGTTGGTGCTCCAAAACCCCACAGCATCTCCCGGCAGGTGCTTTAAGAGCAGGACTCGGTGCCCGAGGAAGAGATGTCACATTGGCCTGGCCGGGGAAGGTTTATCTCGGTGCCTCCCAGCAGGGGAATTTTGGGGTGTTTCTCCTCAGAGAAATTTTGATGCTTACAGGGTTTTACAGCAAATGTTTTCTGTGTCCGGAGCAGCACAGCTCTGTGAGCAGGGAGAGCCTGAGTGCTCCACAGTGGGGAAGGAGAAGCAGAAGGAGGAATTATCCCCAGAAAATCTAGCTCCTGGATCTTCTGCCGCAGCCACCAGCACGGGGACAGTGGGTGCCCCTGTACTGATGCCTGATGATTTTTGCCTTTTCTTTTATATACCCTTCCATACATTTTTATACCCTTTGTATATTTTCTGTACCCTTCATACACTCTTTGTTCCCTTATCCTACATGCTTGTAATTTTTGTAGTCTGATATTTTAGCTTAGTTTCGGGGTTCTTCAAGGCTGAATGAACAAACATTCAAGAGGCAAGAGAGCTCTATACTGTCTCAAAACTCGAGGCTTCAACCTTGGTTGAAACCTCCTCTCTGGAACATATTTTGTAAACTGAGCTCTACCCTCATTTAGGGGAAGGTGATTAGAACAAGGGGACAATTATTTCATTTATTAAGTTTTTTATTGGGGGATTTTAGACAGATGTGCTAATTTGCAAGGTCCATACAATTGTATATGAGTTATACAAAGTGTGTGCATCTCGGCATGTTCCACCTCTGAAGAGCTGTGCACCTAAAATCCTATTAAAATCTCCAAGGTAAAACCCTTTTTAACTGTGCCTGCGTCATATTTCTGCCAGCCAAAAGGCACAGTACAAACCCCTCTGGGCCAGATCCAGGGCAATCCTGTGGGTCTTTCCCAGTCCAAACAACTCCATGACTGTGTGGCCGTTGGTCTGAGGTGGGGCTGAGCCTCCTGCTGCTGCCAGACTGCTGTGGGACAGACAAAACCCAACATCCAATGAGCCCCAAGTGCTCTGGGTTCCCCCTCTCCAGCTTTTTCTGTGAACGAATTAAAAACCAGAACTGGTCTCATGCAAGAAAACTCCAGCAAAGAGCAGGGATCAGCAGGGAACCTGAGGATGGGATTTTGTGCCCAAACAAGTTCCCGTCAGCCCAAAGGCCGAATCTCCCCTTGCTTTTGTCCCGTGTTTGATGGCGATAGGGATGAACAGAGAGCACAGTCTGCAGCAGAACCGAAGAGGGAAGGGATCAATCTCTCCATGCCCAGGATGCAAAGGCTCCATCCAGAGATGCCCCCACACCCTCCAGGGATCTCACCCACCCCATCCATGGGAGAAGAGCATTCTCACCCCTGGATGATGAACTGAGCTCAGCATGGTGAACAGAGGGTTGGCTTTAATGTCCTGAATGTTTAACATCCTTTAACATCCTCATTTTTCTGTTTCTCCAGCCTGTGGTGAAGAGTTCCCAGCAGCAGCTCCAGCCCCACCACGGCCTGGCAGAGGCCCAGCCGCAATTCCGTGAAGGAGCAGCCCAGTGGGAATGAAGACAAAGCACTGGGAGGGTTTGATGGACGACAGGCAGAGCCTCTTCCCGGCCCAGCCGCTCATCCAGCACCTGAGCGAGGACACAAATCAATGCAAGGAGTTTGAATTCCAGAAAGAGAGGGAAAATCAACACATCCATCACACTCTCCCCCACATCCAAGCGCTGGCAGAGCTTTGGAGCGATGGAGCAGCTGATTAATGCAGGCTGGGATGGGCATGCACAGGATGGGAGGGCTCTGCTCCTTCCCTAAGAGGAAAATACTTTGCAGTCACCACCAGCATTCTCACTGGGAGACACAAATTTTTCCTTAAAAGAAAGGATTTAGCCCCACTTTAAGGAAGGGACACTGAGGGGATAAGCTCTATCCCAAAGCTGAGCTTTGGAGAGGAAGACTAAGTTGGGCTTGGGAAAGATATTGGGAAGGAATTGCTGGCTGGGAGGGTGGGGAGGGGCTGGGCTGGAATTGCCAGAGCAGCTGTGGCTGCCCCTGGATCCCTGCAGTGTCCCAGGCCAGGCTGGACAGGGCTTGGAGCAGCCTGGGACAGAGGGAGCTGTCCCTGCCATGGCAGAGGTGGCACTGAATGGCCTTTGCTGTCCCTTCCAACACAAACCATTCCAGGATTCCATACACAGAGCTGGAGAGGGATAAGAAGCCAGAGCACAACCACAGAGCCTCACTGGTTTTTAGCTCTGGAACATGGAGAGGCTCTCAGGGACCTTCTGTCCCTCTCTCTGTGTCCCCACTTCATTCAGGAGTTCACAGCCTCGAGTTTGTGAAGCTCTGGCAAACATTGATTCTTTTCCTCTGCCCAGTGGTTCCTCAGCATCGTTTGGAAGGAGTCCTGGGCGTGCAAACAAAGCTCTACTGGATTCCAGAGGGCTTGGTTGGTCAGTTTGATCTGACACTTTGACAATACCAAAGGGGGAAGTTTTCTTCTCCCCAGCCTGGATGTCTGAAACACCACGGGGCTCTGCAGCCTGCACCTCTTCCTACTGTAAATTCCAAATAATCCAGCCTAAGAGACAACTGCTGCAGCAGTTCATCAAGCTGATTAAGACCATGGCCATCAGGCTGCTCTAAGCATCGCAAAGAGCCTGAGAACAAGGAATAAATTTATAAAAATCAGATTTAATGAGGAGGTTCCTAATCGTGGGATGTTGCGGTGGCTGAAACCATCTCAGAGAAGCCAAGAGGCTCCCAGAGCAGCAGCAACTGGTGCGACAACTCTGAGGTGTGAAATACCCTCTGAGTGTTGGTTGGATGGTCTCTTCCAAAGGTTGTGTTAATCTTCTTATGCTGATCAGTTGTTGTATCCCTGACTCCGCCCTTCCCTTTTCCCCATTGGTTCTTGTTGTATCCCTGACTCCACCCTTCCCTTTCCCCATTGGTTCTCATTGTATCACATACTCCGTCCCTCCCTTCTCCCCATTGGCTGTGGTTGCATCTCCCCACCTTCTCCCCAACCCTATTGGCCCTAGACCTTTATAAGAACGGCCACTCACAGCCATTCTTTCTCTTTCCCTGCTGGATCCCTTTGGGAGTAAATGTTCCTAGGAATCTCCATGCATTTGGGCCCTCTGAGTTCTGCGTCTCTGGCAATGCATGAGCTAATCAGAAGCTCTGGGGCATGTGTGTGACTGCGATCTACCGGCATGGGTGGGAGAAAGGTTCTGCCTGCACGGTGTCAATGCATTCGCCAGGAGGGTCTACCTGGGCAATGGAGATGCTTTTGGAACACGCAGAGGATCCATCTCACCCCATCACCACCCACGTTAGTGGGAGTCATTTAGTGAGACTCTCCTGCCTTGCAGAAGTCATTGGAGTCTTGCAGAGTCTCCTGCAGAGGTTCAGTCTGCAGACCCTGGTGGGCATTTCCAACCTGCTCACACTTCGTCGTGGCTGGGGCCTGACTTGGCCCAGGATAATGCACAAGTGCACATTTGGATTTATCACAGAATCCTGGAATGGTTTGGGTTGAAGAGACCTCAGAGCCCATCCAGTGCCACCCCAGCCATGGCAGGGACCCCTGCCACTGTCCCAGGCTGCTCCAAGCCCTGTCCAGCCTGGCCTGGGACACTGCAGAGATCCAGGGGCAGCCACAGCTGCTCTGGGCAACCAGCAGATAAATCAATCACTCCCTTTTCATAAAAACAGGATGCTGCTCTTCCTCTGGACTTCTCCAACCCACGATTTTTTGAACCAATGTTGATGTGAAAACAGAAGGTTTGGGAAATGAACTCATCAAGGACACTGTAAACTCTTGGATTTAGGGAGCAGGTTTTGTGCCAGTCCATGCAGTGCCAACCACGAAAGCGTGACCGGAGATGCTCCAGTGATCACAAATAATTCCCTTTTAATGGGCAGAATGGGAGTTAGTGCCTTGGCCAAACATCTGCCAGGAAGGGGTGAGGTGAAGTTCATCCTGTCCCAGGTGGGAAAGGATCTTCTGGAGCAGTCTGGAAGCACACAGGGGCTTCATCCAAAACATCCAAAGCCTTTTCTGTGGCATCTCCTTTTGAAACCTCCCCCTCACCAGCCCCCCAGGCCAAGGGCTCTCCTTCTGCCACAGAAAATTCCCCCAGGCCCCCAGAACTGCAAATTACAACAGTTCTGGATGCAAAGAAAAGGAGATTTTGTTGTTTTACTGGACTGTTTGAAACTGCAGGGAGCTGTGAAATCTGTAGCACAGGGCTGTGCTCCCATTCTCACATAAACACACACTCTGTCCCCACCGAGCCCAGGCTCACCTGCTGATATTCCCTTTTCACCAATCAGGAAAATCAGTGAACACCAAACCAGTGCACACCAGCTACCCCAAAACTCTCCCTGAGCACCCCATGCTGCCCCACCTCAAAATCCAAGTCCTGATCCCCCGATCCCTCTAACCCCAGCCTTCCTTTGCTCCATATCTTCACTACCGAAGCTCCCAATGTCATGTTCTCGTCTATATCCTAAGTCTTACATCACTTCTAGCCCCCAGGAACACTCAGAAAATGACTGGAATGAATATTTGGCTTTTTAATCAGAGCGCACAGGAAGATTCAGTGCTGGGGAGAGCCCAGCAGCTGTGGCCAGATGTGTCCTCAGGTTGTCATTCCCCAGCACCGCCCTGCCGGGAGCAGACAGGCACAGCTCCATCCATTTCAGCAAAGCAGACAAGGTCAGGGCCCAGAGCAAACTCCAGCTCAGTTACACATCCCCTAACGCTCTGGCAGCTCTGTGCCAGCCTCAGACCACCCTGAGCAGCCTCCCAGCCCCTGGGCAGAGCTGGGAGGCCTCACCTGGTGTTGGGGAGGATGAAATAGGAAAGCCTTATCAATATGATTACCTGGCAAAAGATGCTGAGAATATGGAAACTAGAAGCGAGACTGAAATGAAGACAAGCTTTGAGATACCAAACCCCAGGTACTGAACAGCTGGAAAACAATGGTGTGGCCACTGAAGGTAATCTCCTTTTGATTAAACAATCCCCTCTGCTTGCAGACAGCTCCAAGGGTCAGAGCAGACCCTGCCAACTTGGCAGAGGGTCCAAAAAGCAGTTTTTAGAGTTTAAAATAGAACGCCGTATGGTAATGCAATGACTCTCATAGGCTGTATGTAAATGTTGTAGGATTTGTAGCTTGTTCTAGATTGGTTAGTGAAAATTAGAATATTCAGCACAGAAGATGATTTATTGGATTGTAAACGGCAACCACGGGATTCTGGATTCTGTATTCTGTACTTTTCTTCTCTCTCTCTCTCTCTCTCTCTCCCCTCTGTGCCCTGCTCTGAGCTGTGTCTGGCAGCTCCCAGCAGCTCCCCTACACCCACACCTTTCACAATAAACCTCATGCTCTAAGACCAAACTTCAGAGATCTCTCGTCTCAGTCCTGACCATCCAAAACAAACCGACCAAACACCACAGACAGCAATCCTACAACCTGGGCTAAAGGACTCTCACTCAAGGGGT
Organism: Origma solitaria; assembly: GCA_013397895.1. Taxonomy (NCBI): domain Eukaryota; kingdom Metazoa; phylum Chordata; class Aves; order Passeriformes; family Acanthizidae; genus Origma; species Origma solitaria. The sequence continues at coordinate 243,944 of VZRL01003662.1, read as the reverse complement.
GGATTGGGTTGGAAGGGACCTTTAAGCTCATCTTGTTCCAATGCATTGCTCCAAGTCCCTTCCCAAAACACAGACTGGGTTTGGTCACCCTGCTCTGGAAAATGAGGGAATTTTGTCCTGGGGACACAGCTCTGATGGTGAATGATCTCTTTGCCATTTTATTGATGGTGGACAAGCAGGCCTGGGCTCTGAAAATTCCACCTCCCCCAGAGTCTTTCTCACACGCCAAGGGTGGGAATTGTTCAAATGGAGAAGGGGGCAGAGAGGGCTGAAGGAGGAATTCTGTCTGCAAAGAACTGCCCCCAGGAGCTCCAAAACCTGGGGACAGCTTGGCCCTTGAGTGCCACCCTCCTGCCCTACCCTGCCCTGGGATCAGCTGGTGCTGCACAGCTCCTGGTGAGGGAAAAGCCTCGCTCACCCCTAGGGGAGGTTTGGGAGAGCTGGAACCACTCCCAAATTTCAGTGCCTGATGTGACCAATCCCCCCACGCCTGCACCCCAAACTTCAGAGCCCGATGTGACCAATCCCCTTCTCCCCCTGCACCCCAAACTTCAGTGCCTGATATGACCAATCCCCCCACCCCTGTACCCCAAACTTCAGTGCCTGATGTGACCAATCCACCCATCCCTGCACCCCAAATTTCAGTGCCTGTTTTGACCAATCCCCCCACCCCTGCACCCCAGATTTCAGTGCCCAATGTTCTTAGATTTTACATTTAGATCTGGGAAGAAAGAGGAGGCTCCTTCCCATCTCGGGGGGGAATGGTTGGAATGGGAGCCCCCCAGCTGCATGGGGCTGGAGTGAGGTGTGGGGAGCCTGGAGGGGACCCTGGCTCGCCCATCCCCTCCTGCCATCCAAGCTGGGAGAAAGAGTGGGGAAAAGAACGTGCAGAGAGAGTTTCAGTGTGCTGTCACCATGGAAACGCCTTCCCCAGCATCCCAGGGATGCTCACGGTATGGGGTGGGAGAGCCCCAGGGAAGGGAATGGGGCAGGAGAGGTACAAAAGGGGTGCCCCTGGCCCCCAAGAGCAGCACAGGGTCGGGGTGCCCATCTCAGCCATGGGGAATGGCAAACTGAGCCCTGCCTTAGCCCTGGCACTGGCCGGGGGCGTTGGGCAGCCTCTGAGGAGCCTGTGAGGACATCCGGGGAGGCACGAGGGGGAACGGGGCCGGGCGAGGGTCAGAAGAAAACTCTGGGGTTACCCACCATGGGGAATCTGCTCCTGGACGCAAAACCAGGAGAGCAGGACAGGGAGAATGTTCCAAGGAATAGGGCACTGCATCCTGCCCCAGCTGTCCTCAGGAGCCTGCCCACCATGGTGCCCTTCTGAGGACCCTTCTGCTCACCCCACACTCGAGCCAACACTCTCCCGGGCACAGGAAAGCACCCAAAATTCATGGGTTGGACACAGGGAGCTGCGCACATCCCTCTCTGCCTTGTGGGGAAGGAAGGAAGGAAGGAGGAAGGAAGGAAGGAAGGAAGGAAGGAACACCCAGATCTCACCACCACCATCCCCTCTCCTCCACCACCCCAGCCAGCCGCTCCCAAGTGTTGGCCATGCCAGGGCTGCAGGAAGGGAATTTTGGGGCCACACCATCATCTCTTGGACATGCTGGACAAATGCCCAGAGGTGGCAAACCCCACCTTGAACCACGCACGTGGCTTTAGGCTGATGCTCCATTGTCCTCAAGGGAAACTGAGCTCCTGCTCGATCAGGATGCACATTTTGTAGGTGTTTGACAGTTTTCCAACATGTTTCAAGGTTTTTTGTTGTTTGTTTTGTGCCACACAGTATTTATTGTGTGTTTTACCAAACGGCAAGGAAGATGTAAACAGCAAATGATCAAAGCAATAGATCTTTTCTATCTAAAGGCAGGCGAGCCAGATGGAGTTAATTAATGAAGATGTTTAGCAAGACTAGGGGTTGGTATGCAAACAGGTTGTTCCCAGAAGCATCAATCCAATCCAATAAACAACTTGTGGGGGCGTAAGAAATGCTGCTTTTGTTCCTTCCTTCCCGTTACAAAGAGCTGAGCAAAAACTTTTGTTGTTGCTGTTTAATCCTGGCAAAAGGGTTTGAATTAACAGCACCAAAAAAAAAAAAAAAATTCCCTGTTGGAAATACCTTTGTGTGCATGTCTCGATCCTGTTGCTTCAGGCAAAAGAGGAGTCAGGTATCCAGGAGCAAACTCCATGCTCAGCCTGCCAACAAGAGAATCAATTATGGCCAAAAAAACAATGTGGACATCACTGCGTCCAGCCAGGAGCCCTCTTCCCCAGCAGGGGATAATTCAGGATGTTATGTCAGGTTTTATTTTTATTCTGCAAGATATCAGCAGACACAAACCTCGGCGGTACCCCAAGTGACAGCTCTTCAATCGCCCTGCGCTGTGATCTGCCCCAAATCTCAGTTCTGTGCCGCAGATTATTGATCAATGACCCGGCTCGGGCTGCAGCACGATGGGAGGCCAACCCAAAAACATCTGTGGGACAGCCTGGATGTGAGCAGAGCCACACAGGGGGGTTTGGAATTCCTGGGGGCTGCAGGGATAGGGATCCCCTGGCACAGAGAGGAGGGAGGGGATGAGGATTCCAGAGCAGAGCGAGGAGTTGGCCCTGTCTGAATTCCAAAAAATCAGCTGCAGAATGGACCATGGGGGTCAAAACAATGATTTGAGCCTTATTCATGGAATCCTAGACTGGTTTGGGTCGGAAGGGACCTTAAATCCCATCCAGTGCCACCAGGAACACCTCCCACTGTCCCAGACTGCTCCAAGCCCCATCCAACCTGGCCTGGGACATTGCCAGGGATCCAGGGCCATTTGGAAAACCACACCAGGCCCTCACTGAGGGCAAAGGGACATTATTTTTGTGCAGAGAAAGTCTGAAATCTGGTTCTGTGCATCTCAGGGTCTGAGACACACAGAGATAAATGACTCTCTGCAGGAAGAGGAGCATTTAAACCCCTCCAAAGTGTTCCTCCAGGCTGAAAAATGATCTGCACTCTGACAGCCCTCAGCAGGAACAGCCAAGAGAAAAGAGCTTGGTCAGGAATGGTTTTAAGAAAAAAGAAAAGTTCTATTAAAAAAATGTATAAAATTACTTTCTGGGACTGAGAGTTCTGTAGTGGGAGGAGGTCTGCGGCTCAGCCCCCCATCTGTGAACAGGATCAATCAAACAGACCCAGGAAATTCCCAGCACAAAACAATTCACTTGGAAGCCGGCTGAGATCCCTCCTGTCCCTCCCAGGACCGTACCACTGCTCCTTCTGAAAGCTTTTGCCGTTGGATTCACTTCACCTCAGCTCCCCTCCGGAGAGAAGATCATCCAGGATCCCTCCGGAGAGAAGATCATCCAGAATCCCTCTGAGAGAGAAGATCATCCAGGATCCCTCCGAGAGAGAAGATCATCCAGGATCCCTCCGGAGAGAAGATCATCCAGGATCCCTCCGAGAGAGAAGATCATCCAGAATCCCTCTGAGAGAGAAGATCATCCAGGATCCCTCCGAGAGCAGCGGGAAGGGGAGAGCACTCAGGGGCAGCTCAGATAAATCCAACAGGAGCAGTTCAGATTAATCCAACAGGAAAAGTTCAGATAAATCCAACAGGAGCAACTCAGATAAATCCAACAGGAGCAGCTCAGAGAAATCCAACAGGAGTAGCTCAGAGAAATCCAACAGGAGCAGCTCAGATAAATCCAACAGGAGCAGCTCAGATAAATCCAACAGGAGCAGCTCAGAGAAATCCAACAGGAGTAGTTCAGATAAATCCAACAGGAGTAGCTCAGATAAATCCAACAGGAGCAGCTCAGATAAATCCAACAGGAGCAGCTCAGAGAAATCCAACAGGAGTAGCTCAGAGAAATCCAACAGGAGTAGCTCAGATAAATCCAACAGGAGCAGCTCAGATAAATCCAACAGGAGCAGCTCAGATAAATCCAACAGGAGCAGCTCAGAGAAATCCAACAGGAGTAGTTCAGATAAATCCAACAGGAGTAGCTCAGATAAATCCAACAGGAGCAGCTCAGATAAATCCAACAGGAGCAGCTCAGAGAAATCCAACAGGAGTAGCTCAGAGAAATCCAACAGGAGTAGCTCAGATAAATCCAACAGGAGCAGCTCAGATAAATCCAACAGGAGCAGCTCAGATAAATCCAACAGGAGCAGCTCAGAGAAATCCAACAGGAGTAGTTCAGATAAATCCAACAGGAGTAGCTCAGATAAATCCAACAGGAGCAGTTCAGATTAATCCAACAGGAAAAGTTCAGATAAATCCAACAGGAGCAACTCAGATAAATCCAACAGGAGCAGCTCAGAGAAATCCAACAGGAGCAGCTCAGAGAAATCCAACAGGAGCAGCTCAGAGAAATCCAACAGGTGGCCTGAAGCACCCTCAGGATAAAATGTCCTTTTCTACCAATAAGAGAAAGAGAATTCCTTGGGGACACAGGTTTAGGACGTGGCCTTCTGCTGTCCATGTCCCCCTTTCCACGCAGGCACTGTCTGAGACAAATCAGCCTCTGCAAATGTCCTAAAGAGTGTCAGAAACCTCTGCACAAACTGCAGGGGCCTTGGACAGGGCAGAGACCAGCAGGGCTTGTAATGATGTAATTATGTAATTAATGACTTGGCTAACGAGCCTCGGCCTCCTGAGCCTGTCAGGGCTGTCCCTTAGCAGAGGTCCTAAAGATGGAGCTCAGGAATGGCAGAAAAGTTGGGAAGAAAAACTTTTCCTCCTCAAAACCACTTCCCTGCGGTGCCATTGAGGCTGTTTGGTCCTTCTTGCAGGACCACAGGCACTGTGTGAGGAGCTGAGACATTTCTGCATCGCAGGGGATGGAGCTGGACTGCAGAAATGTGGGACTGCAGTGGGGACAGCAGAAATGTGGGACAGCAGAAATGTGGGGACAGCAGAAATGTGGGGACAGCAGAAATGTGGGACAGCAGAAATGTGGGACTGCAGAAATGTGGGACTGCAGAAATGTGGGACTGCAGAAATGTGGGACTGCAGTGGGGACAGCAGAAATGTGGGGACTGCAGAAATGTGGGACAGCAGAAATGTGGGGACAGCAGAAATGTGGGACAGCAGAAATGTGGGACTGCAGAAATGTGGGACAGCAGAAATGTGGGACAGCAGAAATGTGGGAGAGCAGAAATGTGGGACTGCAGAAATGTGGGACTGCAGAAATGTGGGACTGTAGAAATGTGGGAGAGCAGAAATGTGGGACTGCAGAAATGTGGGACTGCAGAAATATGGGGACTGCAGAAATATGGGACCCCATCCCCACAGCCCTGCTGCTGCTCCAAGCACTGCAACAGAAAAAAGAGCTCTGATTTCGTTCCTTTTCCCCTCCATTCTCAGCAAACAGAAGGGCACGAAATGCAAGCAGGTTAAAGAGAATTTCCCCGGCAATATTTCATGCTGCCCCCGGCCCCTTCTTTCCTACTGAGGATTCCCAGGGGGAATATTGAGTAACCCGAGCTCCCAAACACCCTGGGAGGTGATGGATTGCTGCTGAATGCAGGCTGAAGTTTAAAGCCAACAATTACTTCTCTCTGAAGACTTTTCCCCCACCAGAATCTGGGGGGCAGAACACCTCTGAGTTGTTTTTATGGACAATGCTGTCTCCTCCAAGGAACTGGAATCTTGAAGGGATGCTGGGTTATGAATAACTCTCATTGCTGAGGGCAGGGGAAATTCCCAATGCCAAGTTTTTTTTGTGCAGGATCCTGCTCTGTGTGAAGGGAATCATCGCCACTTTTAAGGGGGATCGGAGCTGGAATGATTGAACCTCTGAGCAAAAACTCTATTTGAAAATGGAAGAGCCCATTCGGAGCCTGCCTTGGATCCTGAGCCTTCTCCTTCCTGCAGAGGGAGGAAATGAGGTTCCCCAGGGGCAGAAGGGATTTTTGTAATCCCTTAAATCAAGCGGAGAATAACTTCTGGCTGGAGGGAGAGATCACCGAAGAACAAATCCAGGAAAAGGGCTGAGCCTCCAGAATGTCAGTTTGGTGGTTTTTTGCTCCCTTAATTTGTTAAATTAGAAGTGTGACATCAAAGTGTGACATCACCCCCGAAAAATGAAATAATCATTGAAAAAAGGCAGCTTCCCCCCTAATCCAACAACATCAAACACTGTGAATAAAAGGTCATCTCTGCCTGAGGGTCTTGAACTTCCCACAGGCAACTTTTGGGTCTCTTGCCTGCCCTCAGCACCTCGTCGTGTTGAGCAGGGGATTGTTCCAGGCCGAGATGCAAGGAAAAAATAAACCACCATGTGATCTGCAGGGCATCAGGGACAGCAGTGACAAACAGACATTGTGGGATTTTTAAACCAAGCTGGACAAAGTTTTAAAAAGTTTGGACACTGCTGGTTCTCACCTGCCGAGCTCAAGGGCAGAGCTGCTCAAGCGTTTCAGCTTTTCCTACAAACCTCAGGTGTCCCAGGGAGGACACGGTGACCACACAGCTCCAGGGCAATTCCACACCACTCCTTGATTCAGTTTGTCCAGGGCAAAACTCAGAAATAGGAGAGGAACACCCACAGAGGCCATTGCAGGCTACATTCAATATTCCCATTAAATATTCTGTGCCCACACGTTCTCTCCTCCAGTGCCCACGGAGTTTTCCAGCCCAGCAGAGTTATTTCCACCGGGAAACAGAGGCATGGAAATGCTGAAGGATGCATTTAGAGATGCTCAAAATAGAAACCACATTTCCAGTGGGGCTGGAGATCTCTGGGACCGTGGAACCCAAGCTGTGCCCTGTCCCCACCTTGTCCCCAGCCCAGAGCACTCAGTGCCACCTCCAGGAATTCCTTGGACACCTCCAGGGATGGGCACTCCAAACCTCCCTGGGCAGCCCCTGCCAAGGCCTGACCTCTCTTTCCATGAGGAAATTCCTCCTGATGTCCTTGGCATCCCTTGGGTGGACCAAAACTCAAATTCTGATTGGTTCAACAGGGGAAGCAACAAGGGTGAAACCACCTTCTGGAGCCCTTGTCTTGAGCCCCACCACGGTATTATGAATTTTGAATATCTGAATATTTGAACATTTGAATATCTGAATATTTGAATATTGGAATATTCCATCATTTGGAATATCCAAAACCACGTGGGTGTGGCGCTTGAGGCCACGGTTTAGCGGTGCTGGTGCCAGGTTGATGGTCGGATTCGATGATTTCCAAAATCTCCTCCAACCTAACCAATTCCATGACCTCCCCTTGAGCACGGAGTCCCCTGGGACCTGCAGGAAGGCCACCAGGTCCCTAGGAGGAGCAGGAGGAACAGCACAACGAAGAGCAGGGGCTCTGTGGGAGCCCTGAGTCACCGAGGTCTGACGGCACACGAGTTTCGTTCCCTCGCCGGTTCCTTGGTAACAGCTTTGCTCAAAGCCCCCAAAGCTCTGCCACGTCAGAATAAAAACCTTTAATTTAAAGGGAAAAAAAAACTCACAAGAAGGAGAGACTCACCTTTAATTTAAAGGAAATAAAACCCCCAAGAAGGCGAGACTCGGTGGTGATTCACGGCGATGCCGCTCCGGAGGCTCCCCGAGGGCGCACTTTTCACCCCAGGAGCACGTGGAGTTCACTCGTGGAGCAAATGGCTCTGCCACAGGGTTGGATGGCAGATCCCAGAGCACATTTCTGGGGAAAATCGCCACTCCAGAGAGCCTGCAGTGGATCCTAACCGGCTCTTGCTTCACTGGAGGTTATTTAATACTCCTGGCTGTCTCTCTCCAGCAGTTTCCCCCAAACTGCAGCAACAAAGAACTCAGGCACTCATTTGCCACAACATTCCCTCACCGCTCCTGAGACAAACTGGGACAGAGGCACAGGAGCTGGGAGATTTCCCTCCTATTCAATGCTAAAAAAAGGGGTTTTCCTTCTAAATCAGTGCCATCTACCTGCTCCGGCCTCACTCGTGTGTCCCATTCCCAGCATTTCACATTATTCCCAATAACAGCAACGGGATCAATTTCCACAGCTTCAAACCACAAATCCACTCCTGCCCTGCTCCTTCCCTGTGCTCCTGCGGCTGCACCTGGGTCCTGCTCACACAATTCTCATGGAAAAGGTCATTTTTTCAGGCAAAAGCAGAGGTTCTCATTTGTCCATCTGATTCCAGGAGTGGGAATTTCAGCAAAACCAGGGATCAGAGCCCTTTCCCTGCCCACAAGCACTCCCTGGCCAGAGCAGCAAACTCCTCTAAAACACATCAGGCGCTGCTGTTTAAAGGCAGCTCTGGGATACAGATTTCTTGTTGGCTTGCTTTTCACCAAGAGTCAGATTAGAAGACATTCAAGCTGACTTTGACCTTTTCAAAACAGCCTGAGTGTTAATAATATTAAAACTGAGAGGGGGGAAAAAATCTCTCACTGCCTGACATAGGAAATAGGAGAGTAAATTCTCACACCCAAGTGTTAATAATATTGAAACTGAGAGGGGGAAAAAAACCTCTCACTACCTAACATAGGAAATAGAGAGACCCAGTAAATTCTCACGCCCAGCAAAATTGTTTCCTATGAATGGACTTTCATCTCCTTGCTCCCCCTGTACCTCACCCACTGAACCCTTTGCAGATCTGATCCCTCTACCACAACCAAACTTGGGAACAATGTGGCAAGGAGCTGAAGGAACTCACGAATTTCTGGATATCAGTTTTTATGGAATAGTGGACTCCAGCTGAAGGAACTTGGGAATTTCTGGATATCAGTTTTATGGAAAAGCGGACTCCAGCTGAAGAAACGCGTGAATTTTTGGATTATCAGTTTTATGGAATAGTGGACTCCAGCTGAAGGAACTTGGGAATTTCTGGATATCAGTTTTATGGAAAAGTGGACTCCAGCTGAAGAAACTCGGGAATTTCTGGTTATCAGTTTTATGGAAAAGCGGACTCCAGCTGAAGAAACGCGTGAAATTTGGATTATCAGTTTTTATGGAATAGCGGACTCCAGCCCGTGCCAAGTCCCTCCCAGCCCTGCTATTTCTGTACCAGCAACAGATGAACGTGAGGAAGAACCTGCTTAGCTTGCAGTTTATTGGGAATTCGATCCACTTCCTGCAGCTCCAAGGCCACCTCCTCAATGAGCACTTGCAGTTTGATCCTCGTTTTGGGGTCACAGGGACAACTGCAGTGCCCCAGGACTTGTCAAGGAAGGAGGGATGGTTTAGGCTGGCCAGAAAATGCCTGTGGTTTCACATGACACAGGCAGGAAAAGCTCCCCTCTGGGTGCTGACCTGCAGCCCAGACTGGAAACGGCTCCAAGGCCAGGCTGGATGGAGCTTGGAGCAATCTGGGGCGGTGGAAGGTGTCCCTGCCATGGAAGGAGGTTGGGATGAGATGATCTCGAAGGTCCCTTCCCACCCAAACCATTCTGGGATTCCGTGAGATGTCTGTGCTGACCCAACAAAGCAGCACGGGGTGAAGGGATGTGAGGGATTCGATGCAAGGAGGGAATCAACCTCAGCAATGCCATGGGGACAGCTCCAAACAGCTCCCCAGGAAGTGTCCCCACCCTAAAGGTGTCCCCAGCAGTCCTAAGGAAATATAAAATATCGTCATAAACACACCCCTGCTGGGTGATCTGCCTTCAGTCCTGCCCCGGCTATGGCACAAGAGCTTCGGGGTGTCATCACAAGGTGGCCCAAAAGTTTTTGGGCACAGGACCTCTGCCAGGCTGGGTTTTTAGGGTTATTTTCCCTCCCAACCATCCCATTTTCATCAGTGTCAGCCGCAGCTTCCCAGGCAGGGGGTGAAGGGTTAACCTCAGGGGGTGCTGCAGCCTGAAACTCAAGGTGCTCCCTCCAGCACTTCCCAGCAGTTACTGGCTTGAGAGAGAATCAAACTAATTACCTTAGTAATTACCAAACTAATTACCTCTCTAATTACCCGGTGTCTTTGTTCACATGGAGCTGACATTCTTGCAGAGGAGCCCTGGCTCAGTGCCCCTCGTTCTGGGGAATTTTGGTGCCTCTCAGTGCCTTGAAGCCCTGGGTCCTGCTCACAGCCTGGCCAAGCTCAGGTGCTCTCCCTGCTCCCTGTCCCCAGATGCTGCTGCAGCTCCTCTGGTGCTCAGCTGATCACCAAACTGAAGGTGGCCTTGCCCTCAAGGCCTGTGTGACACTTCTGAGAGCAGCCAGGGAGGTGACAGATCCAACCCAGAGCTGAGACCAGAGGGTGCTCACCCAGCAAACCCCACCAGGAGCATCCCTGCCAATTCCTCACTGCCCCAGTGTCCCTCACCTCCCAATGCCCTTCACCTCCAAATGTCCCTCACCTCCAAATGTCCCTCACCTCCCAATGTCCCTCACCTCCCCAGTGTCCCTCACCTCCCAATGTCCCTCACCTCTCCACCATGGACAGTTCTGATGTCCACACAATGGACAATTCTAACATCCACACGATGGACAGTTTTAAAGCCCACAGCACGGACAGTTCTAAAATCCACACCATGGACAGCTCTAAAGCTCACAGCAAGGACAGATTTGAAGTACACACCATGGACAGTTCTGATGTCCACACCATCGACAGCTCCAAAATCCACACCATGGACAGCTCTAAAGCCCACACCATGGACAGTTCTTAAGTCCACACAATGGACAGATATGAAGTCCACACCACAGACAGTTCTGAACCCCACACCATGGACAGTTCTGATGTCCACACCATGGACAATTCTGATGTCCATATTATGGAACGCTCTAAAGCCCACACCATGGACAGTTCCAATGTCCACCCCAGGACAGCTCTGAAGTCCTCCCCCTGCTTGCTGCCACCAGCTTCCCCCAGCGCAAGGCACACAGGCTGCAGCTGCCACCACTGATGCCACAGAAGATGTTTAAAGAACACAACACCTCAAACACAGTTGGAACAAAGCAGGCAAGACTGACTCCCATTGCTCAAGGCTGTCAGGATGGGAAACCAATAAACATTTGGCAGTAACAGAGACCTTCCTTCCCGACACAGCTCTTCCCCTGATTTTACAGCATCATCTGGCCTGAAAAACGTCTGCTTTTCCTCTATGCTGCGTTTTGCTGCCAATTCTGAGTCTGGCAAGGCTGGATCTGCCAACTCCTTGGCTCTCTGTTACAAAAGAGAACATTGCAGAGAAGGATTTGTGAGTTAGCTGATTTGTAAACACTACCGCGAGGCACCATGTAAACACGGTGCTTTTGTCCCGTTATTTCTCCCCAGCAGTCTACCTGGCACCTGATGTTGAACTCCAGGATCGTCCCCTCCCACCAACACTGCAACGTGAAAAAAAAAAAAACCAAAACCCAGCTTCTTTGGGTGGCGTAATAAAAAAATAATCCTTAATTAAACAGTACTCACAAAGCATCTTGATAATTAGGGAAGTCACTGGTAGTATTTTGCATGAATAATAAATGAGATCCACAGGTGCACTCGCAGTTGTTCAGGAGGACGAGGTTCAAACACAGCCAATTAGAGGGGGAGAACAGGTAAATAAACAGCAGAAGGCTGCTCATTTGACATCATTATTTTCACTAGTGTGGGAAAAGTGCCTTCTAAGATGGCTTGGGACAAGGGATGCGGCAGTTGTACCTGAATAAAAGAATTAAAGGAGGCTGGGCGCTTGCACAAAGCTGGTTTGGAGATTTTGGGGGGGTTCTGCCCTTTCATAGGATCCCAGAATGGTTTGGGTTGGGAGGGAGCTTCAAGACCATCTCATTCCACCCCTGCCATGGGCAGGGACACCTTCCACTGTCCCAGGGCGCTCCAAGCCCTGTCCAGCCTGGCCTGGGACACTGCAGGGATGGAGAGCCCAAAACCTCTGTGGGCAAGGAGAGCTTGTGGCGCTCCATTCACAAGGAATTTGCAGGAAGGGAAGTGGTGGTGGATAAATCACAACACTCCCATCACGTGGGGATCCTTTTAGGTGGCTGTGATGGAAAACAGCTCAATCCAAGCCCCGCTCCTGCCACCAGGGCTGGTTATGCATAAAAGTCTGCGCTTGAAAGCTTCAGCAACAACATCTGCTGGGAGAGCGTGATTGACACAGCAGAGGGAACACCATCCGCCCCCGAGGAGTGGGAAGGGAGACAGACTGCAGCATCAATCTTGTGCATAAAATAGATTTATTGTTGGTACAGAGCGAGGCATTTTCGTCAGGACTTGATACGAGCGAGGAGCACAACAGAACCATCCCATGTGAATAAAGGCCATGGCACCCCCCAAGCGCCGGATCATGAACATCATTCCAGCAGAAGGCCTGCAGGGAGACACGTCATTAAGTCAGGGAATTTGGGAAATAAGTTAAAGCACAATTTACAATTCTACACCGCAAGGAGAACTCTGACACAGGGACCGGGGGCTGCTCCCATGGAACGGCCGCGTCCCGGCACGCCGAGGGTTACATCCCTGCGCCTCTGACAGACATTTCTGAGGAGATTCTACAGTGAAATAGCAGCATTTGAAGGATATTTCCCCTCTCTGAGGTCAGCCAAAGGTTCTTTTCTTTTCCTTCCTTCAATCACCAATAAGTGGGCTTTGATAAGGCGGAACAGTGGCCTCGGACGGGCGAGCTCTGATGGAATAAGATCCAGGTCTCGGCTTTTCGAGCGGTCACGCTGATTGAGCCGTGATGATGCTGCTCTTCAAATGGCTCTTCCACTTCTTCTCTTTATTGGGCTGCCCTGCAGGATCATTCTTGGGGAGAAAAAAAAGCTCTTCTGCTGAAATTAGTTGATGGTCTTGTGCTTGATTTGGACGATGCCTTTATCCTCCTCTCCCAAGCATTCTCTGCTGCAAAAACGATCAGAGGGGAGGGAGGGAGAGAGGGAGAAACACATATTTCAGTAACTCCAAGTTATTTCAGACACTCCTTGAAGTTCGGCTATGATTCCTTCCTAAGACTTGCAATTTTTAAAATAAAAATAGAGAACAATAGACGTTGTTGATAAACACGTCATGACAGAGACAAGTCACAGAAGCAGAATGAACTCAACACGGCAGTGGTTTGGAGGCCTGAAGAGCCTCAGTAATGATCCATTTTCATCCCCCCTCGTGCTATCATGGCTTTATTAAAGGAAATAAAAACATCTGACCTTACGATAAGATAAATCCCATTCCCAACAATTACACTCTTGAGGAGAGATATCCTGAAAACATCCAGCACTGAGGACCTCCCTCCCCTGGCTCCTTCCTGGGCTCTGGGTCAGAATCCAAACCCCAATGGTCTGAATGTGCTGCACTGATCTTGGGCTTCACTACAGAACCACAGAGAATGGGAATGGGGTGGGTTGGAAAGGACCTTAAAAATAATTGCATTCCTTTCACTAGACTACGTTTCCTGTCCCTGGAAATGTTCCAAGCCAGGCTGGACAGGATTTGGAGCAACCTGGCACAGTGGAAGGTGTCCCTGCCCATTCAGCGGTTGGAACGAGATGATCTTTAAGGTCCTTTCAAACCCAAACCTTTGCTGTGCCTACAAACTCCATAAAATGAGTAAGGAGTAATTGTGAGTCTCTTTGCAAGAAATAGTAGGAAGGGACTTGACAATTTTGAGGCTTTCTGTCAGGAACAAACCCAAATTTAAACTTTGAAATCTTTCAGGTGACCTCCGAACAGCTGATTCAGGTGTCTGAGCAACACTCTTGGAAGTCAGGACTGCACTGTCACAGTCATGGAAATCAGGGACAATTAACAATGAAGGCAATTAAAACTGTGCCAGGTTAGGCTTCAATCAAATTCTCACATTATTCCTAAAAATAACCCAGCAAACTCTGCTATTCCATCCAGTCCCTGCAAGGCTTAAGAGGTGCACTTAGATTGGATTTTAGGAAAAATGTCTTTCCCAAAAGGATTGTCCAGCCTGGCACAGCTGCCCAGGGCAGGGTGGAGTCTCCTGGAGGGATTTCAGAGCCCTGTGGATGTGACACTTGGGGACATGGGGCAGGGGTGGCCTCGGCAGTGCTGGGGATGGTTGGACTCGATGATCTCAGAGGACTTTTCCAAGATTAACAATTCCAAGATTCCCCCAAGGAGCAGGACAGTGTCCCCATGAAGAGATGCTGAAGGTCCTTGTGACCACAAAATCCTCCAGAGCCCACCGAGGACGAGAAGAGGCTGATAGAATAAAAGCAGTCTGTTTTATCCTCCTCGGGTGGATTTGCAAACAAAAATCAGGGGAAGTTCCATCAGTGACCAAAGCCTCCAATCTCAGACCCACAGCACCCCCATGGAAATTTCTGTCAAACTGAGGGAGGCTCCTCCACCTGGGAAATTCCTTTTTGCACTGGAATTACAGACTCACTCTGGGCTGAATATTAACTTTATGCCAATTTAACGCCGCACAAGTTAAAGCAGGAAATTCCCAAGGCATCTGAGAAAAAATGGGCTCCTTTTATTCAGCGTCCTAAGGAAAGAAATCACAGGTGTTTGTTCATCATATCCATATTTCTGCCCACGAAATTTCACCCTCAGACATGTGAAGAAGTTGTTTTGGTTTTGCCTACATTTTGGGGGGATTTAGTGTTTTTTACTGACTTGACTCTTAGCATCACCTAATAAATTAATGTATTATAATATTTTCCTTTTGTTTTTACATAATACAATGTAGAGAGCCTGGCCCATAACAAACTTCATTCAGTGTTAACTGATGAGGCCTTTTTGCCACATTTCAATTCAGTGTTTCAGACACACAAATTCGTCATATTTTTCTCTTAGACTTGCAATTGATATCAAGGAAAAATATAATAAAATCCTGGTTTTATTCTGACTGGGATGGATAATTAAGGAGCACTTGATCCAACAAATTTAAATACTTATAAGGCTGAAGGATAACATTTTGTGGCCAGGCTGTCAGGCACCAGCAGCAGCTGGCATTGTCCTTTGAAGTACTTTTAAATCTCACCTGCCTGCAGAGACCTGGATCCTTCAGGAATTCAATGGTTTAATAGGAAATTATTGCACAGATTCATTAAATCTTGGACCAGCTGTGTTTTAATGCAATAATCAGAACTTCTTGTACCCCAAAATGGGGGGGAAAACTGGAAAAAAAACCCCCAAATTTATATTTTAACAGCTATTATCCATCTTCATGGCTGGAAGACCAGGATAAAGGAATAAAAAGCCATGGATGGTCTGGCTGGAGTTAATTCAGCAGCGGCAGCACAAATAAATCCCACACACAACCCCAGCGTCTTCCCCTTAATGGCTCCATTAGGTTAAGTCTTCCTCTCCATTACTGGTATTATCATTATAATAAAATGCAAACATTAATAACGGAGTTTAATTTATCTCCCCAGCCTCTCCCAACTTTGGGAAGAGATTTCAAGGGAAGATACAACAATGTGTCAAACCCCTCTGAATTAACAAGTCTCTGGGCTTTTCTAAGGAGGGGAGAAAAGGACAGATAGAGACATGAGATTACAGACAGGATGAGAAATAAGGAGCACACAGAAGAGAGGGGGAGATAATTATAAGCAAGATAGGAAAGAAAGAGGAGTCAATAAATTCAATTTATGAAAAGCACAGAGTGTGCTCAGCCCGAGCACAAGTGCCCAGACTCACCGCCAGGAAATCGGATTAGTTCACTTATTTGGTTTTCAATATCTTGCTCTATTCCCTCTAGCAAATTTTCTTCTTCCTTTGTTTCTTGTAGCCAGTGTCAGTTAACTTTTTCATTTCTGAATCTGCCATTTATCCCCCTCCTCTGGCTCCCAACCAAGCGCACAGAGAAGGTAATTTTGAAGTTATTTTATAACAGCGTTTAGGAATTATTTCAAAGTAACTGTCTGGACTTGTGGGCAAACAGTGAGTAAAAATAATTACAATTACAGCTGCAGCCCAGTGGAGGATGGGCTGGAGAGGACTGGTGTTCATTATGAAAAACAATTGCTCCTGCTTGCAAATATTTCCATCATAAAAGGCTTCTCCTTCTCTGTTATCATAAGAGAAACCTCTCTGAATTCTCATCTTGAAGCATGTGTGAAACAGAATAAGAAACATTTAGGAAACACTTTTAACTACTTGACAGGCTTGGATGAAGATCTTCAACAGAAAAAAGGTGTTTAAAAGGGTTCAAAAACCTAATGCTCATATTTATGCAATTTCCTTTTCCTGCACCTTCTGAACATGAATTAATTCATCCTCATCAGAGTCTTCTGAAGAAATTCCTATCAGATACAAACTCAAGTTAGAGCTTAAACATGTCTAAGTAATTAATCCTTTTTTTTTTAGTTACTTTAAAAAATAATACAAAATTATAAATACAGCAAATTAGTGCTGCAGCTGCTGCAGGGCCTTGGGGAAATGCACTACAGAACAAACCAAAATAGGGTAACGAGTGACAGCACAAAAAGAAATGGCCTCAAGTTGCACCAGGGGAGGTTTAGGTTGGATATTGGGGAAAATTTCTTCAGTGAAAGGTTTGTCCAGCTGGGGCAGGGGTGGAGTCACCATTCCTGGGGGGAATTAAAGCCATGTGGAGGTGGCACTTGGGGACACCGGCAGTGGTGGCCTTGGCAGTGCTGGGAATGGTTGGAGTGGATGGTCTTAAGGATCTTTTCCAGCCCTGATGATTCTGTGATTCCAATGTCATTCACTGGATTTTCCTTAGGAAGAGGAGCTTGATGCACTCAAAAATGGGCAGGAGGAGAAACCATGGGATCACAGAAGGGTTTGGGTGGGAAGGGACCTCAAAGCTCGTCCAGTGCCACTCCTGCCATGGGCAGGGACACCTCCCAGGGACACCCAACATGGCCTGGGACACTGCCAGGGATGGGACAACAAAATACCAGCAAAGGATGTATGAAAGGAGGTGACTTTGAAGGGACAGGGAGCTCTCGGTGACTGAGGAACAACTTGAGCACCAGCACCGCCTCCTCCCAGCACCGCAGGCAGGGTTAATTCCAGCAGAACTTCGGGAATACCAAAGGCTGCAGCGTTTTAAAGCAAAAGGTCACGGAGAACGATCAGAGCCAACGTCTCACAGCTTTCCTGCACAGGCAGAATTAAGCCCAGAGAAAACGATTACCGTGATCAAACACCAGACGCGCTCACCGGGGCTCCGCTGTCACAGAAAAATGGGTGTCCTCACGTGTTCAAATATTAACTCACAGATTTGAGCAGAAATAAAGATCAACAGACTGATTTAAGCACTTTTTACACATCCTGCACATGGGCTGTGAGGCTTGTTTAAGAACACAATTGAGGTCAACACTGCATCTCTGTGTTTGAAAGATGCAAGCTGAGGGAAAAGAGCGAAACTGAGAAATTGTAGCTTCTTTTAAATCAATGTTTTACATATTACTGTCATTTTCCTTCATGTGTACTAAGAAAGCAAAAACATTTTAGTCTGCAGCGACCCCAGACCCTAAAAAATTGGAAGAGAGGAGGGCAAGAGCAGGTAAAGGACACTTTTAGACCCTCGGATAACACAAGACAGAAGAAACGAAGAATTCCAACTGGTGACCAGTCTAGTTTGAGACACCCGCGAATTTCTCATATTGAGTCCCAAGTAGTTCAATCCCTTTGTTTTCCTGCTGAAACTGCAGATAACAGGAACCATCTGCCAACAGCAAGAGCTCCTACACTGAACAACAGCTTCCCAGGGGAGGAGATGGAAACCTGAGCGCTTCAATCAACTCCAAGTGGTCTCCACAGAGACCATGAGAACACACGGACTGGGAAATGCTCAGGCATGGAAGAAGGACTCATTGGATGATCTGATCAGCTTCTCCTCGTCATTCCATGATGATTGAGGGGGAATAGGTGCAGCTCACCTGTTTGGCATGGTTGACACAGTGCAGGTACTGGCTGGCCAGGGCAGAGCAGCTCAGGGTGTCGTGGGCGTGCTGCCGGTAGCACTGGAGGATTTTATCCTGCAGCTCCCCACAGATCGGGTGGGACTCATATCTCCTGTGGGAACAGAGAAAATTCAGGGTTTCCTTCTGAAAACATCTCAGGAAAGACAAAAATATTGTATTTTTTAAAATTATATTATTATTATTGAATTGGTTTGGGTTGGAAGGGACAATAAGGACAATCCTGTTCCACCCCTTGCCATGGGCAGGGACACCTTCCACTATCCCAGGTTGCTCCAAGCCCCGTCCAGCCTGGCCTGGGACACTTCCAAAGGAAGGAATTGCTGGCTGGGAGGGTGGGGAGGGGCTGGGCTGGAATTGCCAGAGCAGCTGTGGCTGCCCCTGGATCCCTGCAGTGTCCCAGGCCAGGCTGGACAGGGCTGGGAGCAGCCTGGCACAGTGGGAGCTGTCCCTGCCAGGGCAGGAGTGGCACTGGATGGCCTTTGAGGTCCCAATCCAACCCAACCCAACCCCACCCCACCCATTCTGTGATTCTGATCCTCATTTTGCTGATTGGCCAATCAACCAATCAGATCTCTTTTCCTCCAGCAAGGAAATGAAACACGAAGCACAAACGCTGCTCCTCCGGGGAATTGACTCCTTGACAGCCACTCAAGATGTCGTGCTAAAAAAAGGGAATGTGAAGTCACCTTGATTTTACAGTATGTACCTATATAAAACACCTCTTTCTCTCTTCATTCATTACCCTGCATCTGTGAAATCTAAACCGGAATTTAAATGCAGTCCCAGGTGCTTCCACATTTTATGATCTCCAAGTTGAAACTTCTGCAGGCTCTTACGGAGGAGGATTTTCCCTTAATCCCCCCCTCTGCTGAGATCAGCACGCGCTTCCAAGGCGTGTCAGGCATCAAAATGTACAACCACAAACCCACAAACGCATGGGCAAGGTCTGGATTGGGACAGGGAGCGAGAGAAGAACCACAAATGTTCTCTGTAGACCTCTCCAGCAGCAGTGATTTAGGTCCAACTAAAGCAGAGCTCGTTTAAAATACCCAAACCCTTATGTGAATTGATAAACCAATATAAAAGAGCATGAATTAGCTAAAAATACCCAGAGGAAACCTTGCTGTGCTTTTAGTCACAAGTGATTTTAAAGTGACTTGGTATAGAAAAATAAAGAGAGAAGGGAATGGGTTGCTCTACCCTCGCTGCATAAATTCTGTCAATGCATTTAAAGCCATTTCAGTGGGGGAACTCTCTAACCCATGAAAAAGAGCTTTTTGATTGCTTTTTTTTCCCAGAGCCATGCCATCAGTGACCAAAACCCAGGTGTTATCCCTTATGTGAGTGCTTCAAAGGACTCTATGCATTGCCAGCCAAATGGGATCCCTGTGAGACAACGTCGTCCCCTGCCCCTCAGTGATTTGTTTTCACACTCCGACTTTTCAGGGCGGATTTTTGAAATCCTGCTCTCAGCCCTGTCCTTCCAGGCCCTGCAGCTCCAGGAGAACAAGGCCATTTCCTTCCTCAATTTTCTTGGAGGAATCCATGGAAGGTGAGCACTGATCTGCTGTGCTTGTTCCACTCCCCTAATGCTCTGCTGGCGCTTTTGGGAAAGCACTAAATGGAATTGTTGCCTGGAATTCAAGGGCCATAAAGCACAGGCTGCAGGATCTCCCATCCAGGAAAGGAGGATCCATCCTGCACTGTGGGAACCCCTCGGAAGGGTTTCCCATTGATTTCTGTCCGTGATGGATCATGGGACTCTCAGGTGGTTGGAAATGATCAACAGCAAGGAAACTCCTCCAGAGGGGAATGAAATATCTCCCGGCCAGAGAACCTCCAGAATTTGCTATGATTAGATCAATGATACTGAGATTGGATGGTGGGAAGGAATTGCTGGCTGGGAGGGTGGGGAGACCCTGGGCTGGAATTGCCAGAGCAGCTGTGGCTGCCCCTGGATCCCTGCAGTGTCCCAGGCCAGGCTGGACAGGGCTTGGAGCAGCCTGGGACAGTGGCAGGTGTCCCCTGCCAGGGCAGGGGTGGCACTGGATGGGCTTTTAAGGTCCCTCCCACCCAAACCATTCCAGAATTCTAAGAGTAAGGATTATTTTAGGAGCATTTAAGGGTCTGTGGCGTTTGACTGAGGGAAAAGATTGTAAGAAATGTAAATAGAGCAAACCCAGCAATTATGGGGAATCCATTGGGAAAATGTGGAGGTTTAAAATGACTGAGTGCATGAGGAAACCTGGGCTGGGCCCAGAGCTGACCTTCCTGAAACATCCCCTGTCCCGAGAGAGATCTGTATTTGGGGACATGTAGGGGGAAAAGTGTCATCAGAGAATCACGGTTTGGGTTGAAGGGACCTCAGAGCCCACCCAGTGCAACCCCTGCCCTGGCAGGGACACCTCGCACTGTCCCAGGCTGCTCCAAGCCCTGTCCAGCCTGGCCTGGGACACTGCAGGGATCCAGGGGCAGCCACAGCTGCTCTGGCAATTCCAGCTCAGCCAGGAATTCCTTCCCAAGACCCTTATGAATCTCCTCTCTTTCAGCTTAAATCCCTTGCCCCTTGTGCTATCACTCTCTGCCCCTGTACAATACACAAGGTCATGTCCCACTTCCTATTTATTTATTTAACTGCTCGGGGATTGCACAACTGAACTGAAGGAGAAACACAAACTGTGGGAGTGCAGCAGAATCCCAGGGAACGCTGACAGATCTCCATCTCCACTCCATGCAACTCAACATCTCCTGCACAGAACCAACCCACCCCAAATCTCAAATGCTTTTCTCAGTCAACATGAACAGCAGCCTGAGCCACACGGCACGCAAGGAACGACGTGTTTTTATTAAGTTTGCAATTCCTTGATCTGCTTTCCCTTCTCCAGCTGCTCCTAAAGCACCTCCCATGCCAGAACAATCTTTCTGAGCTGGAATAAACCTCCGAGGGAGCCGTGCACCCACCTTTTCCATCAAGCTGATGCATCACAACCTCATAAAGGTAATAGGATGGAAACACAAAAGGAAAACGAGGGAGAGCCTTAAAAAGAAATATTCTATGCTAAAGCATGAAAAGAAAATTTAATGAAGGGAACTTTGTACTCATCTGGGCTCTCTCAAAGAGCATAGCTTATTGTACTCCTGGGGGCTCGGGGAGCGGAGCCCCTTCATGGCATTCAAACAAAATGTCTACTAAAGAGGAAATTTGAAATCACCACGGCGAGCTTTGCGAGCGCCGTGCTAGAACTGACACGCTCACTGAAGGCATCAGAATGGCTGATGAGTTTCCAGCTGTGCAGGTATCTGCCATAATCCCCCCCAGATCACGACTTCAGGCGATTGTCATCAAATATGGGGGAAAAAATAGCAACAAAAAAGCGGTGTAGGAGATAAAAATAGTGCTGTGAGATGGGCAGGGGTAGCCAGAGCTTCATTTAATTCCTCGTTAAAGTGCTGACACCTATCAAAGGTGGCTGATTTTATTTGTGTAACCCTTGGCTGCTTCTGTAGGACAGAATAAAACAGCCCAGGCTGCTCCTCTGTGTCCCAGCAGCACGAAAAAGATCAACCGCAGCTCTCAGGGTCAGATCTCACTGTGCCTCCTCCTCAGAGCAGCTCAGCACATCCAAACCACAAACTGGGGATGTTCCCAGCTCGGAGCCAGGCTGGGGAAGCCCAGGGAAGTTTTAAATCCAAAATAAAATGCTACAAATGAGTGTGATCCCTCTGAGAACCAAAGCATCAACACAGGATGCTGGAGATGATGTCCTGACCTGTTTGGTTTAGTCCTACTGATGGAGGCGAGGAGCCACGCTGTGAAAAGACCTGGCAAAATGCAAAATAAAAATTAAAAACAACTTTTTAAAAGGAGGATTTTTTTTTCTCAGTGTTTTCAGAATGAACACAAAGGTAAGGAAGAACAAAACCAATGTAAACAGTGGTGAACACCAGAGAGTGTTGAAGGTGATGTCCTGACCTGTTTGGTTTAGTCCTACTGATGGAGGAGAGGAGCCACACTGTGAAAAGATCTTGCAGAATGCAAAATAAAAATGAAAAATTTTTTTAAAAAAAGAGGATGTTTCTTTTCTCAGTGTTCTCAGAATGAACACAAAGGTAAGGAAGAACAAAACCAATGTAAACAGTGGTGAACACCAGAGAGTGTTGAAGGTGATGTCCTGACCTGTTTGGTTTAGTCCTACTGATGGAGGCGAGGAGCCACGCTGTGAAAAGACCTGGCAAAATGCAAAATAAAAATTAAAAAATACAAAAAAACGGAGGATGTTTCTTTTCTCAGTGTTCTCAGTACGAACACAAACGTAAGGAAGGACAAAACTGATGCAAACAGTGGTGAAACACAGGAGAGTGTTGGAGATGATGTCCTGACCTGTTTGGTTTAGTCCTACTGATGGAGGCGAGGAGCCACGCTGTGAAAAGATCTCGCAAAATGTAAAACAAAAATGAAAAAAATTTTTTTAAAAAGGAGGAATTTTTTTTTTCAGTGTTCTCAAAACGAACACGAAGATAAGGAAGGACAAAACTGATGCAAACAGTGGTGAAACAAAGGGAAACTGAGGCACCCACACCCTCATGAAGGGCAGCCCATGAAGGGTGTAACAGTTAATTGTTTCCAAGTGCTTTATGAAGAGCCAAGAGAGTTTTCAGAGGGATTTGCAGGAATTTAATCAATTAACATTGTCTGTGTCCAGCAGAAATTCCTTCTGAGAAAGAACAAAAGGTGTTTCATGGAATCATGGAATGGTTTGGGTGGGAGGGACCTTAAAAGATGATCCAGTGCCACCCCTGCCCTGGCAGGGACAGCTCTCACTGTCCCAGGCTGCTCCAAGCCCTGTCCAGCCTGGCCTGGGACACTGCAGGGATCCAGGGGCAGCCACAGCTGCTCTGGGCACTTTGAAAAGATGAGTGAAGACACAAGGTGGAGTCACGAGAGCTTTGGAGAGAAATCCAGTATGGAACTGGGAAGAGCAGGGAAGCAGAAATGGGACACACAGGGCTTTTTGTGTGATTTTTCTGGGATAGCACTGATGGGGAAGGATGAAAGGGATGATGGGAATTTGGGGTAGGAAAGAATTCACCACACACAGTCAGGGCAAGACCCCACTGTTTTTGGCCAGCAGGAAAAAAAAGTAAAATAAACATTGGTAGCCTGAGCAGAGATGGATTTATCTGAGCAGATGGACAAGAAAGGCCACGTTGGAGGGATTTTGCATAAGGAGGCAGTGAGAGAGAAATGTGAGCCCAGCTCAGGAGACCCTGAGGGAAGGGCAGCTCAAAGCTGAGGTGTGAACACCTCTGAAACAGCAGCAAGGCACTTGTGCTCAGCCCAAAAGGTGCTGCTGAGAGGATTCTTCTTTATTAAACATTATCTCACCCTCTTCAGCAGCATCGCTGCCGAGTGAACCCACAGGACTGGCTTGTAGTACAGAAAAGAGTTATAAAACGGGAAAAAAAGACAAAAGGGCATATGGTAATGAAGGTTCTCACTGCTGCACCATTATTTTTAGTTCTCCCATTAATTTACTCTTCATATTAAACTATTTTTAAAGACTGTCTTCGCGCATGAAGTAGGTGATGACTTGAAGGCGCGTTACGAAACACGCGAGGCACAAACCAAATGGTTCTGCTCTTCCCCGAGCGATTTGGAAGGAATAACTCAGATCTGATCGCTGAAAATCTCCAGTTGCTGGTGGAAGCAGTCCCTCCTCGAGCTGTGCCCACACAGAGCCCTCACAATCACCGCGTGGGAAGTGCTGCCAGCAAAAGATCAAGCACGGCAGAGTTGATTCTTGCTTTTATTTACACTCGAACGCGGAGTGTGACTTCTCCGAAAGGTGTAAAAGAAAGAATTTTCCTAATGAATCTCTGATGAAATGAGGGAAGAGAAGCACGGTGGTTTCTGCTCTGTAATTGAGAATGTAAAATCTACAGAATGAGACTAAATAAATTGCTTAAACAACTTACTCCACCTTTTGTGCTACTCACGATCAAGTCCAGTGTTAATATTTTTTTAGATCCTTTCTCCTAAAATCCCAGCACCCCCAAAATCACAGGCAAATGTTTGCCACCCTCTCATTTATTTCATCTCTCACCCAGCCTTCTCAACAGCAAATAAAGATCCATTCCAAACATTCTGACCTTTGGAATTTAGGGACGGGGATGAGAAGGGGAGGGAAGCACAGCCACACACACAGTGCATGAAGAGAGACATTTAATTCTGATTTAATTCTGTCTGGGGAGCGTCGAGGCAAGTCGAACATGTTGACAAATCCCGGTTTTGTAAGGATGAGTGGAAGAAAGTCCTACTGACCTTTAGAGGGCTGGATTTTTAACCTGGAGAGTGTTTCACACCTGGTAAAACACCTGAACGCTGGATGGGTATGGGAGCAGCCTCTGCTAAAAGCGAAGTGGAGACAATTTCCCTGTGCTGTAAAGATTTATTTACTGCACACGGCGAGGGAAGAGCTCCTCTGAGGTTAACAGAGAGAAATGAGGACCTTACACTGGGCAAGGCGAGTAAATACAGCAGAACTTCACAATGTATGGAGAGGGACTGAGACAAGGGATGGAGGGACAGGACACAGGGAATGGCTTCAAAATGGAAAAAGGGAGATTTGGATGGGATCCTGGGAGGGAATTCCTGGCTGGGCTGGAATTGCCAGAGCAGCTGTGGCTGCCCCTGGATCCCTGCAGTGTCCCAGGCCAGGCTGGACAGGGCTGGGAGCAGCCTGGGACAGTGCGAGGTGTCCCTGCCAGGGCAGGGGTGGCACTGGGTGGGCTTTAATGTCCCTTCCGACCCAAACCATTCCAGGACTGAGCAATTCCACATTCACACATGGAAAGTTATGCACATTCTTAAACCCTTTCTTGGGCAAGGACTTACAAGAGGAAGAAAATGGAATGAGGATCAGGAAATAAATATCCTGGCTGTGACTCCTAATTTGCTGACCTGGCTGCAAAAGGAACTCTTCAGGCCCTTTAGGACCAGAGAAGGATCTCAATAATCAATGAATTACAGGATGAAATTATCAATGGATAACAGGAGAGAGGCAGCCAGAGAGGTTTTCCAATGAAAAAATAATCGAAACCTTTCCCGAACAACAGCTGATGGAAAGCTGGGACTCGCTGTCAGAGGACACTGAATCATCAAAAGCATATTCGGGTTCAGAAGTTAATTAATTATACAGCAGGGTGTGAGATGCCCATCAGGAGATTCCAAGCAGAATCTGGCTCAGGAAAGCCCCACCCCAGCACTTGTTTGAAGGCAAAACAGAATCACTGCACATCTCCCTCATTTTTACAATATTCCTTAAAAACCACTCCCAGCTGCTGCCCAGCAAGCTCAGGGCAATCTGCTCTGACCTGCTGTGGCTCTTTATATTCCAAATATCTTGAGGAACAAACCATCAAATGGAGACAAGATTCCCATCAACCTCGACAGACAAAATGAGTTTGGATACTTTCATTTAAATTCATATCAATTGAATTTCATGATCCCAAATCACTATTTGTTGATAAAATTCCCCTCCCCTCCAAAAGAAAAGAAGAAAAACTCCCTCAAAAATACAAAGTACACTAACATTAATATACAAATGTACCTCTCCCACAGCTGGTTCCTGCAGCTGCAAAGGGAGCAGAATCCTGGAATTACCCGAATTTAGGATGCACATTTCTTTTTAGCTTAAGGGACACTTTTTAGTGAATAGCAAGATGCTAAAATAAACAATCACATGGATGGCAATGATACAAATTCCTTCTAACAGGGGCACGGATGCTGCTACAGAGTAGGAAAGATAATTTAGCAACTGCAGTCTTTAATTAGAAGGAACTCGAGGAGGAGCAGTTTTATCTCTGTGGAATATTTTGTAGTACCTATATGTTATATATAGAAATATGTCTAGAAATACTTCTTGGGCTTGCACAGATCCAATTCAGTTCTTAATTTTGACAGTTCAGAAACAAAGAATGATCACCTCAGATATAGCCAACCTCTGGTCACGACAAAATCCAAATTTTTTCCAGCACCAAACTCCGATCAGCTAAGTGTGGGCGGAGCCAACCCCACCAATTCCACAATTACGTGATCTGCAATCCAACATTTGCCTTTCAAACCTCAGTGTAAACCCACAAATTATTTTTAGAGCCTGCATGTGGTATCACTTGAGCTCAGCCTTACTCCATCCAAAAAAAAATAAAATTATTTCATGAAGGCTGGCAAGATTCCACTTGGCTGTTGAGGAGAACACGAGTCAAGGATCACCACTGCAAACAGCTCCATGTGCTAGAATTCCTCACTGTTCACTCCTAATAAGGAATTTGGAGGAGGTTTGGGGAAGCAGAGGAATCACAGCTCCCTCAGCTCCACTCCAGCTCATGGAAAGGCTGATCAAGGCTCTGGGAGACTGAGCTGATGCTTCGCTGGTATTTCTCACAGAAATGGCTGATGGCAGTTTCAGTATTATTTCGATAGATTAACTACCATTACATGCTGTATTAAACCTCAATATTTCTAATTTTTAAAGGAAAAAATAATTCTGCAACAATTGGAAACCTGCTTTTACATGAAGGTGGCAAAAATATATCATTTCATCCACTTAAATTATCCATTTCCATGTTATCCCTATCCCTATATTAATTTTTCCACAGTAACATCGCATCACTGTGTGTGTAAAGCACACAGAAACACACAAAAAAAAAATACAGACAGACCCAAATGAGAAACCTGCTTTTGCATGAAGGTGGCAAAAATGTATCGCCCCATCCACTTAAATTATCCATTTCCATGTTATCCCTATCCCTATATTAATTTTTCCACAGTAACATCGCATCGCTGTGTGTGTAAAGCACGCAGAAACACACAAAAAAAAAAATACAGACAGGCCCAAATGAGAAACCTGCTTTTACATGAAGGTGGCAAAAATATATCATTTCATCCACTTAAATTATCCATTTCAATGTTACCCCTATCCCTATAGTAATTTTCCCACAGCAGCATCACATTGCTGTGTGTGTAAAGCACACAGACACACACAAAAAAAAATAAAATACAGACAGGCCCAAACGACCAGCATAAACCAAATCCAGGACAGCAAAGCACATTCTGGATTTATGACTGCCACTTATTTCCCAAGAGCTACAACTCACTGCAGGCTTTGTAAAGGCACGAGTGACACCATCATCCCCAAATCGCGGTGATAAAAATCTTCACTGAGCCTTAAGCTAAGAAAAAAAAACCCCAAACCAACCAGTTTTGCCTTTAAAAAGGTGCTAAATAATATGTTCTAGCAAGCAGACACTTTTCTCTCCTCTCCAGCAAAGGTCAACTATAGCACTCAACAGAAAGCACCACAAGACACTAACTCGTGGCACATTATTATCCAAATATTACTCTCCAGAGAAATATATATTTAACTATTCTCTCCAGCTATAAAAGGCCCCAAAACCCTGTTAACTGACCACAAAAATAATAGATATCACGGGCAGAAGCAGCGTCCAGAAAAAGCAATCACCAGTTAAACACTTCAAGCATCGCCGCTCCCGTGGGTGGCGATTACTCGAGGGAACTGAGGGTTGTAATCTTAAGAGATAGCAGAATAAATGCCAATTTTTCATTTGGGTGTGAAATTATTTAAGAAAACAGGCTTGGATTCACTGTGCTGAGCCACAAAGGCTACGTGTGATTCCCCAAGTCCTGGACTGGGATGAGGCCGAGCCACTCTTTCCATCAAATGGGATCGGCCGGGATGCAACAACAATAAAGTCAAAAAAATCAACTCCAGCGAAGAGCAATAATCCCAGTGAGAACATGCTGATAACGAGGAGCTACTGGGCCCTGCCCTAATATATCTTAGCCTTAATGTGCTAGTACAGTGTGTGACAGAAACATTCAAACACAGTGCCCTCAGCATCCTTTTTGGGATCCGAGCAGGGAAAACACACCTCCCACTGGGACCACATCAGGAGCTGGGGCTGGAGAGATGAGCTCTAAATGACAATATTCACATTTTTTCAATATTTTCATTGTTTAAAAATGTTTTTCAAGTGATAATTTTTCATGGCCTATTGGGTGTTCCCCTCAGGCTGTGTTGTAAGAGGAGTCCAGAGGAGCTGGAGCTGCTGCAGGGCTGGAGCCAGGCGGGGAGAGCTGGGAATGTTCCCTGGAGAAGGGAAGGACCCAGGGAGAGCTGCGAGCCCCTGGCAGGGCCTGAAGGGCTCCAGGAGAGCTGCAGAGGGACTGGGGACAAGGCCTGCAGGGACAGGAGGCAGGGAATGGCTTCAGAATGGAAAAAGGGAGATTTGGGTGGGATCTTGGGAAGGAATTCCTGGCTGGGCTGGAATTGCCAGAGCAGCTGTGGCTGCCCCTGGATCCCTGCAGTGCCCCAGGCCAGGCTGGACAGGGCTTGGAGCAGCCTGGGACAGTGGCAGGTGTCCCTGCCAGGGCAGGGGTGGAATGGGAAGGTCTGGAATGTCTCCTCCAACCCAAGCCATTCCCTGATCCCATGAGGGAAAGTTTTCAGCAGAAGGCAGAGGGTGCAGATGGAAACCTCAGTGCCACCTCACAAAACCCTTCCAGAGCTCTCTCCTCACACACTCTGCGCTGGCAGAACTCATCAGACACTGAGTTATCGAACAGAACTTCCCTGTGCTCCAAGAAAGTCATTCCTGTGTTTTATAACCTCAGCACTGATGATTTTCAAGCTCCTGTTTCTTTTTGCAGAGTTCTTTGGGTAGTTTGGTAAAGGGATGCTTTTAAGTTAAAGCAGCTCAAGTTTGACAAACTTTAGATTAACCACTCACATTTTTCCCCAGTTAGGTCATGCCCCTCGATTTCAATTGGTTCTCACTGAGTTTTTCTGCTAATTACTGCTGAGTGAAGAATTCACCGTGCTGCTGCTGAGGCTCCTCTTGTTACAAAGGATGGGGGAGAAGGAAAATACTTCTTGCCATCTACGGATGAAAATGGTGATCTTTGCCATCCTGCTGGGATTTTTGGGTTTGTTTTCAAGGGGTCTAAATAGAACAGTCTGAAATAACCCTCACAGGAGGACAGGTATAATTTGGGGGAAAAAGCGGTAGTGATGGAAATTCAAGAGAAAAGAGAATTTTTTCCNTACAATTTCAATGACCTCTTTCATCCCATGGCACAGAGAAAAAAGGTCTTTTTTGGGGGTGCTGCCACTAAAAAGCAGCAGGAATTCCTCACGCTCATCCCATTCCCTGGGAAAGGTGAGTCCACTTCAAAGCCAAGCTGGGAACAAGTGCAAACCCCCCCAAAAAAAGGTACAGGGAGCTCAGAGAGACAATAATGAACATAATTACAGTTAATTATTGTTCGCTCGACTCACAGCCCTGCTTTGGAATGCTCCTGCCAGCAGAGCTGGTTTATGGGATGTCTTTTTCATGCAGCAACCTTTCCATAAATCAAAGCCCGAGCGATAGCAGGCAGTTTTTCCTGTAGCCTGTTTGAAAATAAAAGTTAACACCGAGCCCTGGCTGGCATCAATCTTCATAAATGTGTCCATGATACAGCAAGAATGGTCCATATTAGCTCAGCTCTGGCCCTAATGCATGCACAGGAGAAACTCAGAGCCTTAATGGAGATCCTAAATGGCTCGGGAACTCGGAGCCACGTTAAGTGGCAAGGGAAGTTTGAAAGGAATAACAGCTTTTCTCTTTTTTTTTTCAATATAGGGTAAAATTATTCCCCTTCGAGCTTGAAAAAATGTGTATTGTGCTACGAGAGGAGTTTTCACACAGCAAACAGAGACCCCAGGAAAACGTGGGTGATGTTCAGGGAACTACAGCAAGAAGTGGGAATTATCAGATTTCAGTCATTCCTTTTAGCAGAGATCTGTGGGACTGAGGATTTT
The DNA here is from genome assembly GCA_013397895.1 of Origma solitaria. Taxonomy (NCBI): domain Eukaryota; kingdom Metazoa; phylum Chordata; class Aves; order Passeriformes; family Acanthizidae; genus Origma; species Origma solitaria. The sequence goes on along the minus strand of VZRL01003662.1, from coordinate 214,272 downwards.
TATATTCAAGCACCGAACTCAAAATCTGACAGAATTAATAAACCTATTTCAGTAGCACACACATCCTCTGCAAGGGGAGAACGAGGACCTGATCTGGATTAGTTTGTATATTCCAGGGCCTGAAGGGCTCCAGGAGAGCTGCAGAGGGACTGGGGACAAGGCCTGCAGGGACAGGAGGCAGGGAATGGCTTCAAAATGGAAAAAGGGAGATTTGGATGGGATTTTGGGAAGGAAATGCTGGCTGGGAGGGTGGGCAGGGGCTGGGATGGAATTCCCAGAGAAGATGTGGATCCCTGGAGCGTTCAAGGCCAGGCTGGACAGGGCTTGGGGCAATGTGGGACTGTGGGAGGTGTCCCAGCCAAGGCAGGGGTGGGGTGGGATCCATGGGATGGGATGGGATGGGATACAGGAAAGGGATACAGGGATAGGATGGGATACAGGGATGGGATGGGAT
>VZRL01003662.1:187519-209200 GCA_013397895.1 Origma solitaria | reverse complement strand
ATTCCCAGAGGAGAAGAGCTCAGGAGCCACCGCTGGACCTCCAGAGACCGACGAGACCTTTCCACAAGATCACCACTCCAACAAGAGCACATCCATCACTCCACCGGGACTGCAGCCACCATTGAACTGCACTGCAGCACCACCTGAACAGGGTGCAGGTTGTATTCTGACTTTGTCAGTTTAAACCGTGATTTCTGTATTATTGCCTTGTTCTAAATATTAGAAAAGATCTGTTATTCTTTTTCCCATATCTTTGCCTGAAAGCCCTTGATTCCAAAGTTACAATAATTCGGAGGGAGAGGAGTTTACATTCTCTGTTCTAAGGAAGGTTCCCACCTTCCCTAGCAGACATCTGTCTCTCAAACCAAGACACACACACACACATACAAATATCAGGGACTCACCACCCAAAATATTGGGGTTTTCCACCCCGTCGGTTCTGAATGGATGGGGATGGAGTTGGGATTAACGGAGTGAGCTGCTGTGATGTGAAATGGCATGTGGTGACACCTAAAGACAATTGCTAATTCCTTCTTCACCCTGAAACCAGGAATTGGTGAATTCTCCTTAAAAAAATCACACCGCCAGCTCTGGGAAATATTCGCCCTTCTCCAAAGGGAGGTTTACTGCTGTGGGCTCCCAAGTGAGATTTGTAGGATTTGATCCCACATATGGCTTGGCCTCATAAAAAACATCCTCAGAAAAGGTATTTGTAAATCTCAGCCACGGAAGATTATGAAATACAGAACAAATTAATAATAAAAAGGAGACACTGAGGGGTTTAACCTTCCCGGCTTTAATGCTGTAATTGGGAAATCGGTGTTTGGAGGAAATCCCAGCAAAGGATGTATTAAAACAAGAGGCTTAATTCCGTGTTTGGAATAAAGCTGGGGAGGAGCAGGCAGCCAGATGGACCCTGGCACAGCCTGGAATGCCAAACACGCTGGAGGAGGCACTCACCCCTCGGGAGCGGCTCCCAACGCAGAGCCAGCAGCGTGGCAGTTAGCCCTACAGAGTTATCCCAAATATCCTACACAGTTATCCCAACACAGTTATCCCAAATATCCTACACAGTTATCCCGAATATTCTACACAGTTATCCCACATATCCTACACAGTTATCCCAAATATCCTACACAGTTATCCCATTGTATCCTACACAGTTATCCCAAATATCCTACACAGTTATCCCATATATCCTACATGGTTATTCCACAAATCCTACACAGTTATCCCACATATCCTACACAGTTATCCCAAATATCCTACACAGTTATCCCACATATCCTACACAGTTATCCCACATATCCTACATGGTTATCCCACATATCCTACACAGTTATCCCACTATATCCTACACAGTTATCCCTACACAGTTATCCCACATATCCTACACAGTTATCCCACTGTATCCTACACAGTTATCCCACATATCCTACACAGTTATCCCACATATCCTACACAGTTATCCCACATATCCTACACAGTTATCCCAAATATCCCACACAGTTATCCCACCATATCCTACACAGTTATCCCAAATATCCTACAGTGTTATCCCATATATCCTACACAGTTATCCCACATATCCTACACAGTTATCCCAAATATCCTACACAGTTATCCCAAATATCCTACACAGTTATCACAAATATCCCACACAGTTATCCTATATATCCTACACAGTTATTCCACATATCCTATACCGTTATCCCATTATATCCTACAGAGTTGTCCCACATATCCTACATGGCTATCCCACATATCCTACACAGTTATCCCCCCACACCAATATCCGACAATAACTATCCTGCTCTACCTGTCCCACCTCCCAGAAAATCTTTTTGTTAATTTACGTATTAATTCATTAAAAATTTTAAAAATTCCCCCTTCTGCCTTCGTGCTGTACTAACATTAATTTTAAGATCGCTTTCTCCATTACCGACAGTAAAGGATCTCACTGCGTGAGAAACTGGGGATAGCCTGAGGGGAGATTTAATGAATGTATCCATGATTTCTAGAAAGGGAAAAAGGAAAAAAGATTCTGCCGAACATGGAAAGAACCGACTTGCCCTCTTCATTAATGTGCCATCGAAATTTTGAATCATGGATTTGAGAAGTTAATGTAACTCTCAAAAACACAGTGAGTGCTTCGATCCTGTTTTGTGACCAAAAAGCACATTGAAATTTCCCATCAGAGCTCAGAGATTTCAATGCAAACACATCCCCACACACAAACTCGCGATTCTGAGCTTGTAAAACACACAGATATTACACCACTGCCTTCACAATGAATCCTCATCCACTCCAAAGTGCACAATTAATATTTCATCCGGCCCCGTTGAGCTCCCTCGCTCCTAATGGACTGTGCTGATCAAAGGAACAAAGTTAAATATCCGCGGTGCTGGAGGGAAAACCAAAGTTGTCACGTCTGAAGTGACAATCACAGGTAAACACACTGAGAAATGCCTGTGGGGAATTCTGAGATTCCAGAGGAGAACGGGAGAATGGCCAAAGGATTCTCTGATTTGTTTAGAGGTGCAGAGCACCCGGGACAGAGGGAACTGCTGCCCACCCAAGCCCTCTCAGAGCTGGAACTGGATGATTTTAAGGTCCCCCTGAGATTCCAAAGGAGAATGGGAGAATGGCCAAAGGATTCTCTGATTTCAGAGATGCAGAGCACCTGGGACAGGGGGAGCTGCTGCCCACCCAAGTGCTCTCAAAGTTGGAACCGGATGATTTTAAGGTCCCTCAATCCCTTGCACAAAGCAGGGGAAAGGCAAACAGATTTCCTGAGTGAGCTCTGCCCCTGCAGCTGATGCCTTCAGGTATTTCTGATTTTTCCTCTTCACGTATCTGTAACTTGCTGCAGTTCTGTGCTTCTTACAAAATGCTAAAATCCTCTGTTCCAGCACCTTTGGCCAAACAAGGCTCTCTGAACACAGATTCAAGGACAGATTCATTGCCTTAGGGCCCGAAAATATGGAAACAGCTGTGAGCTGGGGGAGCAGGCCTGGGGTGGTGAACATCATCACCTGAGGTGCGATTGAGAATTAAGGGCCAATGTGCTAATGGGACAGAACTTGTAAAAGGTGAAGGGCTCGTGACCCAGGGCCCATTTTGGGTGTTGTCCCCGAGGGGTATTTCGCTTGCCCGAATGGACCTTGAAGGCCTCGAATAAATTTGTCTGCATTTTATACTCCTCATTTGTTTTGGCCTCTGTTTCAGGCAGCACAGCCCTCAGCAAATCCATCAGGAGCAAGCCCTGGCTGTAGGAACCGATCAAAGCAAAGAGTTCATTCAAAAGGAACAGGATTTGGGACGTGCAAGACAAACAACACAGACTGGAAAGGTTTTTTCAAGTCTCTTCAGCAGTGTCTCCTCCTGCCTGAAGCAGCTCTGTGCACTCAGAATCCACACTGGCTCCAAGCTAAGAGGGGTGACGGCAGCACTTCCATGCTGGAAAATGCACCTGCGCTTGGCTTGTGCAGTGAAATGTGTTTGGGATCAGACCCCTCTGCTCAAATCACTCAAAAAACTCACTGTGTGTGAGGAGGTACAAGAGCAGAAAGAGGAATCAGAGCTTTGAGTGCCTCTGCTGCTGAGAAAAGCTCAGTGGCTGAGCAGAGTTTCTTTAAAATCCTTTAATTCCCATCATTATTTACAAACAGCTCGCCCCTCTCTAAGGGATGTCAGGTGTGACTTGGGGCCATCGTCCCCACGTGACAAAAAATCAAGGATACCACTGGCAACATCAGCAAACAATCCTGCAGTGATTCCTTCCTGACAAATCACCACTCCTGTTTGCTGTATTTGTAAGAGAAAAGGTTTGTAAGAGAAAAGATTTGTAAGAGAAAAGATTAATTCAGGATGGCTCTGTGCGGAGCTCACTGTCCTTGGCTGAGCAAAAGAAGTTTCACTAACAGCGGAAAGCTGCAGGCTCTGCCCAAGGGTTTTTATTGGTTTCCTATTTTCTGTTATTGAAAAAATAGAAAAAATGGTATGTAGGACTTCAGAAATTACTGATAATCTGACTTTTAACATTGGTTTTTGACAGCAGCTGATGTGAATTCAGAGCCGGGTTGGATGGGTGGAAGGTCCAGGGAAGGTGACACTGGGATGGGCTCTAAGGTCCCTTCCAACCCAAACCCTTCTGGGAATCGATGTTATTTAACAGGAATCAATATCAGTATCAGGAGGAAAAACTCAATGCCACAAACTCAAAGTTTGGATCTGCACAAAGAGAAATAAAGCACAAATTCTCTGCCTGGCTCTCTGCAACAAGGGTTTCTATGTTACAGAGCTATGTGAGTGGAACACGACGGTTACTGAGGAGATTTGCATGAAGAAACTATCAATATTCCTAATTTACAGTGCAGAAGAGCCCTTCAAATTCACCATATGTGCCCCAACATCAGAAGGGTAACGAGGACAGGGAAATAAAGCCACACTTCCCTGGACTCAGTCCAATGTCATCAATAAAAAGCTGATTTTTTCTCTATTCTGCTTTATTTCCTCACTGTCCAGAGGACTGGCACCACAGCTTTGTGAGACAATTCTATCTGAATATCAAAGTTATCACACATTTAAAAGTTATAACACATTTATCAAAGTGTTGCTGTTATTCATTTAATGTGGTTTCATTACACACCTTCCCAGCTCAATCAGAAACATCAGTCAGAACACAAAGGAAATATTGCTAATATTCCAAATATTCACAGCTGAGCATCGAACAGAACTTTGTGTGGAACTGGATGATCCTTAAGGCCCTTTCCAGCCCAAACCACTCTGATTTTCTGATGATAACAATGCCTTGAATTCTATTTTCAGTAAACATTAATGAAGGAAGTTTTGTGATACAGAAATCCTAATTAAAAACGTGATATTGATGATTTGTCATTTATTCCCATTCATTCTATGGGAATCGATGGAGAAAGTCATGTCCAAAAGGCTCATAATTAAATGATAAAGCCCCCCAAAAATCTGTGATTCAGAATAAACACTTCCAGATGATGCAAAGGATCCTCAGGATTACAAGCGCCAGCATCAAAGCAAACTCCGGGGAATTAATTCCATTATTGGGGAAAACCTCACCACCAAACTGATCAACCCCCAAGGAGGGTCCCCATCAGTTTGGTCATCTGGGGATTAAGTTTTCACCGAAAAAACCAAGCAGCAATTCCACGTTGTCTACGAGAGCAGGGGCGGAATGGCAGAATATTCAGGAAAAAGCACTAATGCACAGTAATGAATTCCAAATACACCACCAGAAATCAAAACCCACGGAAGATAAAAACATTTATTTTAGGCTGACTTTGCCCTCTCTCCGCTTTCTCTGCTCCTTAAATGAATAATGAAGATGTTACTCGGCTCCAGACACCACGGGGGAATAAAATGTCACCACGGCAGCTGCCGAATTTCCCGCTCCCAGCCCTTCAAATTAAGGGAAAAAAACCCACAAAACAAAGGAAGAATTCGATTAGGAAAAGTTCAAATCCTTGCCCAAAGCCTGGCTCTTCCTGCAACGTCGCATTCTTCCCTTCTTGTGTAAACTTCTCATTATAGCAGAGCCATCTCCCTAATGGGATAATTGGGGTTCTAATGGGACTGTGGGAACATAACTCTGGTGTTGGGAGGGGCGGCATGTCCCCATAATGTCATTTTAATGTGATTTGGGCACTGCCTGGGCCTGCTCAGCTCGGGTTTGATCAATGGGAATCAGGGCCTCGACGAGATGAAGCATTTGATAATTGCCAATTTGATCAATGCGAAGCGGGGCCTTCGTGGAGATCAACATTTATCAGGAATATTTGGAATATCTGTTTAATGCAAGAATTGCTGGGTCTCTGATAGGAATCCGTGCGGGATATTTGTATTTTCTCTCTTTTAATGGGGTTAATTATCCCTAAAGACTGATGAAGTCACAGCTGATGGAATTTCAGGGATTAAATGCAGGAAGGAAAATCCAGGAAATACTTAATATATAACAACACCATCCACTCCTGGCTCTTGGAAGAGGTGCAGCTTAAAAAGTAGAAGAAATTCAAGTGATATCACTAAAACTTGGTGCCTAATTCTAGACATGCCTAAAATAAAATGTGATTTGGGGACTGCCTGGGCCTGCTCAGCTCACGTTTGATTAATGGGAATCAGGGCCTCGAAGAGATGAAGCATTTGATAATTGCCAATTTGATCAATGCGAAGCGGGGCCTTCGTGGAGATCAATGTTTATCAGGGATATTTGGAAAATCAGTTTAATGCAAGAATTGCCAGGTCTCTGATAGGAATCCGTGCGGGATATTTGTATTTTCCCCCTTTTAATGGGGTTAATTATCCCTAAAGACTGATGAAGCCACAGCTGATACAATTTCAGGGATTAAATGGAGGAAGGAAAATCCAGGAAATATTTAATGTATAACAACACCATCCACTCCTGGCTGTTGGAAGAGATGCAGCTTAAAAAGTGGAAGAGATGCAGCTTAAAAAGTGGAAGAAATTCAAGTGATATCACTAAAACTTGGTGCCTAATTCTAGACATGCCTAAAATCAAGTCAGACTATTTGCTAATAACACCACAATTAGATCCATTAATCTTGCACTTGGAACCTGAAATCACAGGCAGCACATGGCTTTATGCATTAACAAAATCTAGCAGCTCAACCTTATTTAATTCTTCTTTTACAGCCAATTAAACAACTCTTTAAACACCCCTGGAGCCTCTGTCCTCTCAATCCTCACGTGCAATTAAACTGCACATGAGAAGTGCCTGGTGACACCAAAAGAGCATCTTCAGGTCTCACTAAATCATTCCTCATTTATCCATCATGTTCCGCAGAAGAGGCAGAGATTAAATAACAGCTCCTGAATTGGAGCCTTCAGTAAAGAGATGTGGTGGCTTAAAAGGATTTTATGTAAGGAAAAAACCTTTAAATTAGGGAGTAATATTGGTATTTTAGGCACTTCACATCGAATCTGCCACAGTTTATGTGCATATTTCAGGCAACTTTTTATTTCCTGATTTTTTTCCTTTTTTTTTTCTTTTAAGGCAATGGACCAATACCGGATCCACTGATTTTAAAATCCCAAATAATTTTTAGGATTTTAGGTTGAGAGTGCGAAAGCAGTACAGCAATTGCAGTGCTGCTATTACAGACCAGTAATTTAATTATAAATAATTACAAATGATAAATACAAATTATTTCAATTTATACCTTTAGTTTCTAGAAAATAAAGAGAAGACCAATCTCATCAAGGGTCAGGAATGTGATTCCCTCTCCGTAAATATTCCTTGATTTCTGCACTTAGACTGAAACACCCTTTAAAATGCTTTTCTGGAAATTCTTTGATGCTCAGGACAGGCTCCTGCTCTATCAGTTGGCTCCATTTGTGCAAAAAGGAATCCAAAGTATTTGATTTATTTAGGAAATCGTTTGTGTATCAGGAGAAAAAACCCAATCCCAAACCCATTTCCCACCTCTGACCACTAAAATACCGCAAATCCCAACAAAACCTTCCTTTGGAATAATGAAAGTGAAATGAGGCAATCCTTTGATTTAAAAAGCTGAAAATCTCCCATTGGAGCAGAGGAAAGAGACACCCAGATGGGAATCTCATCCCAACCTCCCTGGATTTCCAGAAATAATGGAAAAAACCCCCAAATTATGCTTAAATCATGCCTTGATCAATGCTCATCCTGTCCCTCTTGTTGAAGGGACAGATGAATTTAGTGCTCAATACACTCTGCACCATTAACCAGGACAAGAATTTTATATATTCACCAGAGAATATTCAACAATTCATGCTATTAAGAGATAAAATGTGTTTTTCTTATGCTTTACAATTTTATTTGTATCATTATCAGCAGCTCAGAAAGGACTTTTCTCTTCCTGCTCACGAAAAATCAAAACAAAACACAAAGCAGAAGAAAATCCCTCCACAAATCTAAAAATCACCGCAGAATAATGCATTTTCTGCAGCGATTCTTGGTTATAGGACTAAATGGAGGTTGGGAAAAGTTCTGTATCCTCACTAAAATGATAAATGGACCCTCCTGCCTGGGAGTCCAAGGCTAAGGGTCACTGTCACTTTGATCCATCAATTACCAGGTCTTCATTTAACTCTCTCCAGGACGAATAAAAATTATTTAATTTGACCTTCACCGTTGAGGGCAGAGTGAAATTCTTCATTTAAATCCTTCCCCTCGTGTGAGCACAATTGTAATGCAAAGTTGGAATCCCATTTTTGGTGCTCCATCAGAGAAAGGGAATCTATTTTTAGGATATTTCCTTATCAACTATAAATTAATAAATGTATACTGAGCGTGCATCCCATTCCTATGCAGTTTATGGCTCCTTTAAATCGTCCAAATTCCAAATTCTCCCAAATTCCCTCCTTTCAACAACCAGAGGGACTGATAGGATCTGTGAGGGAGGAAAGGGAAAATTGGGCATTTTAATGTGAGTAAAAACTCCTTCAGCTGAAAGGAAAAAAAACAGAAGGAACTCACTTGAACCGAGCCGAGACTTCATCAGCAGCTTTTTGGTATTGCTCGGTGGTGACCTTGTAGAACTGGGCACTCTGGAAAAAAAAACCAAAAAACAAAATAAATACAGATTTCAGTTAATAGCATTTACAGGCATGCTAATATCTTGTAAATTAAGCTAATTTGGATGTTTTATCCATTTAAGTTACTTAGGAAAAAACCAAAACCTAACCATAAAATAACAACATTTCAGAAAGTACTTATTTTGTTGGTTTTTTTTAAAATAAGTGTGTCATGGTTATGCAGAAGAAATGGTTCTTGGTGAGGAAACTCCAAAGGGACACAGGGTAAGAATCCCATATTTAGCACAAGGTTTTCCTAGAGTCTTTAACGCTTCTCCACCAGAAATTCAAATCAAAATACCGATTCTTTACTTCTTTGCAGGGTCCTGTTTGTGTTACTCACACACATCTCCCCACAGGTGATCCTCGAGTCAAACTTCAAAGTCCCACAACAAATTAACTGCGGCTCCACTCTCCCTTGTGCTCTTTGCCTTGGAAATGCCTCTCTAAGGAGTTCCTGCAATGTTCCAAACTCCCAGGTCGCTTCCATCACTTGCTCATTTTAATTTTTAAAGCCAGGCAGCTTCAGAACAGATTTTCACCTCCCCTAAACCCAGGAATGGCTTTCTACAAAATCATTCATTTCCAAAGTGCAGGGGAGAGATGCTCATCAAGAAACTGAACTTTTCTCTCTGTAATCTGTGCTATTCCATTCAGTTCCTGCAAGGCTTAAGAGGTGCAGTTAGATTGGATTTTAGGAAAAACGTCTTTCCCAAAAGGATTGTCCAGCCTGGCACAGCTGCCCAGGGCAGGGTGGAGTCTCCTGGAGGGATTTCAGAGCCCTGTGGATGTGACACTTGGGGACATGGGGCAGGGGTGGCCTTAGTGCTGGGAATGGTTGGACTTGATGATCTTAAAGGTCTTTTCCACCCTAAAGAACTCAGTGATCCTACAGCCCGAGACAAATCCCTGCAATGCTGTGATGCCTCACGTCTCAATAACACATCGGTAGCATTTTTCAGGAGGTTTTTATAGCCTGGGCACAGCTGGACCTGGGCTAGAATAACCAAGGCACCTGGCGGCCCAGCTGGGGGGAGAAAGGGAAGGGAAAGCAGCTCCAAACTTCTCCGAAACCATTTTCCCCTGAACGCTGCTGCAGACAGGTCACGGAGAGGCAAAAAGGCTGAGCTGGCACTTGCAAGAACTCTCGTGCAGCTTTGAGTCGTCGGCATCCCAGGGAGCGATGTTAACAAAATCCTCACAGGCCGACACTGTGTGATGGCATCAAAACTATCTGAGTCCTCATTTTAACAACCCGGGGCTTCATCCCATGGTTGGGAGTTATTACTGATAATCAATTGATATTGATTGTGCATCTTTCAAATATTTAACGTGTCTCAGGTGGGGAGAGCTGCAGAAGGTTCTGGGAGGGCTCCGAGCTCCTGGCAGGGCCTGAAGGGCTCCAGGAGAGCTGCAGAGGGACTGGGGACAAGGCCTGCAGGGACAGGAGGCAGGGAATGGCTTCAAAATGGAAAAAGGGAGAGTTGGATGGAATCTTGGGAATTGCGAATTCCTGGCTGGGCTGGAATTGCCAGAGCAGCTGTGGCTGCCCCTGGATCCCTGCAGTGTCCCAGGCCAGGCTGGACAGGGCTTGGAGCAGCCTGGGACAGTGCCAGGTGTCCCTCTTTATAGTCCCTTCCAACCCAAACTATTCCATCACTCCAAACATGGAATGCCATGACCCAGTCCATGGGTGTTGGGGCCTGGGCAGTGGAGGAACTGTAAAAGGTATGAAAGAATAATAGAGAGCTCTGTGAAGAGTATGAAAGAACAGTGAAGGAACTGCAGAAGGTGTAAAAGAACAATGAAGGGACAGTTGCAAACTGCTGAAGCAATAAGAAAAATCCGCTGAAGTGACATGAGAATGTGGAAGCAAGTAACAAAATTTTGGGATATTGTAGCAAGTAGAAGTGTTGCTTACCAAGGGCTTGGAACAGCTTACGAACAATAATTACCCAATCATTAGAAAAATTATTCGTGAGAACAAAGCAGCGCAGCCAATCATAGGTGTGCATGATCATGGTACAATCACATATACAGAACAAATTATAAAATATAAGCTTTTATAGCAATAAATTGGCTATCAGAACATCACACTGTGTGCTGCAGTCCATTCCTCGCTCGGATCCCAACATCATTCCCATTTTAATTTTGGGTAAAATAAAGCAGTTTCGCTTAAGACATTGATGTATGGAAAAGCAATATGATGAAAACATTTTTAGGGGGGAAAAAATTGCAAAGCCTGTAAGTGGAGAGATCACTGTTCCATAAAAGTCACAGATGACACAGGTCTGTGGTCACGGGGTGAGCAAACATGTCCTGAGGAATATTTATCATGTTGTGAGCAACGCAGGTAACAGAGCCCACTCCTGCAAAAACACTTCTGGAAATTCAGAGGCAGCACCAAACAGAAAAAAAAAATAAAAAAATTAAAAGAAAAACATTTTTCCTTCCCGCTTAAGGATTTCATCTTCCAAGCTTCATCCTCGTGAATTATAATCTTGAAACTCACCAAAATAAATGTACTGAAATCAGTGAATAAAATGCCAGCTCCACACAGGGGTAAAATTGTACTGCAGGGCTAAAATTTTCCCACAAATGGTAACAAATTGGGTGAGAGGCAGTGCAGGCAAAGGTCAGGCCCAGCTGAGCAGGAGCATAGAGCTCCGCTGCACTCCCCACTCGCAGACCCACTCCTAATCCTTAATTTGCACCGAAATCGAGCTTTCCACGCTCGGAACCGGCGCTCATTTATCTTTTCATAAATCATCGTTGGGCGGCGAGCAAATGAAAGTGGAATTCTCCTCACCCCAGTGAGCCCCTGGCACTGAGCAATCCCAGCTGCCCAATGACAGCGCGTCCAGAGCTGCCTGGGATGGGGACAGGATCGATAGGTTTGGGATTATCCCGCAGCGGGGTGAGCGCGGCCGGGGCAGGGCTGAGATGATGAATCGCTCTCCATCACCCCCTGGCCCCTCCCAGGCCAACATTTACCAGGATCTTATCTGGGCTGCCATTTATCTTTCTTTGGCCTGGTCAATAAAGATGAACACAACAGTTGTAAGGATCGATTGCAATTTTTTATCATTTTCAAGCATGAAGGAGCATTTCTGACATAAAAACAATATTCGGAGTGCGCTTGTTCTACTTTTTAATTGCAGCTTAAGTGATCAACTGAGCTGCTACGGATGCCAAGAAGTTTTAATCCCACAGTAGACCCAAGCTATCAAGAAACCATTTGTTATCTTAGGGGAAGTGTGCTGTGTTTGTTGCCTTTGAAATTCTCTCTCAGAGATAAACCCTCCGTAATCCAGAGATGAAGTTTCATTTTTCAAGTCTTCCCTAATCCTGTGGATAAAAGTGCAGCGGTCATTTCCCTAAATACAGATTAAAAATGGTGTTGTAACATCATTTCCTTATCTCCAGGTAAAGACACACATTTATTATTCCCATCCCGGGAATGTCCACGGCTTGGAGCAGCCTGGGATATCGGAAGGTGTCCCTGCCATGGCACAGGGTGGCACTGGATGGATTTTAGGTCCCATTCCAACCCAAATCCAGTGGTTTTGGCCCAAAGAGAATGAACACATTGCAATGAAATTGAGTAACGAGTGGTGCCTTTTCCAGAGCCACCTTGAAAGCGAACTGAAACGGAGACCGAAAGAAAAGCTAAAGAGAACTTCAATTTTCATTCTAAATCCATCCAATTTGCCCTGATACACACACAGAGCCAAAGAAAATATAAATAATGCCATGAGTCAGGAAGAGAAAAGCGAGATCTGAGCACGGGTGGAAGTGTTCTCACCACATTTGCCACTGAAATAATTTCCCCTGAACAGAAGTGGGAGCAGAAGCTTCTAAAAGCAAGAGGAATAAGAGAAAAATTATTTCTCCTGACAGCTCTGATTTCAAAGGTCTGTGGAAGAAAATAAATTCCTGGAGCCCCTCAGAAGGTCACTGTTTTGTCTGCATGGGTGACCTCAAAGCACAAGCACAGGTTTTACTCTCGGCTGAAAATCTTCAGATTTGCAGTCAGGGAAAGTTCTGAAAGATCCTGTGTCATCCAAGCTGATAAAAGATTATCAAAAGAACCAGGAGAACTTGAGATCCCTCATTTAATTTTGCCAGAGATGCTTCACCTATATGCACCGTTTTATTAAAAATGTGGTGAAACTGTTTTTACTGCAGACAGACCACGGCTTATTTTGGCATTGAATTTCTGCTTTTAAGCCCCTCGGCTCTTAAAGCCCTGAAGAGATTCATTAGGAGAGTTACATTCATGCAATCTATTTAATTTTTTTTAAAATTAAATTTAATAGTTACGTAGTTAACAGCTGATTTGACAAAGAAACAAAAAAGACATTTAACTTCCATACAAAAGAGACAAATCTGCCCTTTGCTTCAAGTTCGGGCTGTGAAAGACAAAAATGAGCCCAGCTTGACTCCAGCTCAGCTCAGCACCTGCTCCACCCACCAAAGGAACCAAGGGCTTGGGCTGTTTGGCACCTTTGAGAATCAGGGGAGAATTTTTAATTTAAAGACTTCTCTTTCCTTCTCATCCTCCCCCACGGAAAGACTCAAAGCATCGGCAGGCAAAGATTATCCTGTTCTCCGAATGGCAAATTGGGAAGTTTTCTTTGCCTCTTTTGAATCCATATCTGCTGCAGTTAAGCTTCTTTTCTCCTTTAATTGCACTTCTGGCCATTTCATCTTGGGATCTTTAATGAAGCCGTTTGTGGATAATAGGAAACATTTTGTTTTAATCATCCTGTTGACACAGAGCCTGAGATCTGAGCGGCCTCCACTTCCAAAGGCACAAGAAAGTTGTTTCACCTCTTTTAATCCCAACTCAAGACTGTCCCAGGCTGCTCCAAGCCCTGTCCTGCCTGGCCTGAGATACTGCAGGGATCCAGGGGAATCTGGGAATTCCAGCCCAGCCAGGAATTCCTTCCCAAGATCCCACCCAAATCTCCCTTTTTCCATTCTGAAGCCATTCCCTGCCTCCTGTCCCTGCAGGCCTTGTCCCCAGTCCCTCTGCAGCTCTCCTGGAGCCCTTCAGGCCCTGCCAGGGGCTCGCAGCTCTCCCTGGGTCCTTCCCTTCTCCAGGGAACATTCCCAGCTCTCCCAGCCTGGCTCCAGCCCTGGAGCAGCTCCAGGGGAAAGGAATAAGGGAGAGTCTTTACAAACAAACTGCTGGGAAGGTAAAACTGATACTGAGAGGGAGAAGGAACAGTGGGAAGGATTTCCATAGGAATTCCACCGATTGACTCCCCCAAGACTGTGGTAATAAACTACAGGAGCAGAGACATAAGAAAAAGAAGAAAGGGGGAATTTGTATTAAGGGTGTCTAAATTAGGAGAAATATATATTACCATGTCTGCATTAGAAGAAATGTATATTGTGTATAATGTATTGTATGTATATAATTTGTATTGTAATAATCTGTATTGTAATGTATATTACTGTGTCTGCATTAGGCATTCCGGGAATTCTGTACCTCTCGAGTACCTCAGCCAAAGGGGAAAGAGAGAGGGAACTGTGGCCGGGAAATTCGGATAAAAAGAGGCTGTGTCCTCTAGCGATTTGAGAGTCCCCATGGGAAATGCCCATGAGTTCTGCCTTTATTCATGAATAAAGTTACAGGACTGCTCTGTCTCCTTTTTGGACATAAACCTCTGGGGTTTGTGGATTCATTTTTCCTGACACAGGGCCTCCTCTGGACTACAAAGAAAAAGGCAAAATTAGGAGAAATAAACTTAAAACGTCCAGTCATGTTTCATCTTTGAAACTGCCACAAAGAGCACCAAGTGAACAAGGAGAGGAGGAATTAGGGAAGACGAGAGAACAAAAAGAGAATAAAACCATCAACTGTTCCATGCTTCCAGCCCAGTTCCAAATGACATTAAATTACACTTTATAAATATGACCATTCTGATGGCATTTTCATTTGAATTTAAAGCCTCTATTTGTCTCTGAATTGATTTTAATAAGCTATGGAAAACCAAGCATTTAACATCAGACAGCTTCCCAAGTAACACTGCATCTTCATTCTGCCTCCAAATGATCTATGGATGAGGGAATTTCTTCTGAAATGTCAGCAGATCAGGCCTGTGCTTGAATTTTTAGATGAGTTATTTTTTATACAAGTTCTGACTGCTCTCATCTGATCCAGCTGCTCGAGTCAGTCAATTGCCGCAGTTTTTTATTCCAGAGATGAAACTAAGGATGTCCAAATCTGCATTCAGGGATCTGACAAAATGCTCAAAAATTGTTTTTCCAGCCTGTTACGAGATCTTTTTGGATGGGGGGACTGATTGGCCTCACTGGGGCTGTCATTAGAACCCTCTGGGAGGAGGAGAAAGTTCTCTGGATCTGCCAAAGAGCTGAAAATGAGGCTTTTACGGGATCCATCCCAATGGAGAATCTTTCCATGAAAAAATGGTAATTTCCCAAAACAAAGCAGTTTTCCAATCCTGAATTGCAGGTGCCTTCAGAGAAGGAGCCAACGCATCCCTTTGACCACAATTCAGGACAGCTCAGAGGTAAAGACGAATGGGCAGATCAGGGGATGAGCTTTGACAGCAGAGGAGAACTTTTTGATGTGCAAGAAGTGGGGGGAGGAGCTGCGACACAGGGAGGTGGAATTCAAACTGAAAGAGAAGCCCTCAAAACAAAAAAAAAGAAGCTAAGGAAGCAACCTGGGATCTTGGACTGAGCCTAAGAGGACACACGGATCAGGAAGGTAAATGATCAGCATTTGTCCAGAGCTCTTTATTTCCTGCACTGGCTCAAATTCAAGTGCAACCCCCTCTGTTCTGCCTTTAGGAAACCTCCTCTGTCCCTTGAGTCCTGCAAGGATTTTGGACCCCAAAATCCCTGTTCCTACAGAGGGATAAAACCCCAAAGGTATCCAAAGCTGCTGAAGATGCCCCAGACCCACCCAAACAAAAACCTGCTCCAGTGGAAGGTGGGAAGGGGTCCCTATCCGTGGCAGGCTGGAATAAAATGATGTTTGATTTCCCTCCCAGCCCAAACCATTCTGTGATCCCATGAAACTAAGGAGCACATCCTGCAGGAAGCAAATTTGCTTCCCAGCAGTGCTTGCTTGATTCCGTGATGGGAATCTGTCAAGGATTTCAGTGATATTCAAAGATGTCAAAGATGTTCAGTGCCCAGCAAATACTTAACTCAGTTATGAGCAGAAAATGGGGGGAAAGAGAGCATTTTTTTGACCTTTTCTTTTGAATTTCCAGCTCTGTTTTCAGGCACCACTAACTAATGCCTTTAACTGCAACTATTAATGGCACTGAAGTTTCTCCCCAGCCATGCTTCACTTCACTTTTCTGCCCCGCTACAACATCGATCTCTAATTTGTTAACACTCAGAGCTGCCAAAGAAAATGAAAACCTTTGTGAAAAGGACAAATCTATTCAAAGTTCTTACAGCTATTCAGCCAAGCAGCTAATCTGCATGTAATTGTAGTCCTGGTGTTCATACAAATGTGCTCAGCCTTGGAGACGCACCTGAAAATGCACAACTGTTTTTATGGCCCCAACTGATCACAAGAAGCCTCATTTAAATTATTCTCATTTACAATTTGGCTTCTCAGCTCAGCTCTGTCACTTTTCCATGTTTTAAATTCTTCCCTAAGGAACCAGTGGGGTTATTTGTCCATGTCCTGCAGCAGGCTTTGCCCTCCAAAATGAACGGGGTACGTTTTTGAGGCGCACAGGAACGGGAATTGTTGCTGCCAGGGGGGATGCCCAAGAAATCTAAGTTGGGAAATGCCTTCTTTTGGTGGCTTTGGGTATAGACAGAAGCACAGGAATAAGGAATTTAAATTTCCATTGTTGGTGGCTTTTATGGAATTAATTTTTAAATACTGGTCCAACGGGCCACTTACACAAAGCAAAAAGCACACCAGAGGGAAGGGCATCAGCTCACAAGCAAACCTGGATCAGCAGCAGTCCTGAATCCCAAAATCCTGGAATGCTTTGGGATGGAAGAGATTCAAGATTCTCCAGTTCCAATCTCCTGCCAGGGCAGGGACACCTCCCACCAGGGCAGGATGCCAGGGTCCCATCCAGGAATGGCTGTGACTTCCAGGGATATTCCAGGGGTTTATTCCAAAGCACAGAGCTGTCCATTCTGTACATATAATTAAAAAATTATCATTTTACACATACATTTAATGTGTAAAACATTTACACAGCTTTGTATGGCAGCACAAAGTCACTCAGCCTCAATCTTCCAGCCTGTTCCCGCACAGCTCAGCTCATCCTGCATGAACCACTCCCACAAAGCCCTGAGGTGTTGGAAACTCAAGGGAACACAGTTTGGGGTCACCGACGGAGCTGTTTTGGCAAAACTTCAGCAGAGACAGCACTGAGTCTGGGGCAGCTCTTCCATGGTCTCCAGCAGCCATGATTTTCAGAAAAAGTCTCAAAGTCAGAGAAATAATCTGGGAAAATGCCTTTAAGCACATTTAACCACACCTTGTTTCCAGCTCATGTCGGTCAGAGAAATACTGAGCAAATACTCTGGGAGAGTACAAAGAGAGATATACTCTCAGAGAAATACTCTGGGAAAATCCCTTTAACCACATTTAACCACACTTTGTTTCCAACTCATTTCTGTCAGAGAAATACTGAGAAAATACTCTGGGAGAGCGGAAAGAGAGATATACTCTCAGATAAATACTCTGGGAAAATCCCTTTAAGCACATTTAACCACACCTTGTTTCCAGCTCATGTCGGTCAGAGAAATACTGAGCAAATACTCTGGGAGAGTACAAAGAGAGATATACTCTCAGAGAAATACTCTGGGAAAATCCCTTTAACCACATTTAACCACACTTTGTTTCCAACTCATTTCTGTCAGAGAAATACTGAGAAAATACTCTGGGAGAGCGGAAAGAGAGATATACTCTCAGATAAATACTCTGGGAAAATCCCTTTAAGCACATTTAACCACACCTTATTTCCAACTCATGCCCGTCAGAGCTCCCATGAAACTGGTCAGAAAAGTATTTCCCTCCAAGGATAGGTAAGGGACAGGGATCCCAAGAGGCTGTGGTATTTCCAGGCTTGGAGGTGCCAAAAAATCCCCAAAAAATCCCCAAAAATCCCCTACCAATCTGCCCTGTGTCAGTGCTGCTGCTCTGAGCAGGTGCCCGGACCTCGCAAGGCTCCTTCCTTCCAGCGGGAACAGCTCCATAAATATGGAAACTCGGATCTGCTATCAGCATGGAAACCTCTTTTGGCTTGGAGCTGCGCGATCTGCTCTGCAGCTGGAGGTGAAATTCATCTTGTGGCAGGAGACCAACAGAAAGAATCACAGATTAGCTCTGTCTTCTCCCAAATCAGTGGAGAAGAGCGGGGCTTGGTGGTGTTTATTAGATCTCCCTCTATCACTGCTGCCCGCGATTGGCGGCCTTGGGGCGTAATGAGCGCGAGATTTCCATTTTTTGAAAAGCACAATGCTGCCACAAATAACACTCACACGCCAGCCCCCTCCGGAGACCCAGAATAAAGTTCTTGAAAGAAATTCTAAAATATTCTGTCTCTTCCAACCCAACAGCCCTGGCAACAGTGTCATGGCACAGGCTTGCTCCCATCTCTCTCTTGCTGCTTTAAGAAGTTTTGTTTGGTTTTTTGAGCTGATATGTGTGGGAACTTTCCCCAAGAATCAGTTTGATCAATCCTGCCAAATCCTCGTTTTGTGGAATTGTGAGCTGCAGTATCCAAATAGGGTGAGTTCGGAATTCAGAACCACTTTAATATTTGGATTTGGTCAGAACAATAAATGTTTTGCATGGTGCTGCCCCAAATATTCTGAATTGTGGTGTCACTGTCAGGTGATGTTTTTCTGGTCAGGATCAGCAGGAGAATAAAGAGGGGGTGAATATGGAGAGAAGATTTTTCACTCAGCAAAGTTCATAATCCAAATGAAAACACCCACAAGGTACGAGGGCAGAAAATCTGCTATCAACTGACTGACAGCTGATGCTGCTACAACAAAACCCAAGCTGTAAAAATCCACGTATCAATAGCAGGTTTTGGTGATGGTGAGGCAACAAAACACTTCAAGGACAGTCTTTGGCAGCTGCTCTGAACACCAGGTGAGAGCAGCGAGGAGGTACGACAAAAATACTGAGGATATAAAAAACCCCTGATGAAAAACAATGCGGGTATTTGTTTGGATAAGTGCAAAGCACCTGAATGCAAGAAAATCACATTTTACACTCAGATTAGATGGAGAACTCTGCTCATATTTAGTGAGGCAAGAAAGGAAACGAGCTCTGAGCATATTTAAATCAAAGTAATGGGAGAATTTTTCAGTGCTGTTCCAAGAGGGGATCCCAGCAGAGCCATTCTGCTTGGGAAGTGCCGTGTGAAGGAAAAGCTGCCACAGCTAAGGCAGGTGGGCTCTCCCTGAAAAATCCAAAATCCAGCACCTGGGGAAACGAAAGCATGACACGGTGTAATTATTGGCACCAAGAACATTGATCTGGAAGTTAAAAAAGTGGCTGCATTGCTTTAGATAAGGCAAAATCCACAAAATTCCTACAGCTGGATGACACGCGAGGCCAGATAATTCAAACACACATCCTACAAACATTGCTGATTTGTAACTACGTTCTGTGAGCTCTGAAGGTGATTCCCCCTGCATTCCTCAGGGGCTCTGTTTATTCCCACTGCCCATTTCCATTTCCCTCTCACAGTGCATCAGCCAAGCCAGAGCTGTTATTCTGCATTTCAGTCACCCCACAGCTATTTGGGGATGCACTGTCCTACACAAGGATGTTCTTCCACTGGAACCTTTATTTTTCCTTCCCATTTTCAGTGATTCAGTGCTGCATTTCTCCAGGCACCCACAGACAGACATTGCACCTTTTCCCCCACTGCTCTGAACAGACTTTTCGTTGGTTTTGGGAATGTACTTTGTGTTACCTACACCATCCCCCAACCATGGCCATTTATTTTGGCAGAATTTGTGACTTTAACATTTCCCTGTGTAGGATTATAAAGGGTCTGCCAATCCCTGTGCCCATCCCTTTTCTCTCTTAGGATGGGATTCATCCCTGGCAGTGTCCCAGGCCGGGCTGGATGGGGTTTGGAGCACTCTGGGATAGGGGAAGGTGTCCCTTGAAGGTCCCTCCCAACCCAAACCACTGAGATTTACAAAAGCACCACAATTCAGACCAAGAAATGCTCTGTTCCAGACTTGTGTTCTGCCCCCAAATAACAGTGAAATAACACAGCACGCCTGAGACAAGAGTCCCACACGAGTTCTTTTCAAAAAGCCAGAAAGAAAACAACCATCATTTATAATTCTCCTTCACTCCTCACAGCAACAGGTTTGGATAGATGAATTCTATCTCTGTATTGATTACGTATGGAAATACTTGTGAGTTTAGATTTTTGTATTCTACTTAATAAAGTGTGAGAGAATTGAGGATGAACTTGATAATCAATATTTTTTCTCTTCTTTCTCCCTCCGAAATACCGAAGTGACTCCTTAAAAGTTCCCTTAAAACCTTTGATCTGGGCAGCTACAGAGAAAAACATCCCTTTAATTACTACTATTAAAATCTAGAAATAACTCGCAGGGACAACACTCTCAGGATAATGCTGGAATTTTTGGGGTTGTCCTGTGCGGGGCCAGGAATTCCTGCCAGCAGGAATTGTATTTATGGCACCTGCCCCCTGAAATTTTCCACTTATTCCATCTTATTTATTATCTTAAATTCTTGGGCAAGAAGAGGAGTAAAACACTGCCAGTAAACTCAGCCACATAAAAAGAGGCTCATGGGTCTGAAAAGTTTTAATTGCATCAACTACTCAAGTAAAAAGACATCAAATGTCCCCTCAAACACTGTCACTAAATCCTTGTTCTGTCAAGCACTGGTACAACTCCCACTTCAAAAATATTCCACACACGGCATGGTACAAACACACACAGCATTTACACTTGACTTTCCCATATAAAAGCACAGGTATTGTAAGGATTTTTCAGGTTTTTGTGAAGTTCTTTCAATTTCACAAGTACCTGGAATAATCTCTTGTCAGTTCATGGCAACAATTCAAAGAAAAAAAATCATTGAAGTTTGCTGAATTTAAAAGGGTCGTTTTCTGCTTTTCAAAAAGCCTTTAGAAAACCCCAATTTCTGCACATTTTCTATCAAAAGGAAGTCCAACCTCTACTATTATCCAATAATTCATCTCACCCATACACAGCATTATTTTGTTTTGCTCAGTTGAGATCCCACCAAAAAACTCCCACCTGCACAGCCACAAGAGATTCTCAAATCATCAGCATTCTGCACATTACTTTAAACATATCATTAAAGAAAGTTTCCAAAAAATTAAATGACAGGAGCAGCAGTAAACTCTGGAGAAGGGAGGAGGCTCCTGAAAGCTGTTTGAAAGGTGCAGTGAACACAGTCTGGGCTGGATTTGTTTCATGGGGTGTGTTTGGCTGGCAAGGAATTATTGGGAAGTGTTAAATTAAAAAATATTGCACCTATTCAGTGGAATCAGAGGGACGAGAGAGAAAAGATATCAACAGATCTTCATTTAAAAACAGCGAAGGGAACAGCTTCAGCTCCAGGGAGGGCACACAGGGCAGGAATGGCATTCCCTGCAAAAGGGCTCTGATTTCACACTGGGGCTCTTCTTCCAAAATGACTTTTCTGCTTACAGAGTCACAAAATGGTTTGGGTTGAAAAGGATCTGAAAGATTCCTCCAGTGCCACTGCCATGGCATGGCAGGGACAGCTCCCACTGTCCCAGGGTGCCCCAAGCCCTGTCCAGCCTGGCCTGGGACACTGCAGGGATCCAGGGGCAGCCACAGCTGAGGAACCACTGGGCAGAGGAAAAGAATCAATGTTTGACAGAGCTTCAAAAACTCGAGGCTGTGAACTCCTGAATGAAGTGGGGACACAGAGAGAGGGACAGAAGGTCCCTGAGAGCCTTTTCCATATTCCAGAGCTAAAAACCAGTGAGGGTCTGTGGTTGTGCTCTGGCTTCTTATCCCTCTCCAGCTCCATGTATGGAATCCTGGAATGGTTTGGGT
>VZRL01003662.1:105280-187232 GCA_013397895.1 Origma solitaria | reverse complement strand
CAGCTCCTGTGCTGTGTCCCCAGGGCTGGGGTCTCACCTGAGGGGCACAGGGGCAGAATTCCCTCCCCTCTTACTCTTTACACAACAATCCAAAGCTTCCAAAAAATTTATCTCGTTGTGTTGTGCTCCCTTCCAGCTTTACCTGCTCAATGCAAAGCTCTCAAAACCGAAACCCAGCAGGAGATGGGAATGAGAAAAAGGGGAAAAATCTCCATATTATTGTTGCAATCCCAAAAAGCCACACACACTCCCAGCCCCTAACACTGCTGCAAATCCCACAAAGTAGGGTTTGATGAAAACTAATGCATGTGATATTTCAGCACAACCTACAACGGTTTTACATCCTAATACAGAGTTTTGTAACCTGCATTCTGCTGTTTCTCTGCACTGAACAGCAAATCCACGTGAAACGGGAGCTGCCCGATAGGAAAAACAATTCCCCATCTTAAAATTTGGAATGTGATCCAAAAAGAGAAATAGGACGCACACGAGTTAGACAAGGAGTGCCAGAAATTAGTAAAGAGTCATTCAAAATCACTCCCTCCCATTTCTACAGAAGTTGCTGAATAAAATGTTTAAAGACTGCAAATTTTAGCTCATGTCTCTGGGTAATAAATTGTGTGTGGTCTCCCGGAATTAATCAGAGAATTCAGCCGATATCAGGATGATTTCACTGTTCTTCTCTTGCTGGGAGAAACTGAGGCAGTGAAAAAATGGTGAATGTCCCAAAGGATGAAACAGAAGCAGTTCCAGTGATGTCCTGGCAGAGATTTCCCAGAGCAGCTGTGGAAGTGCCCAAGGCCAGCCTGGGACAGTGGGAGTTGTCCCTGGGGCTGGAAGTGCATGAGCTTTAAGGTCTTTTCCAACCCAAACCATCCTGTGATTCCATGATTCTGTGAACTGAAATCCATAGGAAGCTTGGCATGAACAGACATTGGAGCTGGCATGGAACAAAAATTATCTACAGTGCTTTTAAAAACACATATGGTATCAAAAACCACCAAAAATATTCTGTATTATTGTCTCGATCTATAGGAAACAGGGATTTTCTTCTTTGGGCTTTAAGTTGATAAATACAGAGAAAATCATTTTTCTTGCAGGAAAAAAATCTCTGAACTGGATTGAAGTGGTACCAGATATGAAAAACACTCTTACCTTATTAAGGTAAGACATTTCAAACAATTATAATTCTTTCCTGAGAACCAGACCGATGTTTGAATGCCTCTGCTCTGGTTCCTTTGGATTTGCTTCCTAACCACCACAGCTCTGCTTTGGTGCTTCCCTGGGCATAAATCCCTATTTCCTGAGTGCCTATGGCCTGCAAAGGGTTAAACTCCCCGAGATGGGGGGAAAAATACAGATTTCTGCAGTGGCAGGAGAGAATCTCCTGCTTTCAAACACGATTCTCTCCTGTTTCAGAAGGAAAGACCTTTTGAGGCACAGCAATATATGAATGGATCTGCATTGACAAGTCCCAGCTTTCAGATAGGAAATGATTTTGTTTCCGAGGGAGGGAGATGGGGGAATTTTCATTTCTCCTTGAACACCCACCACAATTTCTGTCCCCCCTCCCAGCCCTGAGGGTTCACTCCGCTTCTGCTGCGTCGATATCCCAATTAAAACCAAGACCAACGAGGAGCCCAGCCCAGCAGAGCTGGGGCTATTTCATACCGAGCTGGTACCAGACCGAGAACCCACAAACAGGACGGGAGACAGCTAAATCAGAATAAAAAAGAGGAGAAACGTCCACCTTGGAAGGATTGGTGTGAAAATGGCACATTGTTCTTCCAGGAAGGATCTCACAAATACAGAAAGTCGATGCCACCTCATGTCTTCTGAAGGAATGGGGGGTCAGGGATTTTAAAGGAAATTGGACAGTGCCCAAGACCAATTGGTTTTATTCTTTAAAGCAAAAATTTGGCTCAAAAGGAGTTGTCACTAGGCTTGTCACCAAATCCATTGCTCTGATTGTCTCTCACCTCTCCTATTTTCTCCAGTTTTTTCCCTACAACTCCCTCTGCTCATCTTCAGTTGGAGTCCCTTCTCCCAGTTTTAAAGTCACCGGTTTAGTTTCGGGGGAGTTCCACAGAACACAGAAAATTTACAGAATTTTGCATTTCTGTACTGAATTCCAATGCAAGAAGAAAAACCTTCACTTCAGCCTTCATTCATGTGGCAAAGCCTGGCCAGAGCTGGGAAATGTGCCACAAATGATGTTATAAAAACATTATTGGTACAGCTTTCTGCTCTCTGCTCTGGGCTTAAAATGTGCTCACAGCGCAGGATTTTGTTTCAGCTCTCACTTAAAATCTCCCTGATTTTAAGGAGTTGCCACTGGACCCAACCGCTCCTGGGCAAGACTTGACCTCGTGCACATGAAAAGCACAATAAAATGAGATAAAAAATGATACAGCCAGAGCCCAGATTTCCTCAGGCACTGTGAGAATCGAATCCTTGACACAAAGCTTTCCCCAAACCCAGCAGGCTCTGTGCTTACACCACAGAAGCAAAGATTAAATCCATTGTCTTTTTTTTTTTTTCCTATAACACAGTGGTGAAGCAGCAAAACTCATATGGAAAAAGCTGGGTCTAAACCACAGCTTTTTGTTCATAAACCCAAACCAACTTCCCAAAATCCATCGCTGCCAGATGTCCATGGTCCATCTCCAGCTCCTCTGGCTGCACAGATCTCTTCTCTCCCACTGAAGGCCGAGTCATTAATAAATTGTTCTTCAGCTCAGATTGATCATTTATTTCTAAAATTCCTTTTCCCATCATTTACTCATTACACGCCTCCTCCTGATGCAAGAGGACATTTATTACCTCCTGCATTTCTTGTGCTGGCAAACAGAAACATTCAGCAGCATTTCCTGGGGATTCTCTAATTTATCTATCAGTCATGGAAATGGACTATTTTTAGGGGCAGGAAAAATTAAAATATCACACAGAGTGACAGCAGTGGAAATGAAGGAAGCAAGTGAAGGGTATTACTGTGATTCCATGATTTCAGCCATTGGGCTTACAAGATTATTTACAAAAAAATTTAAAAGCCATCATTTCCCATAAACATTATTGCTTTCTAATGAGGATAATTACTAACTAATGCTTAGGCAAAAAGGGACTGTTTTCATCTAATCATTGAGTCATTAAGGGTTGGAAAAGCCCTCTGAGCTCATCGAGTCCGACCCTTCCCGGCACTGCCAAGGCCACCACTGCCCCATGTCCCCAAGTGCCACATCCACAGGGCTTTGAATCCCTCCATGGATGGGGACTCCACCAACGCCAGGGTGGAAAACCATTTCCATGAAGCAATTTTCACTAATAACCGCCTGAGCTTCCCCTGGCCCAGCCAGAGGCCGTTCCCTCAGCCCCAAGGCCGTGTGCGGATTGTGGAATGGGCAAAGAACTGTCAGGGCAGTGACTTGGAGGCTGTTAAATCTGCAGTGAATTCAGTGGAATACTGAAACTTCCAAATGCCCACAGAATGGCAGAATCATGGAAATGTTTCCATTGCAAAAGCCCTCTTAGATCATTGAGGCCACCACTGAGCCATGTCCCCAAGTGCCACATCCACATGGCTTTGAAATCCCAACAGGGATGGGGATTCCACTTCCACCAGGGCTAGAAAACCTTCTCCAGGAAGGAATTCCCTAAAATCCTCCCTGAGCCTACCCTGGCTCTCCTCTGAGATCAAGTCCAGCCATTNCAGGAGCTGTGCAGAGCCACAAGGTGCCCCTGATCCCCTTTGCTCCAGGCTGAGCCCTTCCCCAGCTCCCTCAGCCTCTCCTGGGGCTCAGACCCTTCCCAGCTCCGTTCCCTTCCCAGCTCCAGCCCCTCCATGTCCTTCTTTCCATGAATGGCCCAGAGCTGCCCCAGGATCTGAGGTCCCTCACCAGGGATGGGTCACTTCAATTCAGAGCTGAATTAATTTCTAATTATCTCAACGAAGAAATCCTGCAAAGCGCCTCCCTGAGAGCTGCTTTAATACACTGTTAACTTAGCACAGTATTTGTTCCCAAACTTCAGCTTGTGACAGGAGATGGTGGGAGGAGGGAACAGACCTGGGTGAGGCGAAAGCTGCTTATTCATTAACTCCCCATATGTTAAAACATTTTGCCATATCCTATGCAAAGCGATAAACACAGCTTTTAACATTCAAATGACAAATTCCTTCAGTTTGTTCCATTTTGCCTATTTAAAACACTTCCCTCTCGTGACCATTTTTTTTTTCTCTGTAAGAATAGGAAGGGGAAAAGTGCAGATGAAGATACACTCAAAAAAACCCCATGGTGACCAAGAGGAGCTGAATGAGGGATGGAATGCTGGAATGAGGGACTCAAAAAGGTGTTGGATAAACTTGGCCTCGTTGGGATTCCACCATCCCAGGCTGCTCCAAGCCCTGTCCAGCCTGGCCTGGGACACTGCAGGGATCCAGGGGCAGCCACAGCTGCTCTGGCAATTCCAGCCCAGCCAGGAATTCCTTCCCAAGATCCCACCCAAATCTCCCTTTTTCCATTCTGAAGCCATTCCCTGGCTCCTGTCCCTGCAGGCCTTGTCCCCAGTCCCTCTGCAGCTCTCCTGGAGCCCTTCAGGCCCTGCCAGCGACCCTGGGACAGTGAAGGTGTCCCTGTCCATGGCAGGGGTGACACTGGATGAGCTTTGAGGTCCCTCCCAACCCAAACCACTGTGTGATCCTACAAAATCCTCCCTGCTCCAGGACTCTGAGTTATCACTTTCTATCCAGATAACATCACCCCCAGAATTCTGCAGATTTTTCCAAAACAAAACACGGAATTCAGTCATCTTTTTTTCCCCAAACTAAAACCACAAAAAAAATGATCAAAAGTCTTTCTAAACCCTTGTTTTGCACATCCTGGAGAAATAAAAAGGGCTGGAACAACCTGTATGAAACTGCGGTTACACAATTACAAGTTATCAGGTGTTTTAGTGCACAGGGGGGAAAAAAACCCTGGAATATTGGTTATCACAGGTTTTTTTGTTCTCTATAAAGACACACATACATAATGGAAAAATAATCTATAAACAAACATTTAGAGAAACATCAATAGCTGCTATTCAGCGTGGAACAGCTCCTCATTTTGTTATTAAGCAGCATTTCAGCCTTGCTATTGATTGGATATGTGATAGTGAAAGATGAGACTGAACCAGGTGTTTTTCACGGCAAACACGGAACTCTGCATTTTTGGTGCACTTAGGGGGGAAAATACATGGCTGAGGTGTGTGTTTAATAATAAACATCTCAGCTACTTAGTCAGAAATGGTAAATAAAAGATTATGAGCAGAAAAAAAAAATGAAATCAAGGCCGAGGCCCAATTGTTCAGAATAATGATTGTGGCTGAGCAAGATATGGAGGCAGAGCATTAAATCCAACACTCCAGCAAAGGCTCCAGCCCAGGCTGTCAGTCAGGTGGAGGTTTCAGATATTGTAATTGGTAGCAAGTTGCCTAATCTCAACCTGCCAGGCAAGAAGCAATTCAACAAAAGCTCTGTCCCCCAAACAGAATGGAATCTGAAAAGGGAAATTTTCGAATATTGGCAACGCTGAGAGAGATCGCAGGGTGGGTTGACAGCTTTATTATGCTAAAGTGACAAAAACATTGCGCTCTGGTCAGTGCTAAAAAGGGTGTTTTTTAGGAGCAGTGTGGGAACACAAAGCACTGGGAAAGTCTGATGAACTCCTGCTTTTATCTCCCTGGTGCAGCACATGAGCTCAGACATAGAAAAGTCTCTTGGCCCAAGTACAAAATGAGAAATTAATATATCTTGATTTTCTCCTCAGGTCTCCCACCGCAGCGATTTGGGAGAGCGGCAAGAACTCGCTGTGGCAGCTGAATATCCATTTAAAAAGGAGAAGGCCCCAATAACTTCACAGAAATAACACAATTCCTTAACAATGAGGTGATATGACAGTCGGTGGAATTCATCAAATGGAATCTGTAATGTATTTTATTGCTTCTATTGGAAAAGCGTTTGGAAACAGACTTAAAGTATTGACTCTGTGTGCGTGTGTGCATATATACATTTATTTATTTGATACAGAAACAGAGCTAGCCAGATAGAAACAGGACAAAAGCACTGAGAGTATCTCAAAAACAGGAGCAGAGTGGGAATGATGGAACTATTTTCTTTCAAACCACGGATATTTATAGAGAACATTACTGGAGTAATTCCATATCTTCATGGGAACAAGGACAGCAGGTTTGCTGAGCTGTCCCTGCCTCTCCCCTAAGTGCCAGCAGCCAAAATAATTCCCTGCTTTGCTGGATTCAGCCCCAAGCTGATACCTTCAGGTATTTCTAGTTTTTACTCTTCATGTATCTGTAACTTGCTGCAGTTCTGTGCTTCTCACAAAGTGCTGAAATCCTCTGTTCAGCACCTCTGGCCAAACAAGGCTCTCTGAACACAGGTTCAAGGACAGATTCATTGCCTTAGGGCCCGAAAATATGGAAACAGCTGTGAGCTGGGGGGAGCAGGCCTGGGGTGGTGAAAATCATCACCTGAGGTGCGATTGCGCATTAAGGGCCAATGTGCTAATGGACAGAACTTATCAAAGGTGAAGAGCTCCTGACCCAGGGTCCATTTTGGGTGTCATCCCTGATGGGACTTTGCTTGCCCGAATGGACCTTCAGGGCCTTTGCAGGCCTTGAATAAATTGTCCACTTTTATACTCCTAATTTGTCTGGGCCTCTGTTTTAGGTAGCCTCTGTTTCAGGCATCAAAGTCTCCAAACACGCACCTCCATCCTGCCACTTGGCTTTGGAACGTGTGAAGGAATGCATACGAACGTGGGGAGAGCAAACGTGTCTGCTCTGGCAAACACAGACTTCCAAACACGAGAGGTGAATGCAGAATCCTCCTCTGCTTGTGGAATTCTGGCTGATACAGCCATGTGAGATCACAGAGAGTAAACAGACTGATAACTGAACACAAATAGAAACAAAAAAACCCCTTCAAATTGCTGAATTACCTTGTAGGGAATGAAAATGTTTATGGTTATTATACTGCTTGGTAACAGTCCCCCCTCTGTTATCTACATCTTGCAAACTCCACTTTAGAAAAAGCCCAGCAAACAGCTTCTGATTATTGAGTTGTTGAGATCTGAAAAGGTAAGCAAGGCTCTGAAGCGTCTGAACAAACGTGGGATTGGCACTGCTGGCACCTGAGCACTTGTGCTGATGACAAAGCCCTACAAGAGCCAATTCCTGGCCGGGAAGCTGCGGATCAGCTCCTCAGCTCAGCACTGGGGATATCGCTGCAGAGCATGTTGGGCCATCCTAAGCCTTGAATAGAAAAAGGAAGAGATCATTAAGTTATAATTTCCCCACACAATTGGTATAAGCATTTCCTACCAACAGGATTAGGGTGAATACGAGATCCCAGAATAAAGCTGCTCAGCAGTGAGGATGGCAGTTTAGTGTCTAGTAAATTTGATTTCTCTGAAAATCCTGACACATCATAATAGCAAAATCCTATTTACTGTAGCAAGCAGGGTGGATAATACCATTTAACACCTGGTATAGAATGTGCCATCAGCTCAGAGCTTTGTGCTCCGTGTGCTCATCTTACCTTAAGGTTAATGCTCCTTGACAGCCTCCATGGAAAGCACAATCCCCAAATTAAGTGCCGAACTTGGGATTTGCAAATCCTTCCTCAGCATTTAAGTCAGGGGAAAAAAGGGATGCAGGGAAGTGTATCAACATTTCCTGAAATTAATGTCTGCGTTCCCGGGCTTGGATGTAGCACTGAGCCCTGTGAGGAGCAGGATGTCCCCACACGTCCCCACACGAAGGCCACCACAGTCCCAAGGCCGTGTGCGGATTGTGGAATGGGCAAAGAACTGTCAGGGCAGTGACTTGGAGGCTGTTAA
Source organism: Origma solitaria (assembly GCA_013397895.1). Lineage (NCBI taxonomy): Eukaryota > Metazoa > Chordata > Aves > Passeriformes > Acanthizidae > Origma > Origma solitaria. The sequence goes on along the minus strand of VZRL01003662.1, from coordinate 179,343 downwards.
ATCTGCAGTGAATTCAGTGGAATACTGAAACTTCCAAATGCCCACAGAATGGCAGAATTGTGGAATTGTTTCCATTGGAAAAGCCCTCTTAGATCATCGAGGCCACCACTGAGCCATGTCCCCAAGTGCCACATCCACATGGCTTTGAAATCCCAACAGGGATGGGGATTCCACTTCCACCAGGGCTAGAAAACCTTCTCCAGGAAGGAATTCCCTAAAATCCTCCCTGAGCCTCCCCTGGCTCTCCTCTGAGATCATCGAGTCCAACCATTCCCAGTCCTGCCAAGGCCACCACTGCCCCATGTCCCCAAGTGCCACATCACAGGGTTTTAAATCCCTCCAGGGATGGGGATTCCACCAACACCAGGGTGGACAATACTTTCCACGAAAGAATTTCCGTAAAATCCACCCTGAGCCTCCCCAGCCCAGCCTGAGGCCGTTCCCTCTCCTCCTGTCGCTGTTCCCTGCGAGCACAGCCCGACCCCCCCGGCTGTCCCCTCCTGGCAGGAGCTGTGCAGAGCCACAAGGTGCCCCTGATCCCCTTTGCTCCAGGCTGAGCCCTTCCCCAGCTCCCTCAGCCACCCCTCAGATTTGTGCTCCAGGATAATTCCATTACCTCACCCCATAACCATATTCCCGCACAGACTGTTCAACACTTAGAAGTATTTCTAGGAAACTCAGGAGCACAGAAACTTGGCTCCAGTGGAAAATATTATGATTAATATGGGGATCCATATCTTGCTCATTCACACTGATAAACTAAGTAGTTGTGTCATACAGCAGGGTATTAAAATTAATTTCCTTCTGCTCCCATGACTTGGGGCAGGATTCTCTTAATGATGCATATTAGCATTAGGAAGCAATGCAACACGAAAATCGCTGGGGTTGCTGCAGGAAATCGGAACTGGGGAGTCCCATCAGTCTCAGAGACAGAGCAGGAACAGACACAGCTCACTGAGTGTCTGTGTGACGCCAAAACTACAGCCAGAAGCATGAGAGGGTCATGCTTCCTTCACAAAAAATATTGTGAGGCAAAAGCAATGGGGTGAAGGAAAAATGTCACCTGCTCAGCATGAAAACTGTGCAAGTGTTGATGGGGACTGCAACCTACACAGCAAAGTGATGTAGAGATGGCGATGAATAAAGTCCACAGACACTGGGGATGGGACTGGCGTGAAACCAGGTAAAAATACTGCTCCTCTCCACTGGAATGAGAGGGACAAGACTGTGAATATAGCAACAGCTTTTTCTATAAACTTCAGCTCCAGGGAACTGCACTCAGTGAGGGCACACAGGGCAGGAATGGCATTCCCTGCAAAAGGGCTCTGATTTCACACTGGGGCTCTTCTCTTCTTCCAAAATGGCTTTTCTTTTCTTCTTACAGAATCACAGAATGGTTTGGGTTGGAAAAGACCTTCAGGATCAGCCAGTGCCACCCCAGCCATGGCAGGGACAGCTCCCACTGTCCCAGGCTGCTCCAAGCCCTGTCCAGCCTGGCCTGGGGCACTGCAGGGATCCAGGGGCAGCCACAGCTGCTCTGGCAATTCCAGCCCAGCCAGGAATTCCTTCCCAAGATCCCACCCAAATCTCCCTTTTTCCATTTTGAAGCCATTCCCTGCCTCCTGTCCCTGCACGCCTTGTCCCCAGTCCCTCTGCAGCTCTCCTGGAGCCCTTCAGGCCCTGCCAGGGGCTCGCAGCTCTCCCTGGGTCCTTCCCTTCTCCAGGGAACATTCCCAGCTCTCCCAGCCTGGCTCCAGGGGCTCCTCTGGGCTCTCTGCAGCAGCTCCAGCTCCTGTGCTGTGTTCCCCAGGGCTGGGACAGCTCTGGCTCTCACCTGAGGGGCACAGGGACAGAATTTTCTCTCCCTGCTGCCCACAGGGGGCTCTGGGCTCCATGGCCAGGCCATGTCCAGCTTCTCATTCACCCAAATCCCCAAGTCCTCTCCCAGGGCTGCTCTCCATCCCTTCCCCCCAGGCTGGAATTGTGCTTGGATTGCCCTGAGCCCCACTCAGGGCAATTACTCCCTCACCTTGCAGTTGTGAGTGAATAATTAAGACAGATTATTAATTAAGCACACACAGGTCAGTGACTCCACCACTGTCATCTCTGTTTTTTTTGCTGTCAAGAACCACCTCCATCCCACAGGTGGACTGTAGTTGCACTGTTTTAGGAATCTTTCTTTTCTTTCTCATGGAGAATAGAGGTAAGTTGCATTCCTGTACTCTTTAAAAAAATCGCATTGTTTTTGGTGCTGGATGTTGTAGGATTTTAACCTATCATTTCAGGGGGTGGAAAACTCTCGACCAATAGTTGCTAGATTATTAATGCTTATATAAAGAAACTTTTGTAAATAAAGGCCTCTCAATCGCCATCTTGAGTGCTGCCTGCCTGACTTCCGTGCGAGCTTCTGCAAACCTCCACGAATATCAGAAAACCAGAGCAACAGTGGACAATGCAAAAACAATTATAAATTTGCCTCCAAGGCCAGGATGTGAACATTTAAACAACAAACAGCTCCACATCCCAGTCAGCTCCAGAGCATGGGAAGGTTCTTTAACTCCTTTGTTAAACTCTCTGCTATTGCTCTGCTGCTGTGGAGCATGTAATAACTAATAGCTTATGTGCTATCTCTGACCTAGAAACATTGGCAGCTGTTAGGGGAATTGCTGGGTTTTGGGGAAGTATCAAAAGGTTTTTAGCACATAAACCAAATTTATGAACAGTTATTCCCCTGGAGAATAGAACTGTTTGTGTTTTACTATCGCAGCTGTCAGTGGTGCACAGTTATTTTGTCCTGTATTAATGCCCTGTAAAGGTTGAGCATCTTCCCTCAGTCACTGAAATATTTTATAATTGACAGACTTCATCTGGCACTGAATATGGATAATTTTCTCCATAAGGAGCGTGCTGTGCTGACACTAATCTGTTCTGTTGTCATCTCCCTTTATTATCAACGTCTGCATTGTTTTTGCAGCAGCACCAAAGAACACAAATATGAAGCTTCTAATTGAAAAGGCTAAGTAATCAAAAAGCCAATTAATCAGTGAGATGAGCTCTGACACTCGATGATGCAACAGACAGAAATACCACATAGGCACAACTGAAGTGTTTTCAAAGTGTGCTTATTTGATGTGGGAATGATCTGAGATTGTAATTAGCATTCTTTGTTACAGGTGACAGACTCGGATTGAACATTTCTCATCCTCACACTCCTTCTCCGGGCTCCACTTGCTCCCAGCCCACGTCCCGCTCTGACCTTCCCCTGCTGAGCAGCCCAGGCTCGGTCTCTGTGCCCCTTCTGCTGAAATCAGGACAGCTTTAGGAACAAACAATCAAAATGCTCTGTCATTTCCAGACCTGCCTTTTTTGAAAAGCTCTATTTCCATCCCAATTTTTGAAATTTGCAGTGTGGAAGCTCTCAGGTGACCCCAAAGAGGGCCCGGCCTTGGGGAGGGTGGGATTGTGTGACCCCTCTGCCTGTCCAGGTTTGCGCTCTGCAACCTCCACCTCTCTGAAGAAATCCCAAGTCAGATTTGGAACGCTGAGTTCACTCCTTCCCGAGCTGGAACAGCACTTTTTTGTGTAGGAGAGAGATGAAAATGTACCTTGATGACAAACTCGATGACAACTTGGAAAAGCACAGGGGTTTTACCTCACAAATAAAACCTCAGAATGAGGAGACAAAGTTTGGTATCACAAAAACTCTGCTCTGAAGACAGAGCAAACGTCGACCACGGAACAAGACAAGAATTCAGAACCACTTGGTGTCATCCTGGAGATTTCCAAGGCAAGCAGAGAAACCAAGAGATGGCAGAACTTTCCTGTTCCACATCACCTGAGGGTGACGTGAAACAGGAACTCAAATAAAATTATTTATTTCTACTTCCAGCAGAACTCAAATAAAGTTATTTGAAGTTCATTATCTCCCCTGCACAACACAAGGATGTATGTACACACACAATTCCACACTGGGAGTCTCCACTTTACAGGAGCAAGTGAAGGCACTGACAGTGACCTACTTGACTGCGAAAAATAAGGAAGAAAAACCTCTAAAAAGATGTAAAAGGTAAAAAAAAAAGGTGAAAGAAAAAGCTTTCCAAGATCCATGGTTTATCAGACATCCTTTGCCATGAATTATTCCATACTAGAGCCACCCCAAAGGAAGGCAGTCTGGATGAGATCCCACTGATGCTTTTTCCTCCCACACCAAGCCAGTTATTGGAGAATAATGAAAATATTCTCTGGATTTTTTTGGGGTGAAAGATTTTAATTTTTAGCTGTTTAAATAATGCACCGATTTCGAATCATTAAACGAATTTCCCCTCATCCTTTCAAACTCTTTCTCATTGCCAAGAACATGGAACTTCATTAATGTCATCTTCAAACAGGGAGGACAAAACACTGAGATGGTATCGGATATAGCCTCCATGTAAAATATTCATTAAGCCCAATTATACACACTGATAATTCATGCAACATGTTCTTCCTCCTAATCCATAAAAACAAGGAGTTTTCCTCTAGCCTGCTAAGCTGCATTAATGAATATGTATCTTGTTCACAATTTTCACAACCAACTGAAAAAAAAAATCCAAATTAATCAACAATATATAAGCTCAGGAAGAAGGCAGAGGGGTAAAGGAGGCAAATGTATTCAGGCTGGAGGTTACAACCAACCTGGGAGCCAGAAAATGATGACAGCAGTAATTATTTGAAATTAACATCCTATAAAATAATACCTTATAAAGAATAGGAGTGTTAACAGCAATATGTTAAACCACTGTAAGCAAGTCCCACAGCCTCCCAAGCTGCTCTCTGCAGTTTAATTTCAAGGCTGTGATGAGAAAAAAGACACAGGAGTGCTTTTTAAACATGGTATAAACTTGGAATTAAAATTAAACTCTCCATGTAGTGATGAAGGAATCACTAATTCCACCCACTGAAAGCAGAAATTCACTATGTCCCTTCACACTTCGTTTTTTTTTATTTTAATTTTTTTACTTGATGACACTTACTCACTTCCACTGGCTCTTCATCAGTGTTAGTAGAAAATAACCTCATTATTTTATTTTTCTGTCTGTAATTACCGTGACAGATGAAATCCCACTGCGAATGTGAGAACTTTGTTAGTAAAGAAAACAATATTCTCACCATCAAACCTTCCACCTTGTCAATATTAAGCTGCAAACAGCAGCAGCAATACAAAAATAACCCCTCTGGCCAGAATTTTAATCTTCATCTTCAAAAATTCATCTTGTAAATATAACCAGGAGCAGAAATGAACAGAAAACTCTTCATTAAAAAGGAAAAAAAAAAGGTTTTACCCTCTCTTCCAGCCGAGCCAGCTGCTCCTTGTAGTAGGCATCGTGTTTCTTCAGCTCCCTGTCCTTCTCCTCCAGCTGCTTGGCCTGAAAAAAACCCAGAAAAATAAAAATATTGGATCAAGGATATTGTCCATTGTTCTGGGCATTTTCCTCCCCTCCTCAACAGCTCTGCCTGAGTTTGTCCATAAGGATTTGGAAACATCACCCACATGGAACCCAAATGCACCAGACTGCGATTTATGGTTAATTTTTTATTTGAATGAACTTCGCAAATCAATTCTGAACTTAGGAAAACCTAATTCTGAACAGGTGGCTATTCGGAAAGAACAAAATCCTTTCCTGCATTTGCTAAGAAGTGCATCCAAAACTCTGCTGGTTCTCTTTAATTAGGAATCACCCCTCTGGAAAGTCCCAGATGGGCTGAAGTATCCACCAAGCTGAAAAACTTGACCGCAGGATCACTCCCATGCCCAATAATCTAAAAGAATACAGAGCAATTTAAAATATTTATATTTTCAATACCAGTGTGACTTTAAGAGACACGGCTTCCAGCAAATGGATGTTTTTTGGCTTTTCATCAGCAGTGTTTCCCAATTTCCAGGATTAAGGGGACTCATTAAAAATTAGAAAATACATTTAAAAAGCACACATGCACAGAGGAATTTATTAAAAATATATAAAGCTCTAAGTCCTGCAGTGTAAATACCAGACAGTGATTTTTAACAAGCCATGAAGGGTTTAAGACCTAAATTATCAATGCAAATACTTTCCAGGTATTTTTTAAATTTTTAATATTTCTGTCATTTTTAATATCTTTAGCGATTAATAATTATTTAATTGTGATGATTACAACAATTACACCACATATTGTACAGACTTGTACAAATACAAGACTTGATTGCCTTTGTCAAAATTAGATTTTTGGGGTTTTTTTTAGCAAACACCCAAGGAATACATCTAAAAGTTTGGATTTTCCCTTGTTTCCTTATTCAACCACTTACCTTTGTATCTATGTCCTGAAGCATGTAAAAAATTTTAAAATTCAAATTCAATTTATTACATAATGGTGAATAGAAAGAAGGCAAAAAAACCCCCACATGCATGTCAGGCGTGCCTAGAAAAATGCAGAAATACTTGGAAATCGTTGGGGTTTTCATGCAACTTCACCAAAAATACCCTAAAAAGCCACATTTTGGATGAACCAAACCTTCTCCATCAGAATTCCATGGAGCACATGCCCTGTCCATCAGCATTTCAATCAGCCCTGACTCACTAATTTCACATTTTTCCAGAGCTCATTCCATGAAATATTCCACAGCCGAATTCCCATGTTTTGTATTGATCATCGTTTGTCTTTTTATAGATAATTCCTGATGTCCTCCCAGTCCTGGTGCATACAGAACAGCTGAAAATCCACAGCAGGTTCTGTGTCCCCAAAATCCATCCTCTCCCAAATATGGATTCATGGAATGGGTTGGGTTGGAAGGGATTGGAAAAATTATTTCACTAACCCAGATTGCTCCAAGCCCCATCCAAGCTGGCCTTGGACATTTCCAGCTCCTCTGGGAACAAGTGCCACAAAACCTCATATTCCATATTTAATATTCCATACTTAATATTCCATCTTTAACATTCCATATTTAATAGTCCATATATAACACTACATAACATATATATAGTCCATATATAACACTACAGTCCATATATTACACATCTAATATTCCACATGTAATATTCAACATTTAATAGTCCATATGTAATACGGAATATGTAATATTCCACATCTAATATTCCATATGTAATGTTCCATATATAATATTCCACATTTAATATTCCATATTTAATATCCCACATCTAATATTCCATACGTAATATTCCATATTTAATATTCCATATCTGCAAGGCACCTCCATGGGTAACCAATGCAAATATTCCGTGTCTGACCACCACGTGATCCCCAAAACACAGAAGATCTCCAGAACATTCCCTTTGTGCAAATGGAGTTAAACAGGCCAGTGACAAAGAAAATATAAGATTAATATTCCATAAAGCTCATGGGAATTTGGTTATGGTTTAGTTCTTAGAATTCATCCATATTTCCCATGATTCCATCCATGCCCTGAAACCAAAACTGACTTTGGAAAGGCAATGGAATAAAACCCAGAGAAGAACATCCTGACCCCATTCCCTCACCCCATTTCTGACAATTCCCAAGGGCAGAGTTTTTCGGGGTGTAAAACACAACAGGTCAAGGGCACAGCAATGACAGAAGAGACAAAATCCATCCTCATCCTCCAGGTCCAGCTGAGCCCAAATCCTTTTCCCCTGTCTTGCTATGATCAGGGAAATTCAAGAACATTTGTTCCAAAGAAATCCATCTGAATGGAAGATTATGCCCTGGAAAGTTTGATTTGCCTTAGGAAGTTTGTTCATTTTTAGGTTGATTTTTGGGTTTGGTTCCCTGTCCCCCCACAAAATAATTAATCATCAAACCAGCTGGATTTTACTGCACTGAAGTAAAATTATAGTGGACACTGTTCATTGCGCTGGTCTATCACTGATAAAGGAGAGATACTGTATTATAAAAATACTAAATATTATGTTTATCCAAAGGTTTGGATATACAAATTTGGTTTCCCTAAATTGTGAAAGTAACTGGAAGATTTGGTAAGCAGTTAAGAAACTCAGCAAAAAAAGAGTTTCTTCCACCCCTGACACTTGTACAGTAACGCCGACACAGCAAAGTTCAAATGAATAAATAATAAATAAAATTATTCATTTATACAGGAGACTATAAATATGCCAATAGAGGAGAACAGAGTGCCAAAATAAAAACCTGCAAAGTAATATTATATTTATGGGGCTGCAGCTACAAGATCCCTGTGAATGTCAATGAGCTGCAAGAAAATAATTAAGAATAGCCATGTTTTCAATTAGCTGAATGCTGCACTTTAGGTGTAAATGAGATACTCGGACAGGTTTGTTGCTTCTTCACAAAGAAACTCTGATAAAAAAACCTTTGCTTGGGTGTTTTCTAAAGAGCAGCTTCAAAAGGCCACCTTTGGTTCCCCAAACCACCCAAATTTAGTATCACTGATATTAAACACAGGTTCTTCAGAATCACAGGGAAGTTGGATTTAGATTTAAAGATTTAAAGGCCAACCTGGGTTTTGTTTTCAAAAGTAGCACCTGGATTTGGCAGGAGTTGCCATCACCGGAAAAATGGATGTCTTCCCTATAGAAAAATTCCAGGAATGGCCTCATACTCAGCTGAAGGGACAAAGCCAAGCCCTGCACACACCGCATACGACAAAAATACATTTATTTTGTCCTCTGTGAGGCAGAACAGAGCAAACAAACAGTTGGCTGAAAACCTGTGTTTTATAATTAAATTTTAAAAATAAAGAATGGAATCTGGTCAGCTGGATGCAACAAGATCCCAGGTGCGTGTGGTCATAAATTGTTATTATTTAAGGAACTGATAAAAAAACCCAACATTATCAGGTGGTTCAATGTAGGTTTGCAGGCAGATCTCAAATTCAGCTCCTGGTTTAGAGCTGCTCCTCAGCACCAATTCATTAACGTCCCAAAAATTTATAGTGGAACTGCTGAGACGGCTCCAGTTTGCATTTTTCTGGGAAAATTATGATCTACTTCAAAATAAGAGTTCAGTTTAAATTTATAAATTAACATCAGGCACCTGAAAGTGCTCTGAAGGTCTTTCTTCAGGGCCATCTTCTCACCATCCCACCAAGGACATTGGGGACAGCAGAAGGGGACACCGAGGGTGTCTCAAGGCTTCCAGTGACACCTGGTAGGGTGGGATGAGTGAGAACTGCAAAAGAGAGCTCAGAAAATGACCTTTCACCACCACATTTTTGGAGATTTTCCATGTGGTTTGCAACTTGGGGTTTGCTGGATGAGCGTGTCCCTAGGTCAGAGCCGGGTGTGAATTCCAGAGCTTGGAATTCCGGTCTGGGCTGTGAGTGTCACATTATTAAACGTTTTTTCAGCATTTCGTAAATCATTGTTTGGGTTGGAAAGGACCTTAAAGATCATCTCCCAAATCCCTGCACAAGCAGTGACACCTCCAGCTCCATCAGGCTGCTCAGAGCTCTGTCCAGTCTGACTTTGGATGTTCCCAGAGATGTGACATCCATTGAATTCCTGTCCCACTCACCCAGGTACATTCACCCTAGCCATTCACATTTGGCCATTCACATTTTGGAGCTTTCCAGGGATGTGACATCCACTGAACTCCTGTCCCACTCACCCAGGTACATTCACCCTGGGCATTCACATTTGGGATGTCCCAGGGATGTGATATCCACTGAATTCCTGTCCCATTCACCCAGTACAGCCCTGGGCATTCACATTTGCAAATTGATAAAATCAGATAAAGCTTCATTATTTGCATAAATTACTATGATCAATCTCTTCATCCACTGAGTGGAGCATCGCAATAAAAATAATTCCCAAATTCTGCATTTAATGGATGTTGAACCACCACAGTTTGAATTTTTAACCTTCTATTTCAGGATATAAACACACCCATCATTCCGAACGCCAGTACCTTATGGATATTCCTAGAAACATACGCTGCTCTCTTTCCCCTCAAATAATTCCTTTTTAAATTATCACTATGCACAAAATCATCCCTAGGCACAAAAAATCATCCGGACACATCACTTGAAATGAGGGATGTTCATTTCCACTTGTAAAGGTGGAGAATTGTTAGGAATTCGAAACGGCAGCACCAATAAAGCATCATAAAACGGAGTCTTTGACAAGTGTAATTAAAACAAGCTCTTGTAATTACCACTAAATGTGCTACACTACGTTTTCTAAAAATAAGGAAGTCCTAAAAGAGTGAGTCGTGCAGATAAAAAAGATCACATTGAGAGGAGGAGGCTAATGGGGAAAATTAAAAAATTGAATTTATGAACAATATGGATCTAGTGTGTAACAGAACATGTGACAAGAAGCTTCATTTACTGAATCTCGTTACAGACCAAAGGAGAAAAAACCAAATGTACAAATGCCAAGCGGAAGAGTTACAGATTCCAATCCTAATGTGAGTCACGGGAATACGAAACTCAAACCCACAGGAACACAGCTCTCCATCAGGGCAGAAATTCGGTGATGGTGTTGCCCCAACGAGAAAAGTTTCAGAATAAAAATGTCAGAATAAAAAGCTGAAGAAGGAAAATCCCGGAATCACTGAGGTTGGAAAAGCCCTCCAAGATCATCAAGGCCAAGCTGTGCCCGATGCCCACCTTGTGCCCAGCCCAGAGACATCCAGGCCTTCCCTGGGCACTCCAACCTGCTGGGGCAGCCAATCCCAAAACGTGGGACACAGGAGAAGGAAGGGGATGATTTAGGGACAGCAGACACACCCAGAGAGATCCCAGAGAGCTGAGGTTTGTGCTCCAATGGGGCAATGATGGAGGAGGCACCCCAAGGCCGTATCCAGTTGGCGTTTGGAAAGTTCCCAGGGTGGAGCCTGGACAGGCTCTGCTGAGCCTTCTCTGCCCGCAGGGTCCCCCAGAGCTGAGCTCCAGGAGGAGTTCTCAGTCACCACTCCCTGGAGAGGACCCCGGGCTCCTTCCAGCCTGATTTAGTTTATGATCCTACCCCCAAAACCAGAAAAATCACACATTTGTACCGAGCGACCAGAAACGAGCAATTACAGAATCCCAGAAGGATTTGGGGCGGAAAGGACCTTCAGGGTCACCTCATTCCAACCTTCAGGGCACCTTCCACCAGACCAAACCCTGCTGCTCCAAGCCCCATCCAACCCAACCCCATTAAATATCAGCACTAAAGAAAAGCTGCCGCTTCTCCCCAAACTCCGAACGAACCATCTGCTTTGCTCAGCTTAAAAACAACAGACTCTGGAGACTTTATTTCCTTGAAAATAAAAATTAAAATACATTCAGGACTCTTCCATTCATTAGCAACAGGCAGAAAAGCCTCGTGTTTCCACCCAGCCGTGGTTCAGAGGAAAGAGAGACGCTAAACAAATCTGAATTACATCTCTGCGTGTCACTGGGAATGAAAGAAAGGCATGACTTGTTCCTGAAACTCTATCCATGCTTTTCAGTCAGCCAACACAGTCCAAGGAGATCAAACATTTTAAAGACTATCTGTACTGCTGCCAGGTATTTGTAGCAATTCAAATATTGTCTCTAAGCAGCGCTGACAGCTTCTGATGTTTCAGTCACATGTCAAATATGGAGTTTTTCACTAAACTGAAAGAAGCAGAGACTGCTCCGTGTGAGCCAAAGTGGATTTTTCCCTTTAAAGCAGAGCAAGAGGACCATTATCCTGTAAAATTCAGGAAAAAACTGCCAGTAAACTGACTTAGGACTCTGTTCTGCTTTCATCTTTGTTGTTACAAGTCGTAAATATTTTTGCCATTTTTACTGTGTTCAGAATTGATATTAATGATGATTTTGCTGCAATATTTTTAAATTCTCGGATTAAACAACAGAAAGGTAAAAGAAAGTTAGAGCTAAGAACCGTGAGCCAATATTTGGTGTATTTTTACACAAAACATGACAGAAAGGAAAACAAAACGTAAGGAAGCACCACCCTTCCGCAAGTTCACCCCTGAAGTCCAAAACCAGTCAGAGAAAAGAAATTTGCACCTCAGTTGCCTCCTACCCAAATATTCAGAGAAAATTTTGAAATTGAAGCTTTCCACCTAGGCCTCTTCACACTTCTGCCAAAACCCCAGCCCCATTTGTCAACGATATCGTATTATTATCATTTGAAAAGGCCCAAATTTCTGCTTTGTGAACCGAAGCTTCAATGGACCGAACATAAACGGGGAAATAATTCCTAGGGACGCCGCACTAATATCAGCCATGAAAACTCAACACCCCATTGAAGCCCACTTCAAAGCCAATCTCATTTGGAATCCCATTGAAAACCTCCTCTATTTTCTGTTTATTAGAGGCCTCTCAGCATCAGGAGCCGTTCTCTAGAGTTATTTTCCATCTGTGAATATCCCTCCTCTTCTATCAAATGATCAAAACTCCGCGTGAATTGATATCATTTCCTCCCAGCACAAGTTGCCTCATTGGAAGTGAGGCTCAATCTGTTATCCCGGGAAGCAATTTCCACTAAAGGCAAAAAGTGATGATGCCCAAGTAGGTAAATCCACTTTGGAATAGCAAATAAGAGGATATTTATTGCTGCTCAGCTATTCGAGGTATTGATTTCTGCTTAGGACACAGAACTGAGTCACTTGTAACTGCATCAGGTGGTTCTCAATTTGAAAGATCCAATGCAAGCAGAACCTTCGGTTTTGGATGTTCAAAAAGGCACTTAAAAATACAGATAATCTGTTGTCTTAAAGATATTTTATCTGGATTTTTGGGAAATTTGATCTTGTTCAATTGAACTCTTCTATTTAGTAATAAATGAACTATCACAATTCATTGATTCTGTCCCAAATTATGCAGCCATTTTATTTCCCATTGTTCCCAGAGATTTTCCTATTCAGCTTGAGAATAAAATTACTGGAACCAGTAGATAATTTAAGACTGAAGATGTAACTCAGAGCCAAGTTCATCTTTTAAACAGAATATTTGACTTAACAGTGGAATTTAGGGATTAACTCCAGCACTGCCAAGGGAACAAAATTTTGGTGAACTTTGGGAATGCTCCAACTTTCCCAAACGCTCCAACTATCCCATCGAGATACACAAAGAATTCACATGGCAAAGAAAATATTTACAGGTAACTGGTGTGCACCCATATCAAACTACACAAAATTTATCCCAGTTAATAAGTCACTTTTTAGCTCTGTTTCATTTTTTTCCAGTACTCTGAAAACTCACTTCAAACAATTAACACGACAGTCTGTAGTTCTTCACAATATATCCCTAAAATATTAAACTAAGTGCGAAAATCCTAAGTTAACACCACACAGTTACCACAAGTTTTTAAATTCCTACCTACAAACCAAGATCCAGCAAAGCCTTGGCAAAGTGGGAGAGCACAGCAGGATTTAATGCTCTTTGTATTTTAATTACTAAATTACGATGCTCCAACTATCCCATCAAGCTACACAAAAAACTCACATGGCAAAGAAAATATTTACAGGTAACTGGTGTGTACCTACATAAAACTACACTAAATTTATCCCACTTTAGCTCTGTGAATTTTTTTCCAGCACTCTGAAAACTCACTTCAAACAATTAATATGACAGTTAGCAGTTCTTCACAATACATCCCTAAAATATTAAACTAAGTGCGAAAATCCTAAGTTAACACCACACAAGTCTTTAAATTCCTACCTACAAACCAAGATCCAGCAAAGCCTTGGGAAAGTGGGAGAGCACAGCAGGATTTAATGCTCTTTGTATTTTAATTACTAAATTACAATGCTGGTCTTTCAGCATCTTCTTTAAAGATTTAACAACTTCTTCTGCAATAAACCCACGGGAGAATTACTACCTCGAGTAGCGCAGCTCTGAAAGGGGCTGGGATTGATTTATGCATTGATTATTGGTGAGCATCTTCCTTTTATATAATCCTATAACACGTGTCATTGAATTTCTGTGTCCAACTTCCACTCGCTGCACTTTTATTTCTCTTCTCATTTGATTGCAGAGTCTTCAGGGCAGAGCCTGGAACTCACTACACATCTGTGCAGTGTTTAACATAATTATACTTCAAGCTCTGCTGGTGTTTGTGTTATTTGAACAGAAATAAATAATATTCTAAGCACAGAAAATATTCCGAATGGATGGGAAAAGCAGATTTGATACAAGACAGAGTAAGGGAAACAAACTCTTGATTTTTGTAAAGATTATGGTAGGAAAACAAATGAATTTATTTTTTTTAAAGCCCTGCCCTGTTCAGATGGTGAATGTGTGAATGTGCCAGGAGTTTGGGACTGTGCAACTGAACAAACCCTCAAACTTATGAATTTAATTAAGTAATTTGAGGCAAAAAAATACATTGAAAAGAGGGACTGATGCTGACATTTCTATTCCACGCTCTGACATCCTTGTCATGAACATTTGCTGACACAACACTTAAAGGGTTTAACATGGCAGGGCAGACACTGTTCCAAAAAAATGGTTCTACTAAAATGTTTGTACATTTTAGTGTAAATTTTGGTCACAATTGGAAAGAGTAAACCAGCTGCCTGACAGGATATTCAAAAATAATTCTGTAGTATCTTAGGCAAAGAAAAATGTAAAGCAAGTAATAATAAAGGATGCAATGAGAATGAGTGGAAAATAACTTGGAAGCAAAAGTCTGCACCAGCCAAGTGAAGCTTTTTTTATTCTGACTATAAAGTCCCAGAGAAAAAGTTGATATTCCTGCAGGAAAACCTGTCCCGTGTGTTAAAACAGCAAAATAAAACCAGGATATTTATGAAGGAAAGGGGAAGAAGAGAGCACCGAATTGAAATCACATTATTTGACACAAATAAAATCCCACATCCTCCCAGAGCTCTGGTCACTCTCTGTGTATTTATATTCTGGTCACTGCAGAGAAAACCTTTGGAAAAGAAAGAAGCTGGAGACAGATAAAGACCAAGCCCCTGAGAATGGTTCTGTGTACAGGAAAGAGGTACACAAAATAATTAAATGTTCAGAGAAGGTGAGCCAGGCTCTCCTATTTACTCCTTCTCATAATACAAGACCGAGGAAATATTCAGTGAACAGTGAAATTGAAAAGCAACAAATTTGAAACCAATTAAATGCATAATTAACCTGCAGAACTCGTTGCCACAAGTTATCAGCGAAGCCAATCGCTCAGCAAAACCCGAAAAAGTTGAGATGTTTGTATTACCTCTGAAAGCATCTGCACTTTTACCTTTCAGCCGCCTCAGACTGAATTCCTCGGAGCACTAAACACTCTTGAACAATGAGATATTAATATATAACAATTAATATTGAAATCTGTCATGTGTCAATTACTCGAGATCAGAAGGAAACTCCTTTCTGTCCCAGCTCTGCTGCAAAGTGCCCCAGGGAATGACTTTATTTCTTGTGGTGTCTGACAAAAACCCTGACAAAAACTCTGAATTAAGTCCCAAATTTCAGCCCTTTTCACCTGCAGTGATGCTGTTTTCACACCGCCAGGAAAATTATTAAAAAGCCTAAAATCAACCTTAACAATTTTTTTCTCCCACACTGAAGATGAGGATTTCCATGGGGATGGCAGACCCACACCTGGAGCTTCCAGGTCTGAGCAAGAGTGGAAAGGCTGAGGAACTGATGGCACATGGAACTCGAGGTGAAAAACAAAACAAAGAATCTCATCAATAGGGAAAATAAGAGTTAATGAGGAATTTAAATGCTCCAAAGGCAGTTTGGATGCAATGGCTGGAGTGGGAGCAGAGACTGCGGGGTCTGTGCTCGGTGAATTCCGAACCGTCAGCCTCACTGCTCTGAACTCAGAGAAGCACAGGCAGAAAAATGTGCAATTTCCAACTTGAAGAAGAGCGGAAGTGCTGAGAAGCACAAGGAACACAGGGACAGTGCATCCATGCCCCAGGTTCACCAAAGGAAACCACCACCGGTGGCTGCTCAGGCCTCTCCCAATTCCAGGCTGGGAGAGCTGGGAATGTTCCCTGGAGAAGGGAAGGACCCAGGGAGAGCTGTGAGCCCCTGGCAGGGCCTGAAGGGCTCCAGGAGAGCTGCAGAGGGACTGGGGACAAGGCCTGCAGGGACAGGAGGCAGGGAATGGCTTCCCAGTGGCAGAGGGCAGGGCCAGATGGGATCTTGGGAATTGGGAATTGCTGCCTGGGAGGGTGGGGAGGGGCTGGGCTGGAATTGCCAGAGCAGCTGTGGCTGCCCCTGGATCCCTGCAGTGTCCCAGGCCAGGCTGGACAGGGCTGGGAGCAGCCTGGGACAGTGCCAGGTGTCCCTGCCATGGCAGGGGTGACACTGGATGGGCTCTGAGGTCCCTTCAACCCAAACCATTCCAGGATTCCATACACGGAGCTGGAGAGGGATAAGAAGCCAGAGCACAACCACAGACCCTCACTGGTTTTTAGCTCTGGAACATGGAGAGGCTCTCAGGGACCTTCTGTCCCTCTCTCTGTGTCCCCACTTCATTCAGGAGTTCACAGCCTCGAGTTTTTGAAGCTCTGTCAAACATTGATTCTTTTCCTCTGCCCAGTGGTTCCTCAGCTGTGGCTGCCCCTGGATCCCTGCAGTGTCCCAGGCCAGGCTGGACAGGGCTTGGGGCACCCTGGGACAGTGGCAGGTGTCCCTGCCATGGAATGGGACGATCCTGAAGGCCCTCAGAAGGACATTCCCCACCCAGGAAATCCATGGGGCCCTCCAACAAAATGACCCTAAAAGTGAGGAACATCACCTTGTGCAGAGGATGAGTTGTGCCCTCAGCTCAACTCCTCGTGCAGCCTCAGGAAAGATTTATTTCCTCTCCTTTTCCTTTTTCAGCATCTCAGGGATGCCTGCCAGGAGTCTGAGGGCTGTCTGAGGGAGAATCCCCAATCCATACATTTTCTAAAGGAATACTATTATTTTAACATGAACGTTTTAAGTTGTGGGTGAGAGAATCTGGAAGGGAAAGCAAACACTTAAAAGTGCTTTCTAAAAAAGAGGTTTCATCCCAGTCAATAGGATGCTTCAGGAAAATATAAGCTGCCAAGTACTTCTATAATAATGGGCAAAAAACCAAAAAAAATTTCCTCTTTTGGGAGTTGCTAAAACATGTCAATTTTATCCAACTTTTTTGTACTGCCCAACATTGTGAGTGCTCGAAAGCAAAGCTCTCTGCCGGATTTGTGAAGCGCTGTTTTTTCCTGCATGCCTCAAATCTATTTGTCATGCAATGCAGGCTGTTCCAGCCTACAGTGAGAATTAATGCTTAATTTTCTAAACGTGGAGAGACATACCAACTATTTGCACAAGTAATGTCGCTGGTATTTGCGTGAAATTGAGAATGGCGAAGAATTGTTCAAATTAGATTAATTTGGAAATGATAGAAGAGTTACAACTTTGCTCTGTCCTTTAAGAGGGAGAAGAAAAACCTGCAGAACAAAACATGACTGATCATAAATAGAGAAAAGGATCTAATAAAATGTTTATTCATCCCTTACAATACAGAGAACACGACACCCTGCTGAGGTTTCAGGTTATTAAAAAAGATACGGCTCTGCAATGAAACAGGAAAAATCCTGGACTAGGGATTGAAGGAATTCTTCCCTGTGAGGGTGGGGAAGGGCTGGGATGGAATTCCCAAAGAATCTGTGGCTGCCCCTGGACCCCTGGAAGTGCCCAAGGCCAGGCTGGAGCAGCCTGGGACAGTGGGAGGTGTCCCTGCCATGGCAGAGGTGGCACTGGATCATCCTCAAGCTTCCTTCCACTCCACTCTAAATAAATTCTCCTTTTTTAAAATTTTACGTCAGGAGGAGTGACAAATACAATGGAGGTTAAGAGATTTCAACAACAAACTTTAAAAGAAAAACATATTTGCAGCACAGGAAATAAAAATGTGGATTCCATATATATAGCTATAATTACACTTAAATGCTTTGCTACTATGTGCAAGATCTCACATCTATCAGCACAGGAGCTTAGATATTCAAGTTTCCTGACACTCTGCCCTTATTTAACAGGGATAGCAACATCCAGGGATGGAGAGGCTAAAAAAAAGGGTTTTCAAACAGAAATCCCACTTTTCTTACAACAAACCTTACGCTGTAGCAATCTTTGACCACTCAAAATGATACAAACATTATTTCTATGTGAGAGGATGCTCACAGGGATCTCCTGGCGCATTTAGAATGATGGAATCACAGAAGGGTTTGGGTGGGAAGCAGCTTCAGGATCATCTCCTCCTGGGCAAAGAGCAACTTCCCAGGTAGCTCCAGCCTGGCCTGGGACACTGCAGGGATCCAGGGGCAGCCACAGCTGCTCTGGCAATTCCAGCCCAGCCAGGAATTCCTTCCCAAGATCCCACCCAAATCTCCCTTTTTCCATTCTGAAGCCATTCCCTGCCTCCTGTCCCTGCAGGCCTTGTCCCCAGTCCCTCTGCAGCTCTCCTGGAGCCCTTCAGGCCCTGCCAGGGGCTCGCAGCTCTCCCTGGGTCCTTCCCTTCTCCAGGGAACATTCCCAGCTCTCCATTTTCTCCCTTGCACAGTGATCTCCATTTTCCCTTCCCAAACCCAGCAATGTCCATTTTTCACTCCTCTCTTTACTCCACGGAGCTCTATTAAGCTCCTGCCACATTCCATCCCCAGCCTCGATTTATAGGTGGACAGGGCCATATTTTCCATGCAGAAGTTAAAATGTGTTTGGGCCCTGAGCTCCTGACAAGGAAACGGTGGTAAAGCACAATTGTTATTACTGCTGGAAGCATCAATCTCTGTTATGTGGAATTATCACCACAGGTGCATAAATTCAGCTCCTAGAAACTCAAATTCCAGAGTCTCGTTTGCTTCTGTGAAAGCTTCATCTGCAACACAGAGCGAGCGATAATATTTTTAATGATTTGGGAAAACCCTCGTATCTCCCGAAACGGAACTGGAGTCAATTAAGAAAAAAACAGAACAGTTTCCCCTGAAATTTAAGCTGTAAGGGTTCACAGTCTTAAGAGGAACATGAATTTTAATTTTTCTAAATCTGTAGCAAAAAGACCAAAAATGCACATGGTCCGTGCTCCACACAAACAGAGCTGATGCATCAACCAAGACTTAAAAACAACACCAAAATTCCCCCAAAACTGAGAAAAAAATCAATGAGCAATTCTCAGAGTGGAGTTTTGCCTATTCAAAGCAGACATTATATTTTTATGATGATTTTTTTTTGCTGTCAGGGAATTGTGGAGAGCCAGGAGGTTCCCCCTCAGTCTGTGCAAGGAGGTCTCACCTTTCAGTGCTTTTACTCTAAAAACAAAAGAAATCTTCTCGACAGCACATTTTTATTCCCAAATCAATATTCCAGTAGCAAACGAGCAGATTTTCAAGGAACCACGGAAGTATTCAATGTTCAGGACACCTGAATTAAATGAGAGCCAATCATGGAGCTGTGCTCAAGGGCCATAAAAAACACACGCAGGAATTTGGAATTCTGAATTCCACCAAAAAGGGCAGTGGAGAGCACACACAGTGGATTTTTCGGTGTGCTTTAGGCACACACAGTGGATTTTTTGGTGTGCTTTAGGCACACAGGTGGATTTTTTCCTCACTCTGAGGATAAAACTTTACACAACAGTGTGCGTGATTAGATATAAATGTATTTATAAATTTTTATTTCTGTCTGTATTTAACTTTTTCTACCTAACTACAAATCTACAAATCAGTGGGATGAAAACCAGACATTGATACTTTTACAGGGGTTTTTTTTGGTTGTTTTTAACATAGCAAGGAGTATCAAAGCCCCTGAATATTTGACTAATCTCTTTGTTCAGCTCCCCAAAAAAATTCCAAAGCCCCAACACAAACATTCCAAAAGTGACGAGGGCATTTTAAATGCCTTTTTTGCACAACAGAAAAGAAAACCTGAAGGCAGATAAAGACCCACCCTTGTAGCTGGAGGCTCAGAAGGATAATGGTATAAAATTGGATAAAATAACTGCTAAGGGGGTGGAAGCACAGGTACACTCAGGGTGTTTTGAGCTCCATGAGAGGAATCACTTTCATCATTCTATTCCCTGAGCAGAACTTAGCTTTTCTGGCTAATATTTATGGGAGGAATAATTGTGACAAGTGTTTTATTCCCCTGCTTGCAGACATATTTGGGATAAAAAAGCATTTTTCTGGGTGTAGCAGAGATGGTAAAACCTGAGCACAGCTCATCTCCTGCTCCTGAGGTGTTCTCAGGGCAAGAGGGAGAAATCAGGAAGTTACAGAACTATGGAAAAATGGAAATAAAATGGGAAAAAACAGAAGGATCTGGCAAGAAAAGATGGAAGGCTGAATAGGATGAAGGCTAAGAAAGGTCTACAAGTTGGATGGGAAGGTGGTGAGGAGATGACAGAGAGCTTCTCCCTGAATATTTATTCCTCCCTCAGGAAGTGAGAGAAGGAAGTGGGGCCAAAACTCAGGTTGGAGTCTCCCATTTGCACAGGGATAAACCCCAAGGCTGCCTTAAACACAGCCCAGGATCCTGGGGGACAGAGCAGGAGCTGTGCAGCTCTGGGATTGGGAATGATGAGAGATTTGTGTCTCCCCCGGCTCTGGGGTCTGGAATGATGAGGGATTCGTGTCCCCTGGCTCTAGGGTCTGGAATGATGAGGGATTTGTGTCTCCCCTGGTTCTGGGCTCTGGAATGATGAGGGAGCCATTCCCCCCTGGCTCTGGGGTCTGGAATGATGAGGGATTTGTGTCTCCCCTGGCTCGGGTCTGCAATGATGAGGGATTCATGTCTGGGGTCTGGAATGATGAGGGATTTGTGTCTGCCCTGATTCTGGGATCAGGAATGATGAGGGATTCATGTCCTCTGGCTCTGGGATCGGGAATGATGAGGGATTTGTGTCTCCCCTGGTTCTGGGATTGGGAATGATGAGGAATTTGTGTCTCCCCTGGCTCTGGGGTCTGCAATGATGAGGGATTTGTGCCTCCCCTGGCTCTGGGGTCTGCAATGATGAGGGATTTGTGCCTCCCCTGGCTCTGGGGTCTGCAATGATGAGGGATTTGTGTCTCCCCTGGCTTTGGGATCTGGAATGATGAGGGATTCGTGTGTCCCCTGGCTCTGGGGTCTGCAATGATGAGGGAGCCATTCTCCCCTGGCTCTGGGATTGGAAATGATGAGGGATTCGTGTGTTCCCTGGCTCAATATTCACCTTTGGACACAGCCAAGGGAACGGGAAAAGCTGAAAATCATTTGATAAAATGAAATAGCGAATGCTTTCCCAGTTTGTGAACTGGGCCACAGAATGACCTCTTCCGCTTTTTCACCAGTGAATGATTCCCTCAAGGATGGAGTGCGGGAGGTAAGAAAACCTTTTTGGGTCCACACAAGCTTTCAAAATAAGATTTGTGATGTGCCCTCACGGAAAGTCCCAAAAAGGAGCAAATCAAGGAAGGAAAAGTTTCAGCTGAGACTGGACACGGTCATAGGACAAAGGACAAAACCCCAAACTCTGCCTTGAGGATTTATCAAAACACATTGGGAACTGCAACAGGAGGAAGGGCCCCTTGGGAATTTCCTTCTTTTCTGGTGGATTTTTTTCTGTCTTTTAAGATATTGATGGATTTTCTTAAATGGAGATGCACCCCCTGCATGAGGAACAGGAGATACAATCATGCTGCTATTTTCCTCTGGATGTCTGCAGTAAAATGATTTCTAGTATTTCCAGAGGTACAAAAAAAAAGCTGTAGAATATCCAGAAATTCATAATTACTCTCGTAAGCAATTCAAAGATTGCCTTGGTATTAAAATAAACCTCTGGATAAAAAGGAATAAAAACATCTAAGAGAATCAGTTAAATGGAGTAGGTTAATAATTTGTATTATCTTATCACTGAGATTTAGACAGTCATAAACCCATAATGGCAAAGAAATTTAGGTTTAAAAGGGAAATTATGTCCATAACCTTACCCACTTGCCTAAATATTAAATTTTTTAAAAATTAATGGTCTGCTTATGAACAATATCAGATCAGAATTGTATCAGCAGGAGAGGGAGGCTGAATCCTCATTTATTTTGGAACCATTCCCACTGCTGCTCACGGCTAATGGAGCACTCTGGAATTCCAGGGCGGGGCAGGCAATCAATAAAACTCATTCTCATCAGCCCTGGCTCCACTCCGCCCTACTTCTTTCTCCCCAAAATATTGATCTGGAAATATGGAAAATTTCTTCCGATTTTACACACATTTGGGACAGGTCTCCAACTTCACTTCAGCCTTAAGAGCCAAAGTTCGAGGGATCCTCCTACCCAAAATTCCTTTAAAGCTTCCTGAAGAAGGAAAATTATGTCAAATAACCAAATTACAAACACTCCTTACTTAATAGCTTTGAGTGATTATTGTTAGCACAACTTTTTCCTCCTTTAAATAAACTACAGAGCTTTTTTGTTTGTTTTTTTTTTTTTTTTTTAAGAACTCTGGAGTCTATTTTTCTGTAGAAATATTAAAAATATAAAAATAAAAAAGCGAAGCACTCAGCATGCAACAAAACCCAACCATGAAGGCGCCGCATGCCTGCAGAGAGATCTAAGGCAGGAACAAATTAACTTAATCTTATTATTTGAAGGTCCAGGACTGGAAAGAACTGCTGAACATTTGGGGTGAACCTGTGTCACTTTGATCTGCGTTGTCACACAAAAAGCCACATGACATTTTCAGATGGAAACCATTCCTAATAAATGAAATCAAGGCAGAGAACTCCACGGATTAAATGTGTTTAGGAGAATCAGAAGGCGAAAAATAAATAAAAATTGGAATTTTCTACAGCTCTCTCCCGCCATCTCAGATCCTTATTTTTCCTAAATTTTGTCCTCAAATTCCTTTTGATCACTACATACATGAACAGCACGGTGAAAGGAGGAATTCACATAAAATATCAGCTGTACCTGATGTCATTCTGCCCCAATGCAACTGTGATTAAGAATTAAATCAATCCAGAAACAGAAGTAGGAACTTTTCTGTTCTAAAATTAAAAATCAGAGGGCAAGAGTTTCATTTTCCCACCTGTTAGTACAGCAGGGTGAATTTAAATCCATTCCTCTGCATTTCAGTCTCTATTTCCAGAAAGAAAAACTGACAGTGACAATTTTATAGAATATTTGGTAGGCACTGATTCTGTGAATGCAAAGCTATCAAAGCTCCCTCTTATAAACAATACATTAAAATTAAAATTAAAATTAAAAGATGGTGATAATACAATGTCAGGGTACCTCTGAGTTGCTGCCTTCAGAATCTTTTTTAATAATTGCGTGTGCTCCAAGAGGTATCTTAGTGATGATCATGTGAAGATCTCCATCAAAAGCCAACCAAAAATCATTCATTCAAAATACAGTTAGTTTTGGGGGGAGTTATAGGGGTTTTGGGGTTGGGTTGGGGGGGGGGGTTTGTTGGTTTTGGGGGGGATTTTTTGTTTGTTTGGTTTTTTTTTCTTTGTTTGTTTGGTTTTGGTTTTGGTGGGTTTTTTGTTTGGTTGGTTTGGTTTTTGGGGGTTTTTTTGGTTTTGGTTTTTTTGGGTTTTGTTTTATTTGGGGGCAGTTATTTTGTTTTTATTGGCTGCTTTTTTCCTCGGAACAAAGCTTTTTCCACTGTTTGAATCTTCTCAGAAGCACCCACATGCCTGCGAGTGCCCAAGGCCGGGCTGGGCAGGGACTGGCACCGCATGATCCCAAAGCTCCCTCCCAACCCAAACCATCCTGAGGTTCCACGGCTACTAAAAACAGATTTTTAGGAACAAAAACCTGCTTTAACACAGGGGTTGGAATGGGGAGATCGTCAGATGTCCCATCTAAGCCCAGCAATTCTGGAATTCCACAAAGATATTTTAGTTTTCCTTCCAGAATAACCATTCCCCATTTCGAGTGGGCAGTGCCAGCACTCAGAGCTCATCCTGGAGGTCTCAGGACTGCTCTGCACGGGCTTCTGCTTCAAAAATTCAGCCAGCACAGCTCTGGGGAGAGGAAAAATTCCCTCCTGGAAAGGATTGTCCAGGGAAGGGGTGGAGTCCCCATCCCTGGAGGGGTTTCAAGCCATGGGATGTGGCACTTGGGGAATGGTTGGATTCAATCCTGGAGGGCTTTTCCAACCGAAATCATTCTGCAAATGATGATTTCATTCTCAACATCAGCAGAGATATATAAAAAAAGACCGTTTTAAATGATGCTGCAGAGTTTTTGCACAACTCTGGATGGGCTCCGGTCCCATCGCAGAGCTGAGCGCAAACAGGTTTGTAAACCCAACCTCACGAGAGCAACAAGAAATAACCAAAAAACCAAACACCACCAGAAACAATCTGCACAGATATATTTAAAAAATCCTTTTAAAATGATGTTGCAGAGTTTTTGCAGAACTCTGGATGGGCTCTGGTCCCACCACAGAGTGCAAACCTCGACCTCAGCTCAACACTCTGAACATCAACTTCACGGCTTATTGACCAAGAAATGAAAGAATGTGCAATTTGGGGTTATATGCTTTGGTAGCCATCTCTGGAAGAGTATCCCTCTCCAAAAACGAGTCCCTGGGAGCAGCGACGAGCACTTCCTTCAGCAGTTCTTTCTCCATCCCCACCAAGGCAGAGTCAGCAATTGAGCTGAGGCCTACAAATACAAACCCAACCTCAGGAGAACAAAAAATAACCAAAAAACCAAACACCACCAGGAACAATCTGCACAGATATATAAAAAAGACCTTTCAAAATGAAGTTGCAGAGTTTTCATATAACTCTGGATTGGCTCTGGTCCCATCGCAGAGCCGAGCGCAAACAGGTTTGTAAACGCAACCTCACGAGAGCAACAAAAAATAACCAAAAAACCGAACACCACCAGAAAGAACCTGCACTCAGGGCTGCTGAAAATTGTTGTCTTCAAGAGCAGCTCAAGAATTATTGCTTTTATAAATCCATCAGATTTGATTTAAGGTATCTTTGGGAGTTTGCGTCTTTGGCTGGAACTCAGCGCTGCCCAATTTGGGAATTCTGCATTAGAAAACTGAGCTCAAACTTGCAAGCAGAAGTTAAAAAATCAGTTCAACTAAAACACATTTAGTCAACAAGCTCTGTTTGACCACAGAACACCAGAATTTGGTTCAAAATTATCAGTTTGGTACCTTCCTAATGTATGCTCCACTATAAAAAAAATCACCTTTATAGGCCAAGCCCAACACATCCAAAACTCAGCAATTTCTCTCTTTTCATTCCAATGGTGTTAAATTATTCTTTTTGATGAGGACAGCTGTTGCAGGGATGACACCCAAATGATCAGGGAGGGTCATGTAAAAGGAAATTAAAGGCAGGAACAATGATTATGGATGGAAGGCTCGGTTTGATGAAGCTCATTCTCCTTATCTGAGGCACCATCAGCGCTCAGCACTTCAAGGTTACAGTGTGGTTTCCTCCAAATAATTCTTATCATTAACTGCAGCCCTTCATATTAACTTTGCTGAGGTAAAAAACAAACTGGTCGAGACGCGAGCATGTTTTAAAATTAAAGTGCCGTTACAGGTCATGCTGAAAAATAACATCACAGAAGAAATTCTGTGTACTAAAAGATCTTTCCCAAGTATTGACTCAAAGAGCCTGAAAAAAAATGCAATTTCAGGTAATTCTGCACGTTTTTAAGGACTGGATGAGAAGCATTAAGATAAAGAAATCCTCCAGACACACAAAATGCACCTGCATCCCTGCAGGTGGAGAGCTCTCCATGGGCACATTAAAAAATAAACCAAAAATACACATTATTGTTATGTATAAGTCATGTTCATCCTGGTTTTGTTACACTCAACTTGAATTTCCAAAGGAAAAAATATTTTAAACAAAAAAGAATTGCTAAAGTATCTCCATTTGTAAATATTTAACTCAATATTGGTTGCATTTTGCTTATTTTCACACCATCCAGCTTGAAAATAATTTCCCCTTAAGCAGAAAAAGAAATAAAAAATGACTATTAGGGAAAATAATAATAATAGTAATAATAGTAATAATAATAATAATAATAATAACAATAATAACAACAATAATAACAATAATAAACCAATAAATATATATAAAAATAAATAAATAATTTCTATTTGCTTTCCGAACTATTTTTCTCTCAAAGCTCGTCAGTTTATGGCCCCTCAAACCCTTCTCTGACTGAAGATATTAATGAAGAATTCTGGAAATTAAAGCTGGAACATCGCTGCACTGCAGGGAATTGCCACATGGGGGATCCCAAAGTGAATGGACTCAAAGGAAGTCGGGGGAGAAAGTCATGACATGGAAAAGGTGGAAAATTCAGGTTTTCCTTCTGAAGAAGGACAAGTCCAAGCAGATGTATGTAAACAGAGAAATGGATTGTTCGCTAAGCAGCTTCAGAAAAATATCCTCTTTTTTCCCTGCTCTGAAGCCAGGCCTATACTGGTAAATCACTTCTAGCAGTATAAAATGATAAAAATTCCATAATTTTATTTATTTTCACATTTGAATCTTTTCTGTTTTGCAGAGATGTCAACTCCAAAATGAATTATCCATCTGTAAATGCATCCCCAGACAGAAATGGATGCAGGGGCATTAGCACAGGTGTCAGACCTCTATCTCATACTTATTATTTTCAATATTATTTCAAGAATTCCCACTTATTCACACCTAGGATTAAGTCTGAGGTCTAAACCAAACTACATTTCATTCCTTGAGTAAATTAAATTTTGTTTCACTTCACTGCTACGGATGTGGGGGTGGGGAGGAGGAAGAGGTTTTTGCTGGAACTGAGATTGGTACCAATAATTTGGGTGCTGATTTGTATTTTTGTATTCCCAATAACTTTACCATCCCTTAGACTTCAGCAGTGCTCAGCAGGCAGGTGGCAGCTGCTCTCAAAGAGAAAAATACATGAAGAGGCCATGTTTAAAACCATTTACTGTTGAAGGGAAGTGATAGAAAACATAGATAAAAATCCCATTTTTTTCATCTTTATATGTCAATGCCTGTTTATTTTACTGTGTTACCAATTTAGAAGAAGATACTTGATAAAAAACGCACTACTCTCAGTGTGATTTTTAAAAGGATTTTAGATTAAAGCCTCAAAATAATTCAATTATAGAATCATTCAAATATTTAGGTTGGAAAAGCCTTCTAAGATCATCGAGTCCAGCGTGTGTTGAATGCTGTGTCCTCCAGCAATGCCAGGGCCACCACTGCCCATGTCCCCAAGTGCCACATCCACAGGGCTTTAAATCCCTCCAGGGGTGGATGGAGACTCCAAAACAGCCCTGGGCAGCTCATTCCAGTGCTTTACAACCCTTTCCATGGAGAAATATTCCCTAAAAGCCACCCTGAGCCTCCCCAGCCCAGCCTGAGGCCGTTCCCTCTCCTCCTGTCGCTGTCCCCTGCGAGCACAGCCCGACCCCCCCGGCTGTCCCCTCCTGTCAGGAGCTGTGCAGAGCCACAAGGTGCCCCTGATCCCCTTTGCTCCAGGCTGAGCCCTTCCCCAGCTCCCTCAGCCTCTCCTGGGGCTCAGACCCTCCCCAGCTCTGTCCCTGCCCTGGACACCTCCAGCCTCTCCATGTCCCTCCAGACCTGGGCACAGCCCCCGAGGTGATCCCTCAGCAGTGCCAGCACAGGGACAGTCACCTCCTGACCCTGCTGAACCCAGGTGCCATCGCCTCCTGCCCACCTGGGCACACCTGGGGATGGCCAGCCGCTGTCACCAGCACCCCCAGGGCCTTCCCAGCTTCCAGCCCTCTGCCCCAGCCTGGAGCATCCCATGGGGTTGTGGGATTCAAGTGCAGAAGGAGGAATGAGAAAGGGTTGGTCAATAGGTAACTCAGTTAACTACTGAGAGACAGAATGTGTGAATTCTAACCCTAGAAAAACAGGATTGCCTTTATCTTGTCAAGGGAAGAGGGACAAGAATCTGTCTGAGGCCAGCACAGAAACCCTGAATCACCCACCAAGGACTGCCCATGCTCCAGAGAGAAAGGTGAAAAGTGCACTGTGATGAAGACTCCAGATCTTCATCACGAGCAGAGCCCCAGAGACCACCAGGACACACAGCGCATGCGTGGCACACAGCTAATGATATCAATGATTGCCCAGAAATGATTTGTGTAACCACTGCCATCCCGGGGAATGTGATGAATATTCCTGAGTGTTACCCATAATATTGTGAGTTGGCAGTGCCGGGTGTGTGTGTTTGGAGGAGTGAATCCCCACAGCCGGCGCCGAATAAAGCAAATCCCCCCTGCTCTGACTGTGCCTCTGAAGGGGCTCTGGCCTGCTTGGGGTGAATCAGGAGCAGCTCCAGATCCCACTCCATTCCCTCTCCCCTGCTGCCCCAAGCATTTCAGCTCCAAGACAGGAATTTCGTGGCTGCACAGATCAGTGTCTTTGTGTTTGCACACAATAAATGTTGGCTGCTGACCCAGATCAGATCTAAGAAAAAACCACAACTCCCCTGAGCAGTGTTATAGTGGAAAGCCACAGGCTCACAATTCCCACTTTAGATACAGTTCAGTCCTTGCCCAGGAGTCACCAAAGCTCCACACAAAGTTGCAGATCACAATGGATGTTAATTCCCCCATCCTCTGCTCCACAAGCAATCCGAGCCTTCCCTAAACTCATGCTGCTGATTAATTTTCGGCTGAGCTTATCCTGGTCTTCCTCTTTCTGTTCTAACACTCAGTCGTCATGGTACACTGAATTTCAACAATACAAGGACTGTATTTTTCTCATTTAACAGCAAAATTTCACATAGATCTTCACGCCATAAATTGCTACTGTGTTCTACCCCACCAAAAAAAATAAATTTCTCTGAATAGTGTGAGATAATGTACTTAATTATATATTTAACTTGCAAAAGTCCTTTGAGAGCCCCGGAGATAGAATTCATTCTATGGAAGCTCTCTTTATTAATAAAAGTACTTATACCAATTACTTTGAACTTCTATAGACAGTGCCTTATTTCAAACTATTTTAATCAATCCTCACAAAATCTCTTGGCAATGGCCTGCAAAAGTACACAGAGGCAAGGGAGCCGTGGTGCTTCAGTGGAGCTACCAATTCTTTATGTTTATTATTCATCCTTACTATGCTTTTTAATTAATCACACAAAATAAAACCAATGTGGTTTGCCAGCCTCCAAGTTCTCCTTTATTAAAAAAGTGATTACATCCAGTAATCTGGAGTTAATATTAGAAAGGCTTATAGAATTTTCCAGTCTGGACTACTCACAAAGTAACTAATCATTGCAGGAGATTTAAATTAATTTGGGTCAAATGAGATTCAACATCATCTTCCAGGTGCAGCTGCTCCCTCTGCAAAGGTTCCCGACGCCTCTGACTCGGTTCTGGGGCTGTTCATGTGAATCTGGCGGGGAGGGAATCGGATTAGCTCCGACCATTCATCGCAGCTTTTCCAGCCAAGGGATAATGCCCAAAGCAAACCGGGGAAGGGTTGGAGTCAATGGCTGCTGGGCCACCCAGTGAGGGACACTTGATGCCTTCAGGTATTTCTAGTTTTTACTCTCCACGGATCTGTAACTTGCTGCAGTTCTGTGCTTCTCACAAAGTGCTGAAATCCTCTGTTCAGCACCTTTGGCCAAACAAGGCTCTCTGAACACAGATTCAAGGACAGATTCATTGCCTTAGGGCCCGAAAATATGGAAACAGCTGTGAGCTGGGGGAGCAGGCCTGGGGTGGTGAACATCATCACCTGAGGTGCGATTGAGAATTAAGGGCCAATGTGCTAATGGACAGAACTTATCAAAGGTGAAGGGCTCGTGACCCAGGGTCCATTCTGGGTGTCATCCCCGATGGGACTTTGCTTGCCTGAATGGACCTTCAGGGCCTTTGCAGGCCTTGAATAAATTGTCCACTTTTATACTCCTAATTTGTCTTGGCCTCTGTTTCAGGTAGCCTGTCTGTTAGGCAACACACTGAGCTCCAGCAGGGGACAGGAGGAGCTGCTGAAGGCCTTCCTTTGCTCCGCAGATATTCCTGCAAGAGCCCTGAGTCTGTCCAGACAGCAATGACAGTGCTGAGCCATCCATTAAGTGCTCATTACAGCCACTGCCCTCGGATGTTCTGCCTGCCAATATCCTGAAACTATGTGCAATGGGATATGATTTCCTCTGGAGCCAGGCTGGGAGAGCTGGGAATGTTCCCTGGAGAAGGAAGGACCCAGGGAGAGCTGCGAGCCCCTGGCAGGGCCTGAAGGGCTCCAGGAGAGCTGCAGAGGGACTGGGGACAAGGCCTGCAGGGACAGGAGGCAGGGAATGGCTTCCCAGTGGCAGAGGGCAGGGCCAGATGGGATCTTGGGAATTGGGAATTGCTGGCTGGGAGGGTGGGCAGGGGCTGGGCTGGAATTGCCAGAGCAGCTGTGGCTGCCCCTGGATCCCTGCAGTGCCCCAGGCCAGGCTGGACAGGGCTGGGAGCAGCCTGGGACAGTGCCAGGTGTCCCTGCCAGGGCAGGAGGGAGGAATGGGATGAGATTCAAAAATCCCTCCCAACCCAAACCATTCTGTGATTCCATTATTTATATTTTATGGAATCATTAATACATTTTACACAAGAAATGACAAATGTCTTAAAAGCACTTCATTGCTTATCATAAAACCCAAAACGAGCTTTCTTTTACAAGCACCCATTTTATCTCCTACTGAGCTCAAGCGATCTCGGCCCAGCCACACTCTGACTTGTTTATTCCATCTTTGAGCCAAACTCAGCCTGAGGACAGCGAGCAGTGCCAGATTCTCTGCAGCTCACTGCTCATGTGTCCATCCTCAGGAAAACGGGATTGCTCAGGCTGAGCTCGGCTGGATTCAGTGAAATCACCAGCAACTGCTCGGGCACTAATTAAACCAGAAAGGCCAGAGCTGAAAGCTCCATCCTTTGGAAAGCAATAACCACCAGAATTCCCAGCACCACCAGAATGATTCCCTCATCACCAGAATTCCCAGCACCACCAGAACGATTCCCTAACTATCAGAATTCCCAGCACCACCAGAACGATTCCCTAATCATCAGAATTCCCAGCACCACCAGAATGGTTCCCTAACTATCAGAATTCCCAGTACCACCAGAACAATTCCCTAACCATCAGAATTGCCACAACCACCAGAACGATTCCCTAATCATCAGAATTCCCAGCACCAGCAGAACGATTCCCTAACCATCAGAATTCCCAGCACCACCAGAACAATTCCCAGCTCAGATCATCAGCACTGGCTGTGCTATCATTCACTCCCTTCAGCCAAATCGCCCCCAGCTCCTTCACTGCCCATCACTAGAAATGCCCACCCCTCACCCAATCTGCAGATATTTCTTATCAGGAGGTAGGGATAAAGTTTTAGCAGCTCTGTTTATTCATTGACAGCCAGGCTGTCAGCAGAATACAAAGAAAAAAACATATGAAGTCAAATAAAACTTGAAAGACTGGCCAATTGTTTTCTTCCCATTTTTTACACCAAAGGCAGCATTAGCTAAATTTCACGATTCCCCTAAGTGCCTTTAAAATTACAACCAATTTCGGCTGTGATTCACTTTCATGCAGACTCTGACTGCACGCAATTTCTCCCCCCCAACCCCATCTCAATTATATCTTAATATTATGGGGGCTGAAATGCATTAAATAAATCATATTTCATAGCAAAGCAATAATACTTACATGCATTTTAGAAGAAATTGTCCTGCATTATAAATGTCTTTATAATGTCATTACCTTATTTTCCACATTGACTGAAATATTAGACAGCAGCCACTGCTCCGAGCTACGGATGGAAGCTTTTAGCAAACCTTATGTTTATTCTGCTCTGGTAATTAGCTGCTTTAGTTAATATAATACAACGTTTACAAACAGCAATTTATCCAATATACCAACTCGCTCCTGTAATTAGTGAAACATTGTTATTGATTAAGATTTAATATGGCTGTGGCTGTTCCTGCAATGTACTACACAAAGGGAACCATCGCTAATTTGTCCGAGGACAGTTCCCCAGTCAAAGTCAGCTCCTGGCACAGGACGTGAATTTCATTATCTAGGAAATATTTTCTGCAATATTCTACCCAACTTTGAGAGGTTTTAAAGGAGCAGGGAGCAACAAAGAGAAATTTAAGATATAATTACAAACCCACTCTCTCACAGAGACCAAAGTTCGTGATTATTGCTTTATTGCAAAACAAGTTTAAGGTGATATTTCTATTATAGAGATGCACTAAATCCACAAAAAAAATCCTTTGAAGAACACAACTATGGAAATGCTCTGAGTAAAGCCCAATTTCAGCCCTTTAGATTCTCAGAACAGGAAAACCAAAACACTGCATGAATTAAACAGAAATGTCTCAATGGAGAACCAGCTATCCACAATTCGGAAAATTTCAGTCAAACCCTACTTTCAAAATTCCACATTTGAAAAATGCTGTTGTCCACAAGACTTTGGTTCGCTGTGATTTTTTTTGGTTTGGTTTTTTTTATTTCCAGGCATGCTTTATTTTTCAATGCTGTTTTGTTTAGAGTGTTTTTAACTAATGAAAATTTTAAAATTTTTCACTTTCACAGCAAAGCAAAGGATGTATTTAAGAACACAAAACAGTCTGAAAACTTTCCTGTATGTTTGAGAAAATGTATGAATTACCTAAAAATTCAGTATAAAGTGGAAAAATCATCAATATTCTGGTCTGGGAAGAGACATCCTCGTAATATTAAATGAGGTGTTTAGACACTTCTGGTAATGTTAGAAATGACCAATATAAAATTAGAATATTAATTAAAATGAGCAAAATGATATTTAAAAATTACATTTATATCCTGCTCAAGTGGGTGACATCCCTGCCCACAGCAGTGGGGTTGGAATTAAATAATTTTTAAGTTCCCTTCCAACCCAAACCATTCTAGAATATATTTCCAATCCATTCCTTGACACTTGTGGAACTCAGAGCAAGACTCAAGGACTCACTTTTAAATGTATTCTTATCATTTAACCCAGTTCCATCCATATAATGACATGGGGAATACTCCAGGAACGAGGTTTCCATTACAGAGAAAGTCATGAAAATTATTATATTCATTAAAATGCTCCGAAAATGTCTAGTTTATCATCTTTGCTACAGAACAGAGCAAGCTGAGCATAAATTATTTATGATGGGTAACAGTTTAATGGAGTATAAAATAGCTTTTTTTTCTTCTCACGAGTAGTACAAGCCCTGATTTTTTTTGTTGTTGTTGTCAGCTCCACACTCGGCGATGTGCTCGACCCATTTACAGCTGTGACACGCAACAATTTGTACAATTGTTCTGAGGAAACTCTCACTTAAAGGAACTGCTTACACAATCTATTTATTGCTCTCTTAAAGTGCTATCCCGGCAGCCTGCCGAGATTGCTGAGCAGCACGAAATTCCAGGAAATCACAGAAATTTAGGGAAGCCCTTTCATGAGAACCTGCACTTGGGAAAAGATCAACTTCTGTTCCCCTGTGGCCACATCCAAAATCCTGCAGGACTCAGGATCTCAAGGAATGCAGGAATGAGTAGAAATCTGCGATTACCCACAGGAACAAAGGGATTTGTTCAACGAAAGAGTTGAAAATTAAAATTAACAGAACTATGGAATTTATGATACATCTCAAAAAAAAGGGAGCCCAGGGTAAAAAATCTGACTCCCAATTGTTCACAAATGATTTCAGAGAATAAATGGGTGCTGATGGAGAATCCTGGAGTGGTTTGGGTTGGAAGGGACCTTTGGGATCAGCCAGTGCCACCCCTGCCATGGCAGGGACACTGTCCCAGGCTGCTCCAAACCCTGTCCAGCCTTTTTCCAGGGGTCCAGGGGCAGCCACAGCTGCTCTGGGAATTCTATTCCATGGCCCCACCACCCTCAGCACAGAAAATGTCTTCCTTCTATTGCGAAAGGGTTGGTCAATAGGTAACTCAACTACTGAGAGACAGAATATGTGAATTCTAAACCCAGAAAAACAGGATTGCCTTTATCTTGTCAAGGGAAGAGGGACAAGAATCTGTCTGAGGCCAGCACAGAAACCCTGAATCACCCACCAAGGACTGCCCATGCTCCAGAGAGAAAGGTGAAAAGTGCACTGTGATGAAGACTCCAGATCTTCATCACGAGCAGAGCCCCAGAGACCACCAGGACACACAGCGCATGCGTGGCACACAGCTAATGATATCAATGATTGCCCAGAAATGATTTGTGTAACCACTGCCATCCCGGGGAATGTGATGAATATTCCTGAGTGTTACCCATAATATTGTGAGTTGGCAGTGCCGGGTGTGTGTGTTTGGAGGAGTGAATCCCCACAGCCGGCGCCGAATAAAGCAAATCCCCCCTGCTCTGACTGTGCCTCTGAAGGGGCTCTGGCCTGCTTGGGGCCAATCACTATCCAATCGAAATCCATCCTCTCTCACTTTCAAACCACTGCTCCTTGCCTGGTCCCACAAGATGTTTCTGATTTATAATCAGAACCATGAGAATATCGATATCTTCAGTGTGAAAATCACCTTAACAAGAAGACATCCAGAACCGCTCAAGCCAAACACTGATTTACAGAGATACAGACACTTCTTCAGGAAAATCCACTTCATCCCAAAGCTGACATCTGAACAGCTCAGGATCACATTCTGAAGCATCTATTTTTCATTAATATTTGAGAGATCTAAGAGTGAAAAGTTCTGGCACACCTGGAACCACCTGAAATGTGGGCAGGGAAAATGTCCCTCTGTTTGTCAATCCCTGTGCAGGGATTCTTTGGATTAAAGCTTTACTGCCATGCCCCTACACAGGAAAAAATCAAAATACTGAACTGTTAAGGCAGCATAAAATGGAGATTCCCCTAATTAGTTTTGTTCCTCCTTTGCATAATTAAGCTTCACACACTTGAAACCAAACAAGAACAGTAAAACTGACTTTAAAACCCCCTCTTTTCCTTCCAATTTATGATCAGACTTGCACTGAAAACTACTGGGAAAAGAAATAGTTCCCCAGTGCTAAAGCCTTGTGTCACCCTCTCCATAAAATAAAATTACTTTCCATTCATTTTCCACTCCACAGACCCTCGAGCTACAGTTCCAGAAGCAGGAGAGAGAGTTAAAGATGCTCCACGCTTCATCTCCACCTTTTCTGAGGGCCTAAGCCAAATTCATTTCATCCATGTCAAAAAGAGAGAAAACCCTTCACTAATAATAAATAGAATTTCATTTTCTTCTGCTGAGAAATTTCGGTATTGATGCATTTTCTAAGGAATGTGGTTACTGCCAGCAGAGATGTTTCCACCACCACAGTTTCAGGGCAATTCCTCCTTTTACCTCCAATGAAGTCAAATTAAACTTAACCATGTCCTTAAGCCTCTGGGGGAGAAAAATAAAATAGAAAAATTTAGAGAGACTTCCAGAGCTTTGTAGAACACACAAAGTCCTGCCAGGACTGCAGGGATTAAAGGGAATTCTGCCTGCAATTCAATTATTCCTTTGGGAATAGCAGCGTCAGGCAACAGAGGCCAAGAGGACAAAAAACTCACAGGCATCAGAGAAAAGAAGTTTGAAGATATGGACAAAAGGATGTTGTGGTTTTTCTATAAGGAGAGGGGAAAAAAGGAGAGAGTTGGAGAGAAAGAGAACAAAAATGAAGACTTTCATGGTGATCAAGGGGAGGAGGAACCTGATGGAGCTGGCAGAGATGGAAAGAAGCAGGTTTGGGAAAGAAGTGGGGTATTGGAAAAAATTTAGACAGAAACATGTCCAAAAAACCAATTTAAGGTCGGAATTTGTGAAAGAAATACCCACATTTATAAAGAAGAAATAAAATTAAGATAGGATCCCATGCAAAACCAGAACTGACTCACAATTTCAGCTGTCAAAACTTCTTTTTGTTTTCAGGGGAACTCAAAAGCTTAAAGAATGCCCTGGGTTTGTCTAATACTTCACATGGGATAAGAGTTGTATCACCCTCTCCAATATCTAAAATATGATATGAACTTATCTGGACTTTGGAAAGATGAAGAGAAGGAACATTTTTTTTTTTTAAATAGAAAAAAATTACTGTCAAGTCAGTGACACCAAAACAACAAACCATGGCAAAATCACGATTTCAGGAGGTATTTTATCTGATATTTCTTATCTGTTGAACTCTGGCTCTGAACTCTGTGTTTATGCAATCTTCAAATCTCACTTATTCATCACCTTTACCCATTCCCTGGCACACTGAACAGATAATTACACCCAGCTTTTTCCACTACACTTCACATCCAGCTCACCACCCTCACAGGGAAAAATATTGTCCTAAAATCCATCTGTCAGTGGGCAGCCATTCCTGCTTGTCCTGTCACACTTTTCCAAAATTTCTCTCCATCTTTCTTGTCAGCCCCTTCAGGCACCGCAAAGTCACAATGAGGTCACCCCAAAGCTTCTCTTTTCCAGCCTGAACAATCCCAGTTCTGTCGGGATCTGAGCAAGGAATGGACTACAGCACACAGTGTGATGTTCTGATGGCCGATTTATTGCTATAAAAGCTGATATTTTATAATTTGTTCCATATACGTGATCTTACCGTGATCATCACACCTATGATTGGCTGTACTGCTTTGTTCTCACAAATCATTTCTCTAATGATTGGATAATTATTGTTCGTAAGCTGTTCCAAGCTCTTTTGTAAGCAACACTTCTACTTGCTACAATATCCCAAAATTTTGCTACTTGCTTCCACATTCTCATGTCACTTCAGTGGATTTTTCTTATTGCTTCAGCAGTTTGCAACTGTCCCTTCATTGTTCTTTTACACCTTCTACCATTCTTCCATTGCTCTTTCATACTCTTCACAGAGCTCTCTATTATTCTTCCATACCTTTTACAGTTCCTCCACTGCCCAGGCCCCAACACCACACTTTCCTCGTGGGAAAGATCATCCCTCTGATCATCCTGGTGGGCCTTGGCCTTGCTGAGCCTCAGGAGATTCCTCTTGTGGAGCCTGTCCAGGTCCCCCTGGATGGCCCCACCCTGCAGGAATGTCACCGCACCCTCAGCTCGGTGTCCCCTGCAGATGTGCTGAGGCTGAATTTCCCTTTCTTTTCCTCAAGGTCAAGGCCGTTCGTATGAAAATGTAAAATTAACTTTTAAAGACCTATCAAAGGTTGCTATTTTTGTGCTGTGCATTCCCTCACTCGCAGGTAGAGGGTTCAAAGAATGATTTGCTCAAGTTCAGCATCTTCTTCCCACATCATTACTTTGAAAAAGAATAACTACAAGGGTTCGGTTTTTTCTCATGCTTCAAACAGGCAGATAAAAGTGAGCAGGAAAATTAAAATATTACAAGAGTTACTAGGATGTAAAACAAAGATCCAGCTGACCTCTTTATCTGAGCACTTCTTAGATGTCCCTTCATGAAGGCAGAAACAACCCCCACTAATTATCCTTCTTTCCAGAGAATTACAAGAAAACCTGATAGTCATTCCACAGAAGTATTTCCTCACACCAAAATATTACGTACATGAAGCCATTGCTGCGAGTTTGCTGGCATGACTGGAATATTTGGGATATTTGAATATTTCAGCTGTTTCACACACTAGCAGTGACTCGTTCTTGCTGCACACAATCACTCTCTTCCCTCTCAGAAGATTTCCAAGGATCCTTTCGGGCTCTAAAGGCAGAAACCATCCAGGAAAAGGGTGCAGAAGTCATTCACTGGGTTATTCACAAGCTTTGGAAGTCAATCCGTAACCTCCAGAATGACACTAATCCTTTCATTCACACTCACACTCTTCACTCCAACGTTCCTCTCAGCCTGAAATCCTTCCCCACCTCCAACTCCTTTCCCAAAGTCATGGCTTTGTGCCTTTATGGGTTGGAAAGGCCCTGATTTTGGCACGGGAGCATTAAAGGTGTGAAAATGGCTCGGAATTGCGGCAGAAATTGCAGAAAGAGCCCTTGGCTCCACCACAGCCCCATTAACCATCAGCAGAAACTCATTTATTACTCCTGCATGGCCCAAGGGGGAAAGGGGAACAGCAAGACTTTCTTCCTCTGAAGCAAAATCATAAACTTCTTACTTATCTTAATGTCACCATTCCCACTGTTTATCTGCATGATAATTAGGAAAATGAGAAGTAACGACTTTTATTTATTTATTTATAAGCGTGATTTGAATTCAAATGTCTCTTACTGCGTTAACGGAGGGGGGATCTTCCAAACTCAACTAAATTACTAAAAATAACGAGACAAGAAATATTATCGTCCTCTTTTGCCTCAGCCACCCCAAAATTTATGTTGACAAAATTCTCCCATAATCTTTCTTGTGAAACCTTTTACAGCTGACACCAGTTCCTGCTTTCAAAACCCATTAAAAAGTCAAGTTTTGTTGGCTACTTGTTGAAACCAGGCTTTGTGGAGAGGAAGGTGCCTCCTGGTCTTTAAATCTTTCTATTATTTACATAAATCCGAGTTTATTTTTGTCTTCCATTGGGAGCAACACGTGTCAGATTCCCCAAACTGTACACACAAACCCTGTCAGAGACACAATTTGGAGTTTGAACTTCCAGCTCCAAACTCCTGCACTTTGCAGGGCTGAGGTGACTCTCTGCAATTAAAGACCCTCAGCCTCCAGAGGATTGGCCTGTCAGGAGAATAATTCTTATTACTGAGCTAAAATGGTGTTTTAACATTCCCAATTTATTAACCCTTGCATTAAACTCTTCCTTTCTTTACAAAAAGGAGGCAGAGTGGTTTTTCCCCCAGGCACATTGTGGTACAGTTACCACAGAACAGATCGTATGAAAAATACTTGACAGGACTGAAAAACTTCTTTACGTTTATATAAAAATGTATAGAACTTTAAAATAAAAGTAAAAATTTATATAAAAAAAGTTTTACATTTTTCATAAAATGTATAGAACCAACAGACTTCACCATGATATTCCACTTTTCTCCTCAGCCTCTCCCTGAAATATCCTTTTTAATTGATTTGTGTACACCTGCTTTAGATACATTGGCACCTCTTCCTGCAACACTTGAGCACCTCAATATATTCCAGACATCCACTGATAGGAAAAGATATTAAAAAGATATTAAAAACCCCTTAAAATTACCATCAAAAACTTAAAATTACATTTGAAAAAGTCTTCCCTCAGGCTCTTCTCCAGGCTGAACAAACCAAGTGACCTCAGCCTCAGTAAAACAAATTGCCTGATTCCATCCCCTCCATCCCCCAAAACCTAAATCTCATAATTCAACCCAAAATGAGGATAACCAGAGCACCCTAAAGGAGAATATATCCCAAGCCAGAATCAGCTTCATCTGAGAGCAAAGAAACACTGAATGAAAGTCGGAATAATTGTTTTGTCAGAGCGGAGGAGCCGCGCCCGCGCCGCGCTCAAGCCTCGTGTCAAACGAAAATGTTCGAATCCCTCGCGTGGATTTGCACCGTGTCATGTACAAGGACAAGCCTTGACAAGGCTTTGATTTGGTTTTTGTTGTGTCACACAAGAGACACGCTCCAAAGGCCCACGAGTAATCAAAAGGAGCCTGGCTCGGAATTTTTATTTGCGCTCAAAGCTTCGCGGGAAAGGTATTTAAAACATTCTTTTCGTGCTACCTCGAGGGCAGAAACAAGAGTTGTCCCTGAAAGAGGAAGGTGTGTGTAAAAAGGGATTATTATCCTTATTTTTTGCCCATGCATGACAAGGAATGATGATATTCATTTGGGAAGATAGCACGGCAATTTTGTTACCATTCAATAAAAAGGGAGTAGCACGAACAAATTGGTTAATGAATGAGGGAGGAGAGAGCAGAGTATTATGCAGTGAATCTATAAAAATGAACTCAATTTGAATTCAACCCAAAGAACAAATTGATGGAGCAGCAGGCTTTGTAAAGCACTAGATCTTCATCTGAATGCCGAAATAACGCAGTGATTAATTTCGCTTCAGTCAAATATCTTGGGGTTTGCTATATAAGAATTAAAAAATAACACGCTTTAAATGCCGCCTGACTATCAAAACACATTCACCATTCAAAAAGAAATGTTAAAGAGAATAAATGCTCCTTCTCTGTACTTTGCTTCCCTTCAAAATTCTCATTTCACCGTGTTTTTCCCGTCTGTCAAACTTTGACACGGAGGGGAAAAAAAGCCATTAACTGTTACATATAAAAAATATTAAAAAATACAACTATAACATGTTGCCAAGTGAAAAGCTGAAGGAAGGAGAAAATCATTTCTATTGTTCCACTGAAACAAATATTTTGAAAGTCAGCATGGATGTTGTAAAGGGACAGAGAGAGACCCAGGTAAAGGCAACTTTTGCTTCCCAGGCCCTTCGTGGCAGTTTCAGAGAGGAAATAAACCATTTATTTACATTTTATGTGACAAATCCCACTGGGATTCCAACCTCCAGCACCCACAGGCCATTTTGAATTCTTTTCACTGTTTACCTCTATTAAGGTGGAGGGAAAACTGTTCACTTATTAATTTTGGACAGCAAATGGATCTTCACCATTTCTTCAAGGCCAGGTAAGAAATCACTCATGATTTGTAAATATGTGATAGGAAGCCCTTTTCTTACTGGGCAAAGAAAAATACCATCTTTTTTTGCATCGCAAGAGCTTCTTGCTCTCACAATAATTTCATATTATCTATTTAAGATCCCAGAGAAGACCTATCCCAAACACCTTAATTTCCATCCCAAACCCTTTAGTGCTGCGGTAGGAATGCCAAAAAAAGAGAGGGAGAGAAAGACGGAATGTGTGCCAGGAGAGACATTAACCAAAGGAGCAATATTCTGTTTATTCCAAGGAACACGAGCACAGTCAGGGCAGCAGAATTCTGGATTTTGCAATATAAATGTCTTGCTCATTGTACCCCACTTCCTTCTCTAAAAAGCAAACCAAACCAAACACGAAAAAAGATAGATCAAATCCTCAATATTCCAAAATACCTTCTTCTTCCTCCTGTCTTCTATGAGAGGAATGACCAAATCCAGGTTCCTTTTGCCCACAGCCAAAAGGCTTTTTGCTGCAACAACAAAACTGCTTCTTCTAAGCAATAAAAACAGCAGCACATGGCAAAAACAACCATGAACTAAGTCTAAATAAGATTTTATGAGTGAAACTCCCCAAAATCTCCACTTTCAAAGAGGTTTCATGAAAAATTTCTAAATTATCAAACTGAAGAACAAGAGACAAAACAACTGCCAGCAGATGTAATTTTGTACCATGGGCTTCCCAAACCTTAAATCTCACGTTCAAATATGAGCCTTTAGTATTTTTACTGCCATAAATTGTGAATTACAGTCTCTGCTCGTGCTGTGCTTCTCCAAAAGCCCTCCCTGCACCGAGCAATCCTCTTCAGCCTCAGGCTATGTAGTTTACCTCAAATTATTTCAGAATCATCTAAAAAGATTCATTTTTCTATTAAAATGATGAATGAGCTAAATGAGGTATGTAATAAATACTGCAGGTTTGTAAACAGACTTTTCTCCCAAGAACTAATGCCTTAACTCATTTAGTAATTCTTCCCCCCTGGTATTTCCTAGTGAAGTCATCCTTAAAATGTGGTTAGTCCAGGCCTGCTTGGAAAGAGCAGGAAGGGTCAGGATTTAATCTGTTTATGGAAAATAGGGAACCTCCTCTTGACAATCTTAATGAATTGAGGACAGGAAAAATGAACGCAGGCCCGAAGGGGAGGTCCTGACTGGGACCAGTCAGCCCAGGATGATGGGGAGGACATCAAACCGGTTCAGACACAGAGGAGCAAAGCACTCCATTTTAACGACCTGTATTCAATTAGGACAACAGGGCGAATTTACTCCTCACGGAACTCAACACACTTCAGCTCTGATAAGGCCAGGAATGTATTTTGTCTATCGATTTCGGTAAAAGAACTTCACGTCTCAAATAGGATTTTGCTAGGGAAAAAAATCTCCGATAATCTGATTATCACGGTGACCTAAAGTGCAAAAAAAAAAAAAAAACCTCAAAAAACAAGTGGTTTTTAATATAAGGATACTTCTACCAAATTGATTTTTTTTTTAGCAAGGAATTTTTTGATAGAACTTCTTGTGCAGAAAATAATTTACAGAACAACGAGATACCTCAGCACCACCAGCTTGCCCTCTCAAACAGGTGCTTCAATGAAAGCCTGGAACAACGCATGGGGAAATGGATGTAATTGCATTAGTATGGATACAGACTTCTAATGATAGCAATAATCAAATTTTAATGTTCTGGTTATAGCACATGAACAGAACAATATTTCTGTGCCTCTTCAAAGGGAAATGAGACTTTAATGTCATTGGCAGCTCAATAAAACCATTTTCTAACATGCAGGCTCCTAATGACAACTCGTTTGAGTCCAGACAGAGGAGCAAATGTGTTCACAGTAAACTCCAGGTCATTATCAGGAGATGGAAATACAACAGGTCCTCTGCACTTTGGATAACCATTGATTTTTCACTCCATATTCTCCCCATCTCACCCTGACTTTCATAATGACTCAAGCGATGGAACATCAATAAACTATTTATGGCAATGCCACCACATTTAAAGCCGCTCCACAAGACTGTGCCCAACTCAGCTCGGTCCAATTTTTAGATCTGCAGCAAAAATCTCCAATAATAAATATGGCAAAGATAAAATATAATATAAGTATTCTTGTGATAAAATTTAATAAAAGTACTCTTGGATCAGTGAACTTCACCCCTTGCTGCAGAGAACCACAACAGCACCAAAACTCTTTGTGGCTAGGCTGAAATAAAAGATTTGATTTATTCTGTCGCCCTCTTTCCAGAGGGATGGGCAGAAAAAAATCATATCCATGATAGTGGATGAGCGTGTGGGAAACAGAAATATTTTTAAGCAGCTGCAGGTCTCGAGGATGACTTCAAGCACACGATGCACTTTGTCCTTTGGTGAAATCACACTGAGATACTTTGCAAATGTCACATCTCCAAAGAAAGTCAAGCCAAAGGTACAAAACCGCCCTGGCTGGTGGCAAGGGCAGCTCAAGCAGCTCTCATTGTCTCCCTTGCCCTCCATGCATTCTGTAATTTCCTCAGTGGAGCTGTTCTTGGGGGGTTATAAAGCAGATTGGCTGCATTTGGGAAAGCAGATTTGGGAAAGGCTCTGGGATGGGTTTGTAAAACATTCCCCTCTGTGCACATCTGCACTGACATGGCACAGAAGGAGGTAAAGGCAGGGAAAAGAAAGAAATTCTTCACCACCAAAGCATCCTTTGCATCCAACCCTGAGAACAGCCCTGCAGAGACTAGGGGAAAAGCAGAGGGGGGAAAAAGGATAACTTGGAATTATAGAATGGTGTGGGTTGGAGGGATCTGAAAAATCATCTCATTCCAGCCCTGCCATGGCAGGGACACCTCCCACTGTCCCAGGCTGCTCCAAGCCCTGTCCAGCCTGGCCTGGAACACTGCAGGGATGGAGCAGGCACAGATTCTGTGGGAAAACTGTGCCAGGGCCTCCCCACTCTCACTCTCCCCAGGTCAGCTCATTTCAGTGATGCCTTTGAATATTTCTAGTTTTTTACTCTCCACGGATCTGTAACTTGCTGCAGTTCTGTGCTTCTCACAAAGTGCTGAAATCCTCTGTTCAGCACCTTTGGCCGAACAAGGCTCTCTGAACACAGGTTCAAGGACAGATTCATTGCCTTAGGGCCCGAAAATATGGAAACAGCTGTGAGCTGGGGGAGCAGGCCTGGGGTGGTGAACATCATCCCCTGAGGTGCGATTGAGAATTAAGGGCCAATGTGCTAATGGACAGAACTTATCAAAGGTGAAGAGCTCGTGACCCAGGGCCCATTTTGGGTGTAATCCCTGAGGGGACTGTGCTTGCCCGAATGGACCTTGAAGGCCCTGAATAAATTTGTCTGCATTTTATACTCCTAATTTGTTCTGGCCTCTCTTTCAGGCATCATCAGGATGGAATATCCCACAGCCAGAGCTGGGGAGAGCCCAGAGCAGATCCTCTCCAGCACCCACAGCCTCCCTGGCACTGCTTTTCCAAGGCTCAGCCCCAACTCAACCCCAGGGAAAGTCAGGCCATGTCCAAAATATTCCAATCAATGCATTTA
Organism: Origma solitaria; assembly: GCA_013397895.1. Lineage (NCBI taxonomy): Eukaryota > Metazoa > Chordata > Aves > Passeriformes > Acanthizidae > Origma > Origma solitaria. The sequence goes on along the minus strand of VZRL01003662.1, from coordinate 135,351 downwards.
AAGCATCGCTGAAGGAACTGACAGCGGCGGCTTTGATTTCTGCTGAGCTAAGCACCAAGAGCTGATTAAATCCTCATGCTGCCTCCACAAGAGATTTCAGGTCTGGAAATTCAGCTCTAAACAGCAATTCCTAATTTTGCTGGGGAAATGTCAGAATTCTTGCTTTGCAAACCTTTGGATTGCCCCAAAATATGTTTTTGCAGGAGCTGACATCCCCCAGCCACCTGCCGGTCCCCCTGAACTTCCTGGGACACATCACAGCACAAAAGTAGTTCAGATATCAACACATGATTTCATCCTTTTTTTTTTTTCAAATTAGTATAAAGAGCTAATTCTAACTTTTGTGATGTTAATACTACAAATTTCTCCTTTCTGAGATTTTAAGCAGCAGCCTGTGTTAAAACTCTTCAAGAATGGAAAATATGACTTCATTTTATGTCTGCTAAAACCTGAATTAGCAGGAATTTTTAATTTAATTTTTAATTTTAATTTCCTGTACAAAGGAAACCTAAAATTCTTCCTTTCTCACCATAATTTCTTCTCCTTTGCACTATTCAAACAATTTAGCAGCACCAAAGGAATTTATTTTGCTGCTGACACTTCAGGAAAATTCTTTTTTTTTTCCTCCAAGAAGAGTCTGACAAATCAGATCTGGGCTACATAAAACACAAAGCTGCTGTAGCAGTTCACCAGAACACAGAATTACTCACAGGGTACACAGAGAGACATTTCCCTGTGGCACAGATTTTAAATTCACCTTGGATACAGGAAATAAATACACAGGAGCCAAAGGAATAAAACCTGACCAATTACAGGAAATCAAGGAGGTCTCTTGTAGGATTTGCCAGGAAGGTGAGAATGACTCAATATTTTCATATTTAACAAAACAAACAGACCAAACCTTTTTGCTATTTTCTTATCTCACCCTACACACTTCAAAGAATGAACAAATTGCCGTGGAAATGGCAAATCTGCAGTGGTGAGAAATTTGCACCAATATTTTCAAATTTCACAGATGGAAACAAAAGATTCATCAAAACCAAGAGGACACAACTGCTAACTCTGATATTCTAGAACAAGCGAAAATGAACCATAAAATCAGTAAAATAAAGGAGTCTCATATCCATAATGAGGAATTTCTGGAGCGTTTGGCTGAGGAGAAAGGCATCTTGTGCTTCCCAAAATCAGAGCTCACCGAAACAGGGAGAAAAAGATGCAACCGCAGGAATTATGCAAATGTTTGTCCCCATTATAAATCTTCAGCTCCTCATTAGCTCCAGGCCACAAAACCTTTCTCTCTCCCACACAATATTAAGAATCCAAGGATTTAAGGCATAACTTGGTCATAATTCCTTTCCATTTTCCTTTGTTGCCATGTTTTACAAGGGCAAAATATTAAACATTTGGTTACAACACTGAAATTATTCTGCAACAGTAACAGAGGTGAAAAAGCATCAAGAAATGGCTGGAAAAGATACCAGCACTGAGGCGGAATTGGTTTGGTTTTAAATTTAAATTTCCAAATGGGATTTGGAAAAACATGAAAAACAGATTTTTACTTCCGTAGCATGGATGAAGCTTTTGCTTATTGAAGTGATTGATTACTAAGTTTCCAATCCATAAACCATAAAAACCTTGGATTTTACTCCAGATTTAGAGGGCCCAACAAATATTTATGTAGCTACTGACATAAGTAATTCCCATTTCTTTTCATAGCAATGCTCACGTAAGTATTTTAAACTTTTTGCCATGAAAATACCAATTCCTTTCCTATTTACGCTGAAGTATAAATGTATATTTTTAAGGCATATTCCCACCTCAGAGAATAATGATTATTGCTACAAAGAGGAGTCAAGAGAGACTCACTACAGCAAGCAAACACTCCATAGAAGAAGTTATAAATCTGTCAGACATTTGAAACGGACTGAAATGTGTAATGTCAGTTTTGGGAGGAAAACAGCCAACCATATGTTCCAATTTCCTTGTCAGGAAGGTTCCATCCATCAGCTCTAATGAGAGATGATGCTTTGATACAGAATTTCTCACTGAGCTGCTTCCAAAGCGGGAAACAAGCAGCAGAAACCCTTAAAAATCAGCAAAAGTCTCTAAAAACAGAAATATGCGAGTAAAATAAAATGACACACTACTACCTAGGCATGAAAAAATAAGGACTGAAGACAGAGCTGCTCGGAAAACCTGAGATTTGTGTAAAAGTCTGAGGACTCACAAAGCGCTGAGCCTTCTGGCGCTCCTCCTCCGTGGCCGCTCTCTCGCGGAGGATGGCCCGAGCCAGGTGCTCGTTGGAGGAAATCCTCTCCCGCTCCAGGAGTTTGCCAAACTCATCCCGAACGTACATTTGCTCTTGTCGCAATCTGCAGGAGGTGGAGAGAGATTTGAGGTGAAGGGAAACGTAGAAATCTGGTTTGCAAATGGAGTTTTGAAGTCATTTTTAAAGCACTCCCAGAAATTGTTTGGTCTTGGCTTCCTAAGATACATAAATACAAATATTCAGGAAAAAAATCCAGAAGTTTATTTCAGATTGAAGTATCAAAATCTGAATACACAAAAGTTACAAGTCTTGATATCGCCGTTCGTTAAATCATACAAATTACAACTCATTCAAGAAAATCTATTTCTAAGTAACACGCAGAGAACTCTGATGGTTGGTTGTGGTTTTTTCTGATTTTATGGAACCATTCTTTCCAGAAAAATAATTTTCTCTCATTTCCCCCCTAAAAGCTTTCCTGCACTGGGACAGTGCTTTCCTCCCTCTAAATACACCATAAACCCAAGGACTGAACCTATTTCCAAAGCTCGAAGAACCACAATTAACCTTTCCCAGCGATTTGAGAGGAGGAGAGAAAATAGTTCTTGAACTTGTTGCAACAGAGTTAATAAAGGCAACTTCAGGCCCAGGAAATTCTCAATATTAGTATGTCAGAAGCCATAAACAGATTTGAAACCTTTGGTGGAGTACTCGAGACGAGCACACTGTGTCTCTTTTTCATGGGAACGCTCAGGAACCATTCAGTGAATCAATACTTGTGTCTTGTGACACTGAGCACTGAGTTAGGGAACTCAGAGCAGCAATGGAGCTATGAAACACTGGGTTTCAAATAGATTTTTTTTTTTTTTTTGCAAGAGTGATGGAGAGGAATCTTCAATATTCTCAGTGCATTTATCTGTTGTCAAGGGACAACAGACAGTTGGTTAATAAAGTTAATTAGGCAACTAATAAATAATAAATAAATAATAAAGGTGACTTCAGGCCCAGGAAATTCTCAATATTTGTACATCACAAGCCATAAACAGATTCAGATTTGAAACCTTCAGTGAAGTACTTGAGAAAAGCACACCGTGTCCCATTTTCATGGGAACGCTCAGGAATTGTTCCGTGAATCAGAACTTGTGTGTTGTGACACCGAGCACTGAGATAGGGAACTCAGAGCAGTAATGGAGCTATGAAACACTGGGTTTCGAATAGATTTTTTTATTATTTTTTGTGAAAGAGTGATGGAGAGGAAGCTTCAATATTCTCAGTGCATTGGACAACAGATAGTTCATTAATAAAGTAATTAGGCAACTAATAAATAATAAATAAATAATAAAGGCGACTTCAGGCCCAGGAAATTCTCAATATTAGTATGTCAGAAGCCATAAACAGATTTGAAACCTTCAGTGGAGTACTCGAGACAAGTACACTATGTCTCATTTTCATGGGAACGCTCAGGAATCAAAACTTGTGTGTTGTGACACCGAGCACTGAGTTAGGGAACTCAGAGCAGTAATGGAGCTATGAAACACTGGGTTTCGAATAGATTTTTTTATTATTTTTTGTGAAAGAGTGATGGAGAGGAAGCTTCAATATTCTCAGTGCATTTATCTGTTGTCAGGGGAGCTCTGGAGAACAAATCCTAATGAGTCGGGTCACTTTGTAAAAGGTACCAGCATTAGAGTACATTAGATTCTTCCCCAGGGAATCCATTTAAGTGAGGTAGGGAGGAAAAAAGACAATTACAAGATGTATTACTTCAGTGCTCAGCTCCAACCCTCTGAAACGTAGCAACCAACTGGGAATCTTTATAAAAGTTTATTAAGCAGCATCTTCAATTACTCCGGCAAAAAAAAAAAAAGAAAAAAAAAAAGTCAGATTATGCAGACATGGACCAAATTCCATTAAGTGATTTCCCAAGGTCCCCCAAATTATTCCAGCAGGATTGATATAACAAATCCTTCATGCAATCAATGGCACAGTCAAAACATGCTGCTTGTCTTTTCGATTGGAGAAATCATGTTTTGTCTAAAAACGCAAAAAGTGTCAAAATAGAAGTCTCAGCAGCTCTTTCTGGTGAGCAATAGAGAGCATTTAATGCTTCCTGAGACTGAAGGGAATCTTTCCTCATCCTTCCTGGGTTTGACCTCCTGCAAGTGGTTTTCCCTTAAAAATGGCTCTTTATCCGTGCTGGACTGAGTACGGTAATTAAAGAATTTGAAATGGACTTTATATCTAGAATATCTGAAAAATTCAGCCAGAGGTTTCCACAGTAGAAACTCTGTGAAAATAAAACAACAAACAAACAAAACAAAACAAAAAATTCACCAAAGAAACCCCCAAAACAACCCCACAACACTTAAGATGTTCGCATTTAATTCTGCTTTTCATTAGTTCTTTACATCAGATTAGATCTTTGTATCTTCTTCTTCCTAATCTCATTTAAATCTAGAGCAAAATACATCACCTCAGTCAAACAAAACTCTGCATCACTCATTTTGCTGTTTGGTCTTTTTCTTCCTTTCCTTTTCAGGGCATTCCGCTGTTAAAAAATGACACTATTTCATTATCAAATTTGATACAATTTAGGAACTTCTTTATATTCCACACTGCCTTGCTCCTGGCAGCACCTTAAAGCAAAAATTTCAAGTCTTTGTTATCAATTTTAATTTGTGTGCCCAGGATCACACAACACCACGAGTTAAATTCCTCCAAACTTTCATTTAGGGCAATTTTTACTCACAGAACGAAATTCCTAAGCACCCACCTCAGCTGCTTTAAATTCAGCAGAGTTTTTAACAAAATAAGCAGGATTTTGAAGTAATTTTCATTTATTTGAGTTCCATAATTGGGTGGCTTGTCGGAGCTTAATGAAACAAACACTCGGCAGATCCCACTGATCACAAACATTCGCCTGCATCAACCTCCAGTGGGGTTTTTTTTTCCTTGGAATTACAAATTCATTTCCCTGGCATTCCGCATGTACCGAATAAAGGCAAACATCAGCTGAACCTACAGTAATAAATTATATTATTATCTNATAGAATAGAATAGAATAGAATAGAATAGAATAGAATAGAATAGAATAGAATAGAATAGAATAGAATAGAATAGAATAGAATAGAATAGAATAGAATAGAATAGAATAGAATAGAATAGAATAGAATAGAATAGAATAGAATAGAATAGAATAGAATAGAATAGAATAGAATAGAATAGAATAGAATAGAATAGAATAGAATAGAATAGAATAGAATAGAATAGAATAGAATAGAATAGAATAGAATAGAATAGAATAGAATAGAATAGAATAGAATAGAATAGAATAGAAAGAGGCAATTCTGTGATTTGTGAGGAGTTAAACACCACAAGTTGTCCACACTCCAGGAATTCCACAGGCATTCTTCGGATGACATTTTTAATTAAAGCAGATATAAGAGCTCAAGATAATGGCTGTTGTGTTTGAGCACAGAACTGCAGACAACAGAGAGAGTTCCACTGATCGTTTATACAGAAAGGATCTTCCAAAAGGCGCTGAGACAGCAGAAAAGGCTGCTGGCTATACATTTTCCTCCAGGATTGATATCTTTTTGAATAAAATCCTTCTAAATAATTATGAAATAGTGCTTTAAGAAGTGGAGAGTGGCTGATTTAATGAAGTGTGGCACGCGAGGCAATCACTTCTCCCGGCGCTATTGGAAAACACACATCAAGCATTAAGAAGCGGCTCCAGTTAAAGCCTGCGTTAACACTTCCCAATATTTCATGTTCTCAACTGCTTTAGAGCACAGAGCCAACACTAAAAGCAACAATTCCTGCCTTTCCCCAGCGCTGTCTTGGAGAACTTCAACACTCTTCACTTCATGCTATCAAGAAAATTTATAGACCTGTATTTTTTTGTAAGAGGTTGGGTAAATCCTGATCAACCAACCACGCAAATCTCAGAAGATTTATTACTCTCCAAGAGGCATAACAACAATTTGGGTATTTTTGTTATCACATTATCATATTTAGGCTGCATTATAAGACAAATTTTCAACCGTTTTAGTCCTGAAGTCACTTTAATCCAAATAACGTTTGCAGTGCATTGTGGAGAAATCAGATTTGGCTCCCACTGAACACACAGGCCACCACGGCACCTCCAGGAGCAATCACACAACACGAAGCAAGAATTCTTTAAGATGCTCCCAAATATATATAGATATACATATACAGATATAGATAGATATAGATAGATATAGATAGATATAGATATAGATATATAGATAGATATGGATATAGATAGATAGAGATATAGATAGAAATAAAGATATATAGATATAGATACAGATATATAGATATGGGTACAGATAGATATAGATATAGATATATAAAGACAGAGATAGATATAAAGATATAGATATATTGATATAGATATGGATATATAGATAGAGATAGAGATATGGATACAGATATAGATAGATAGATATTAGATATAGGTACAGATATAGAGATACAGATATAGAGATATAGAGATATAGATATAGATATATAGATATAGAGATAGAGATATAGATATATAGATATAGGGATAGAGATATAGATATATAGATATAGATATAGATTTAGATATGGCAATTTTTGTTAATTTCAATTTTTTGAGATGTGGGCAGGAGTACAGAAACCAATTAAGTGTGATCAAACCACCCCTTCCAACCACCCCTCAAGGAGAACTTCAGACCAAAGGGAAATACTTCGCCAGAGTAACATTTCTGCTTCTGCATTGCACCTTTTTATGGCTCTCTTTTCTCTCTCTAAAAGCAGGGGATGTGGGATTTGAGTTGCATTCGTTATTATACAGCTTTTGAACCAACTTTGAACATCCTACATGCAAAATTAGCAAAAGGGAATCTACCTGTGTATAAATCAAATATTTCAGAGCGTTATCTGAGATGGCCTCAAGTGCTTAACCCACATCTCTTAAAATCAAGGATAGCAATGTAATAACACAAAGCAAAACAACAGGAAAAAGAATTTCTCAATGAAGTAATGACTTAACAATTAATAACTGACAACCATCATACCAAGTCCAACAAGAGAAGCCAAGTATACAACTAGCTCCACTTTCCTATTAGAATTTAGAAATTGGAATTTGAAATGTAGAAACAGAATTAGAAATTTAAGACCCAGACGAGAGAGCATCTCTGAGGGCCAAGAAGTTTTCTGTATCACCAGAAATACAAAAATACACTCTAAAGAGAAAAAGACTAATAAAACTTTGCTGCACTCCAAGAAGTTTCCTTCCTTTTCACATCCATTTTTTAATTAAGTTCAAGAAAAGCAAATTGCTAATTTTGCCATGTGGATTTATGGCACAGGACTCTCCTCTTGCCCAGCATGACCCCTGTTAGCCGCAATAACAGGATGAGTAATTTAATTCTAAACCCACAAGAATTCCTTCTTTTGTTTACTTCAAAATATCCATTTCTGTTGTTCTTGAAAAACACCTGCAGATGTTAATTAAGGAAAAAGCACCTTTTAATTCCGAGACAACAGCAACACACTGAGAAAAGCTGAAAAATATTAGTTTTGTGCTTTGATGGCCACTTCATGTTTTTTTCTGTATTAATCAGGAATCCATAGAAATCTAAAACTGGCAAACAATACTCTTAGAGAAATACAGTGATTTGTCATTTCCAACCTTTATTTCTAGATATTGAAAATTTATGATGCTATCAAAGCCTAAGCATTTTCTTTTTGCTATTTTTTCGGGGCAATGATTACTTGCCAGTTGTTTTATCTTTATTACAGTCTCCAAGCTGTACAATCTGATGGATCTGTGGTGTTCCAAGATAAACTCACTCGAGTCTAAAGCATGAACCGTGTCATTTTTCATTACTCCCAACCGAGCAAAAATCAAAATATTCCCTGTTCCAAAGCCCACCATGAGGAAAATCATCCTGTCCTCTATGAATTGGGGAAAAAACTAATGAGTTTACGTGGAACCCAAAAATTTACTCTGACGAGACACAACGCGAGGAGGATTTCTCAGATTTTCTGCTTTTTTGAACCCAAACGAGCTCCTTAATTCCTCCTGACAGACTTGCAGAAGATCCCAAAATGTTTTGAACAATGTGTTTAGGCCACGTTGCAATATTAATGACCGAATAATGTTTGTGAGTGCTGAGCTTCAATATTTCATGAGCCCGACGCGGGACGCGCCGCGGAAAGCCGCGGTTGGAAATCACCGCAGCCGCCGAGGGATTTGAAAGGATGTGAGAGACGTCAGGAAAACATCTCCGAGCTGAGTTGAGCTCCAAGAGGTGTGAAATGGAGATTTTTCCATTTCTCATAGTTGGTGATTCACCTGTCGGCAAAGTCAGAGAAATTACCTCGAGTTTGTCTGATTTTCCAGAAACATAACTAAGGACAGAGATAGAGAAGTAAATGATCTGAAAGGTCAAGTCTCACACAACACGAAAAAGTTCTTCAAAACTGAAGTTTCTACCACAGTTCACTCATTAAAAACATTATTCTCTGCTCACATAAGGCTTTACACACCACAGGTGACAGGAGCTGTTCCTAACATTAATAGCAACCACATTCTTAATACTTGTCCTAAAATTTCACTTCTAAACACTGCAGACCATGGAAATACTAACAGAAAATATCATTTTTCTGCGCCTTAAAGCCACAGTGTTAAAAGGACATTTTGGCTTCACATTTTGTGTGCTCCTGGAGCAAAGGGGATCAGGGGGGACTTTGTGGCTCTGCACAACTCCTGACAGGAGGGGACGGCCGGGGGGGTTGGGCTGGGAACAGGGACAGGAGGAGAGGGAATGGCCTCAGGTTTGTTTTGGATATTGGATATTAGGGACATAATAATAATATCAGGGAAAATTTCTCCATGGGAAGAGTGTCCAGCCCTGGCACAGCAGCGCAGGGCAAGGAGGGATTTAAGCAACTTGAAGATGTGGCTCTTGGGGACATGGTTTAGCGGTGGCTTGGCAGTGCTGGGAATGGTTGGACTCCATCTTCCTAAAAGATTCCATGATTCCAAGATTCTCACAGAAAAACAGCAAGGCAAACCCAAAACGCTGAAGTTTTAAAATCATGGGAATATAAACTCAAAAAAGGTCACTCAGCTCATCAAACCCAGCTCGATCATCATCTCAGGATGCAAAACCAATCAAATGTGCTGACAGTGACCCAAACCGCCCCCACTTCCCCCACCCCAACCAGCACCATCAGAACTCTGACAAATTCACCACAACTGCCCAGGAGCTCTGGTGACTCCGGCACAGGCAGGAAGAGAGAAGGGATCACATTTCTGAGCAATTATGCTTGAACTTCACATTATTAAATTTAATGAGAACTCCACTGCTTGATTCCATATCCATTCCTTCCTCAGGGTGACTGTTCCTCCTTAACATCTGCCATACACGCATAGCAATTAGCACTTGGCTCATTATACACGGGACTAAAAACACCAGAGTGATTCCTGCACTGATCCCTGAGCTTCAAGTGACCTTTTCCCTTCACATTAACTCCTCTCTCGGCTTTGGTCCTCCTCAAACTGCCCCACAGCTCCTCCATGGGTTTGGAACATGTCCAACAAGGAGGGGAAAGAGATCAGTGATTTGCTTTATTCTTCTTTTAGGCTGAACTCCCACCTGGAGTTCTGTGTCTGCCTTGGGGACCCTCAAGAGCAGCACCTGGAGCTGCCAGAGAGAGCCCAGAGGAGGCCCTGGAGCTGCTCTGGAGCCAGGCTGGGAGAGCTGGGGATGTTCCCTGGAGAAGGGAAGGACCCAGGGAGAGCTGCGAGCCCCTGGCAGGGCCTGAAGGGCTCCAGGAGAGCTGCAGAGGGACTGGGGACAAGGCCTGCAGGGACAGGAGGCAGGGAATGGCTTCCCAGTGGCAGAGGGCAGGGCCAGATGGGATCTTGGGAATTGGGAATTGCTGGCTGGGAGGGTGGGGAGGGGCTGGGCTGGAATTGCCAGAGCAGCTGTGGCTGCCCCTGGATCCCTGCAGTGTCCCAGGCCAGGCTGGACAGGGCTGGGAGCAGCCTGGGACAGTGGCAGGTGGCCCTGCCATGGCAGGGGTGGCACTGAGGTCCCTTCCAACACAAACCATTCCAGGATTCCATACATGGAGCTGGAGAGGGTTAAGAAGTCAGAGCATAACCACAGAATGAGATGATCTTGAAGGTCCCTGCCCACCCAAACCATTCCATGATTCTGTGATTTACACGATGTGTATTCTCCAACCCAAGACAAATCTGAAAATACAATTTCTCTTGGTTTAAGAGTATTTTCCTCCTTGCCCATGTAAGCACTTCTTTCAGTGCCTCAGTTTCCCCATTTCAACCACCAGACCTGTCCCATCACCCAACACCACCCATCCATCGGAGAACACCCTCTTTATCCCTTTCCTTTCCCTCCCAACCTCAGCCAATGGGAAAATCCTTCCTCGTGGCCACGTGATTTTCTGTGCTAGTCCTTGATCAAAAGATCCAAGAGGCTCATTTCAAAACTCAATTATGCACTCAGCTTACTCCAATTAATTCAATTTATCAACAGCACATCCACAGACAGCTCGTGAACACGCAGAGCAACAAGGACAGTGACTCTTGTCAGTGGTTGAGTTTTCTTGGAGATTCTGGAGGTGTTTTTGGGGCAGTGTTTGGTGGTGAGAGGAGGAGGGGTGAGTAAAAGGGGGGGAGGTTGTCCGAGGGGATTTTGTAATTACTCTGCTTTCAAAATGTGCATATAGATCAGTATTATACAGAGACAAAACAGATGAGCAAATTCCTACCTTTATGCCAGAGGCACACAGAGAACCCGAGTCAGAATTGTAAAACTGCTTTACATAATTTGTGTATGTGGTTAGCTATCCACATAACTCCACTTGAAATTACTTTCCAACTTAATATCCTTCCCCTTGGGATCTGCAAAAGCAGTCCTGGAATTATGACAACATTAATTATCCATTAAAATGAAGTGACAGTTAGAAAAATTTTTATTATTATTATTATTATTTTTAAGTGTTTCTCTGCTGCGTCTGCTCATTTGCTGCTTTTCACAATGAAAGAGCTCAGCAGTTTGAAAGCAAAGGTTTGTTTAAAATTGCCAGGGGGGGAATAGTTTTCCTCCTTACTACCTGAATCTAAAACTATGAAGCAGTGATATTTTTGTGGCTGCTCTCTCACTGGCTCCAAGTCATTTTCCCATCTCTCCTAGAAATAAACTGATCAAGATGAAGCTTGGTATCTGACTTGTCAGCTGAGATGGCAGGTTTTAAAACCCAAGTGAAAAATAATCCCTTGAAAATTGGGGTTTATAAAGGTAGGAGTGAATTATAGCTCAGCTTTCTCCAATTTCCACCTCCCATCTCCGAGATTCATCTCTCCATATCCTGAGAGCCAGACATAATGGGATTAATGGAGAATCAGAGCAGGAAATCTTGGAGAGCGACTCTGCCACTGCCAAACGCCTTTTTTCTTCTGTAAACAATACCTTTTTGCACTGAAAATAATAAAAGTTGAAGAGGCTTCAAAGACAGTTTGATACTTCCCAACTTCATAAACATTTTTATGCTCCTTGGCATTTTGCAGGTGAACATCACACACTGAACTTGCCTGAGCTGAAGAGTTTTGGCTGCCCAAAAAGGTATCGGCTGCTGTACTTATTTTAGAGTTAAACTTCTGTTTAAATCCCAAATTTCTTCCTATTTAATCCTGGCTTCCTCCTCTACCTGACCCAGCCTGAACCTCCTCGTTCCCTCTTTTCCCACACCACAGCAGAATTATCCCATAACCCTACAGACCTCAGGAATATTATGGCTGCTGGAGAATAAATCCACGGCAGAATCTTTCGCTGTGCGTGAGATCAGAGGAGGGAAACGTCTGCTGAGAGAGAGGGAAAAGGTTGGAGAGATGGAAGAAGGAACAGGAGGAACTCAAGCTGTTGTCTCCAAAATCCACTGCTGTCTCCCCGAGGCTGAAGGAGCCCTTTGGAACCCCAAGGAAAAAGGTTTTATTTCGTATTTTTATAAAATCAATGCCACACACCTCAACCTTCCTAAATGTGATTATCAATTGGGATCTCTGCTTTTACAAAACCAGTGCAGCTCCTCTTGCCAGGAAATACTAAACTCTTATTTTAACCGGATTTTAACAATTACAATTATTATTACAACAATTATTATTAAAACAATTCTTAAACTCTTATTTTAACAATTACTCCTTCAGAGGATTCGCAGCTTTCTCTCTGCCAGCAGCAGAGAAGACGGAGTTTTTCAGACTCTTTTCACACTTAATCCAAACAATACCAACAGGTCCCTGTGGCACAAGACAAAAAAACAGCTATTTCCTAAAAAGGAGCTTTTTGTCCCCCCCCGAGGACAATCCTACAAGAAAAATTAGGTTTCCCAATTTGACGTAGCTGATTACCTGGGAAAACACCATCATTTAGGGGGAAATGAATACTTTGAAGAAGTTTCTATCACAATTAACTCACTCCCCACATGAACTGGAGATACATTAAGATGCTCTTCATACCTTTACCTCACTGAAATATAGAGTGAGTACTGTAAATAAATCAATCATTTTCTTTTCCCCCTTGCACTCCACACCTATGCCAGGAAACTGGAATAAACATGTCATTAAAACAGAAATCAATAGGAAGTTTTAAAACACACACTAGCACAGAAAGGTCAAGCCCCAGTATTGATTTTAATATAACAATTTTGGTGTGCAGTTTCCCACAGGGTTCTTGTCTAATACTCTCCTTTCATTCCTCTCTCACTTTACATTTTCGCTGCTGAATTTGTTCAGGTTTACTCCAGGTTTACTAAGAGCTCATCACTTCTGCAGTGTAGGGCTGAGACAGGACAAAAAAAAGGTTGGGGGAAGCACTTGGGTGCATCAGAGCATCAGTGAAACCCCAGAGCGATGAGAGTTATCTCCAGACCCTCCCTGCAGCACGACAATAAATAAAAAATCCAATGGTTACAATTTTAATAATTCAGAGAGCAACTCTGTGCACCAGGGTGGAGACAAAGCTGATTTAGAATTTAGAAAGACTGTCCTGAAAGAGATGAGGATGTTCACAAAGAGAGGCTGCAAGAACTTTCCAGCTAATGACAAATAAAATGTCACAGCCTGTGGAGGCCAGCGAGCCATGGAGAGCAGAATCCACAAATTCATTAGTGGGGAATGGCTGAGGAGCTCTCGTCTGCATCACTCAAGGAGAGGATTTTTCACGTGGTTTGCAAGAGAAAAGTTACCTGAGTTTGATCATCTGGTCACAGCCAAAACACAGAAAAAACTCAGAGTTATCAACAGCCACCACAGAATCCTGGAATGGTTTGGGTTGAAGGGATCTCAGAGCCCATTCAGTGTCACCCCAGCCATGGCAGGGACACCTGCCACCGTCCCAGGCTGCTCCCAGCCCTGTCCAGCCTGGCCTGGGACACTGCAGGGATCCAGGGGCAGCCACAGCTGCTCTGGCAATTCCAGCCCAGCCCCTCCCCACCCTCCCAGCCAGCAATTCCCAATTCCCAAGATCCCATCTGGCCCTGCCCTCTGCCACTGGGAAGCCATTCCCTGCCTCCTGTCCCTGCAGGCCTTGTCCCCAGTCCCTCTGCAGCTCTCCTGGAGCCCTTCAGGCCCTGCCAGGAGCTCGCAGCTCTCCCTGGGTCCTTCCCTTCTCCTTCTCTCATACTTCAGCACTTTCTGAAGGGCCACAAAAGCAAATCAAACTCTATTTTTAAGCCTCTCCCTGCCTTAAAATTCCTCCTTACAGCAGGAGCTTCCCTCTAAGAAAGAAATCCTGGAAGCAGAGCACATCACAGGACAGTCATGAGCAAACTGCACAGGGACAGATTTCTGGCACACCAACAAAATTCCAGGGATGAATATTTTGAAGACTTGAAAAAAAATACACTTCCTGCACTATTGGAAGCACTGCCATGCACAGCAGTTTGCAAAAACACCTCACTCGACGTATAATTAATATTTGCCCCATGCCAAATCATATTTAAAAAGTGAAAGCTGGGAAACACTTGCCAAGCGAGAAACTGAAACCCCCCCAAACATAATTAGCCTGAGCTAAATGATTAGCAAAATAAATAAGACTGAAATGTCTCTGATTTTCAAGGGGGAAAAAAAAAGGCAAGTCATCATTCAGGAACGTTCAATTTCCATGGGAAATCACATCCATCACTCGCCTCTGAAGCAGTGGTTTGTATATTTTTCTGGAGGGATCCAGCGCTCTGATGAGGTTGGCACTACCTAAAATTTTATCATTATGCTGATGATAGAAGTTTTCTCAAAATGCTTTTTCCTCTGCCTGCACTTTTGAAAAAGCAAAGTTTAAAAAGAGATTTTTCTGAGCGCCATCAGTATCACAGACCCCAATAAATTCATATCCGAGGACAAAGTTAATGGATGGAGTGGATATTAATGTACGGAGTGGATAAACTTCCATTCAGTTCTCGGATGGGAGAAGGAAAATCACCCATTTCCCCAATGCCTGTTCTCAAGGCCGTAACATTAAAAAATTTCTCATTTTCCTGGGGAATTAGAAAAAAAAAAAGCTAAACATTTCCTGAGGTTGGCTGGAATAAGGAGAAAAAAGGCAAAATTCAAATTATTACCTGTTGGTCTATTGAGTCGTGTGGATTTCTTGTATTTATTATTAATAATTCTTCTCTTAATTATCATTTATTACCAATAAAGCTCAAGTTCTTGTGCCCATCCTCTCATTTTTATGTTGCCCTGAGTATCACCCCAAGAGCACAGCATTTATTAATGCAGGCACTGCAAATTCTGTTGCAAATCGATTATAATCAATTTTCTAAATGAACTTTTCTAAATGGAAACACTTTTCAGATGAAAATATTCCAAAATATTCAAAATCCAAAGGGGGAAATAACAGCTGGGCTGAGTAAAAGAAGGAGCAGAGTGGAATCAGCACAGAATTTTGGATATATATTCTAAGGTGGGTCTAAATTACTATTTTATCAACTATTTCAAGTCCTGTTAAACAGGAGTTGTAATTGATGTATTGTCAGTGAGTTGATGGCATTAAAATGTAATTTAGGAGTCATTCTTCAGCTCTAATCCAGAAATAAGCACAGATTTTAACTTTATTTCGAGTAGCCCATCTGTACCGTGTATGGATGTGTGAATAAATAATTTATCTAGAAGTTAAAATTAAGATTTCCTTCTTTCACAGTCTGAAATGAGGAAAATACATTTTGCAATCAAATCCAAATGTGGTCATACACAGCTCACGGAACAGCACCAAAATCAGCTATTAGGCAGTTGGAATCAGACAACAAACAGTCCAAAGTTGCAGATATTTTTATGTTTCAGTGTTATTTCACTTAAACATTGGGAAAAAAACCACTATTTTTGAGAAAGAAGTGAGAATTAAACATACAAAATACACCATCTATGGTAAAACAATCCATAAGATGAACGTGGAGGTAAAAACCTTAATTTTTGTGTCACATCCCAACAGGATTTGGGTTAAAAGTAAGGCGTTATGAAATAAAATTGTTAATAAATCACAAGTGCAGCTTAAATGTAGCACAGTGGAAACTCAGGATTTTGTTCTGGTTTCCACCACTGTATCAATTAATTTGTATTTATATCACAAATTATTACAGTTCATAGTCCACGTTTCTATTACCTGGAACATTACTTGGAAATGCAAGACAAAATACTTTATCTGAACAATGTGAGTTTCTTAAATGTTTTTAAAACAGAAACCTCCACCAGAATTCAGCTCATAAAGACCTTAAGTTTTACCTATGAAGAAAGATCTTCATCTTTTACAGCTGTTTCATTTGGGACAAAAAAGCCTCTATGCTCTGTTTAAAAATGTTTCTATAATTGTAAATAGTGGTTAAAAATTATAATAAAAGGATCCTTTCTATGGCCAAAAATTAATTAAATAAACCAAACCTAGAAAGGAACTGAAGCTGTTAACAAGTTTTGATATTTGTCCCTTTTTTATCATCATGATTATTAATTTATTTTTATTTTTTCCCAATCTCCTCCCTCCCTACCACAGACCTATGCTCTGTTTAAAAATGTTTTTATAAGTGGAAATACTGGATGAAAATTATAACAAAAAGATCCTTTCTATGGCCAAAAATTGATTAAATAAATCAAACCTAGAAAAGAACTAAAGCTGTTAACAAGTTTTGATATTTGTCCTTTTTTTATCATCATCATTTTTAATTTATTTGGATATTTCTCCCGATCTCCTCCCTCCCTTTCACAGAGCAGTGCACAACCCCGGGAGCTGAATAGTGTCCCATGACAAAACGCTGGCGTTTCAAACCAAATATTTCCAGATTTTAATCACATTTAGCTGAAATCTTGAGCACTCAAGAAGCTCAAAAAAACCCCAAGTTTTCCTGTCAAAGCTCAGCTGAAGAGAGGGGAGATTTTACTGTAACTTATTGATTTCCTTTATTGCTGATGCAAAAAAAAAAAAAAGAGAGAAAAGCCTGACTTTTTTCCCTGGGACATTAATATAGTCCTATCTAATTATATACTCCATCAACCTAACTCAATTAAATAACAGAATGCTGGGTAGGAAACAACTCAGATCTATGCAGATAGCTTAAGCAGTACTAATTACAGCCTAATTTTTTTTAATCCATCATAATGAGCCTTTCTCCCCATTCTCAGTGGAGGACAATGTGGAAGTTCATATTTATACTCAGTGTATTATCTATTTACAGCAACAACTGAAAGGAGAAATGCAGAAGTTCAGCAGATGCCAAAATTTCTAAAATTAAAGAGGAATTTTTAATTCCTCTGCCCAGGTTTTCACAATCATTACAACCTCTGAGAAAAAAAATGCATTGGGAAGGAATATTTCAAAATGCAGAAAGGAATCAAAAGGTCTCCCATTCTCACTGGAGGACAATGTGGAAGTTCATATTTATACTCAGTGTGTTATCTATTTACACCAACAACTGAAAGGAGAAATAAACACAGAAGTTCACCAGACACCAAAATTTTTTAAAATTAAAGACGAATTTTTAATTGCTCTACCCAGGTTTTCACAATCATTACAACCTCTGAGAAAAAAAATGCATTGGGAAGGAATATTTCAAAATGCAGAAAGGAATCAAGAGGTTTCCCATTCTCAGTGGAGGACAATGTGGAAGTTCATATTTATACTCAGTGTGTTATCTATTTACACCAACAACTGAAAGGAGAAATAAAGAAGTTCAGCAGATGCCAAAATTTCTAAAATTAAAGAGGAATTTTTAATTCCTCTGCCCAGGTTTTCACAATCATTACAACCTCTGAGAAAAAAAAATGCATTAGAACGAAATATTTCAAAATGCAGAAAGGAATCAAAAGGTCTCCCATTCTCACTGGAGGACAATGTGGAAGTTCATATTTATACTCAGTGTATTATCTATTTACAGCAACAACTGAAAGGAGAAATAAACACAGAAGTTCACCAGACACCAAAATTTCTAGATTTAAAGAAGACTTTTTAATTGCTAATAATGGCTCTGCCCAGGTTTTCATAATCATTACAATCTCTGAGGGNACCAGACACCAAAATTTTTTAAAATTAAAGACGAATTTTTAATTGCTCTACCCAGGTTTTCACAATCATTACAACCTCTGAGAAAAAAAATGCATTGGGAAGGAATATTTCAAAATGCAGAAAGGAATCAAGAGGTTTCCCATTCTCAGTGGAGGACAATGTGGAAGTTCATATTTATACTCAGTGTATTATCTATTTACAGCAACAACTGAAAGGAGAAATAAACACAGAAGTTCACCAGACACCAAAATTTCTAGATTTAAAGAAGACTTTTTAATTGCTAATAATGGCTCTGCCCAGGTTTTCATAATCATTACAATCTCTGAGGGAAAAAAATGCATTGGGAAGGAATATTTCAATACGCAGAAAGGAATCAAAAGGGTTTTAACTGTTTTAATACAGCATTTTACACGTTCAAAGCACCTTAAAACATCCTGCAGAATTCCTAGAAATCTGCAGAATTCCCAGAAATCTGTGGAATTCCCAGAAAGCTGCGGAATTCCCATTCCTGCTGCTGTCCCAAGGCACCTTTTGCCCAGGGTCCCCACCCTGCTCTTTCTGTCTCTGCAGCACAAAGTGATTATTCGGGCTCAGGAGAAATCAGCAAAGCTTGAGCTTAAAAAGCTGCAAAAAAGCCTCGCTCGGGAGGTCAGAAGGGATTTAGAGGCCCAGTTTGGATCAGCTGGAACAAGGAAATTCCAGCTCATTTGCTGCTGAACATGTATTTAATATCCAGCCCTGCCACAGCCCCCAAAGCTCTCCAGCTGCTTTGTCTCGGGGCACAAAATGCAGCTGTTTACAGCAAGCAGATAAATAAAATAAAAGAATCGAGTCCATATTTGTTGGAAATACTGTTATTAATGAACCAACCTCCTCTTTTGAGCTTCGGAGTCTCTCCTGGCTCGTTCCAGTGCCAGCTCCTCAGCTATTCTTTTCTTCAGCTCTTCATCATTAACTGCAATTAGAAGAAAATTCAAGGGAATGTTAACAGAACGCAACTTATCCCAAATCACAGAAATTCCATAATACAGTGCCCTCAATTGTTTGTTTTGTTTATTCCACACAGCAGTCGGAGTTGCTTTCTTGTGGTTTAACCGTCTTTGAAATTTTAGCACAACACCAGTGAGCCTTTAAAAGTTTTTCTTATTGAACAGCTTTTCAATTAGTGCAATCTTTTGAAAATTAAACAACATTCACTATACATTAAGCTGAATATTTTTCTTCAGAAATATGTCTTTGTAAAGTAAAACCAGGGGGATGGGACAGAGACATAAACACTAAAGTCATAAAATGCTGCTTTTTATTCATATAGAACCAAAGGAAATGTCTTTGTGTAATTAAGTATTTTCAGATGTATTTTACACAACAAAGCTTTTACAGCATCCTAAATATTCATATTTCTAGATTTTGCCCCAAATTCTCCTGGTTTTGTTTAAACAAGCAGATATTGAAAGAATATTTCCTTCACTTAGATTATGTCAGATGAATCCATCAAAGTGTCGTTAAGAACGAAAAAAGGAGGGAAGCAACTTCTCCAAGAACATGAATAAAGGGAGAAAAGCTGGAGAGCCACCAATCCTACAAGGCTGAAAGACTTCTATAAAACCTCCAAAATCCAGCTAAATCCTAATCCTGGCTGGAATAAAGCCCTGCCTCCACTGAGCTGAGCCTCTGCCACACTCTGCATTTCCAGCACAGCCATGCAGGTAATTCCTATGGAATTACCTGGAACACCTCCTATGGAATTACCTGAAATACCTCCTATGGAACACACCTGGCTCAGATTGCCCTCCATGGAAGCTCCAGGACTGATCCCACCCCAAAGCACCCAAAAAACAGAGCTGCGGAATCCCAGAGGGTGACACAGCCCTTGGAGAGTGCCAAAACCACTGCTGGGCGAGGTCAAGCCTGAGGAAAGTTCATTTTCAGGAGCAGTGTCTCGGTGACCTCATCTCCGGGAGTCGGATTGATCTGCAAAGATTATCCAAAATCATTGCTCCATGTTCCCATTTTAGTCCAGACTCGCAGCAATTCTGCTCATCCTAAAGCAGTTCTATGAATGAATGAATGAAGCAGCTTCATCAGCTTTATGGCAGTCTTGGCCAACTAATCCAGTTACAAACATCTTAGGGAAAGCAGGGATCGATATCCATCCTGCCAGGCCCAGGAAATGCTGAGATCACAATAACACGGGGAAAAGTGGGGAGACACTTGTGATTACCTAAAAATATATTAAAATGGAATTTCAGAGGGAAATATGAACCTTTTAATCACTATCACAAAGTTGGGTGAAAAAGCAAACCCCTGTTTTATTGGGATTAGCTCAACTGCCATAATAACATTAAGTATCTTCTTCACCAGCATCTACATCATGAAATTTATTGTTCTGGTGTGCAAAAATGAGTACAAGAACTCCACCAGACCATAGGATGGTTGATGTCATAATGAGAAAAGATTCGGGCACCAGCCAATAAAGACATTTGACCTTAACAATCAATTAGGCTGCCCATCGATCAGCCAAATACTAATAGGGAATAAAAGTGGAGCTATAGATCATTCAATAGAATTATTGTAAGATATAATTGGGTAGCTCCCAAATGGGAGCTTTATGATGTTTCAGTTAAAAAAAAATAATTGCAGTTCTACAAGGAGAAGGGATTTGTTCTAGGGGAAGAAGCATTTAAAAAGAAAAGATAATTTATTGGAGAGAGGATCAGGAAAAGAAGACTGTTCTAGATAAAGGAATAATATTTCTGATGGCCATCTCTGCTCACACTATGAGGCATTAAAAACACACAGCTGACCACTGAACTATTAGAGAACGTGAAGCCTGGGGGGTGCAAGACTGCTAAAATATTAATATGTTAATATTATTCTATTAAAATTAAATTAAAATACTCAATGCCCATTCCCACCACCACCCTGTTTAATATTTGAAGTTCCCGAGGATACCGAAATCAGTGTCAGCTTCGCCCCAGAGCACACAGACTGCAGCAATTTTCAGGGAAGTGCATTTAGGAGCATCGCAGGGCTTCCCCTGCTCCTCCAGGAGCATAAAGCAAAGGCACCCCCTGAGGGTTAATGCACAGCTCCCGTCACAAACCCATTTGGAGAGATGGGCACTAATGGGAACACGCTCCAAACCCCACAGCGCTGCAGCCACAAACAGCTGCTGTCCCCTCGGCACGCCAAGGGGATCGGGGTCTGATTGGCAGCATCCTCCTGGGGACAATGGGAAGGGAATACCACCAGGATAATGGGAATACCACCAGGATAATGGCAATGGGGTAGCCCCAGGATAATGGGAAGGGAATACCACCAGGATAATGGGAGTGGGATACCACCAGGATAATGGGAACGGGATACCACCGGGATAATGGGAACGGGGTACCACCAGGATAATGGGAACGGGATACCACCAGGATAATGGGAACGGGGTACCACCAGGATAATGGGAATGGGATACCACCAGGATAATGGGAACGGGGTACCACCAGGATAATGGGAAGGGAATACCACCAGGATAATGGGAAGGGAATACCACCAGGATAATGGATACCACCAGGGTAATAGGAAGGGAATACCACCAGGATAATGGGAATGAGGTACCACCAGAATAACGGGAAGAGAATACCACCAGGATAACGGCAATGGGATACCACCAGGAGAACAGCACTGGGATACCACCAGAATAATGTGAATGGGGTATCACCAGGATAATGGGAAGGGAATACCACCAGGATAATGGGATACCACCAGGATAATGGGAAGGGAATACCTCCAGGATAATGGCAGCTGAGGCTGCACAAAGCTCTGAGTGCTCGAAGTGCTCTGTGGAACACCCCGGACACAGAATGGCTATGCTGGGTTTGTGTGGCCAGGATTTGGTACCAGGGGCTACTGCTGGGAGCTTCCCCCGTGTCCGGCAGAGCCAATTGCAGCAGCTCCAGGATGGATCCACCCCCTGGGCCAACCAGGAATGCTGGTGATGCCTTTGGATAACGGATTGAAGGAGAAATATAAAAGTTCTCGTGCAGCTGGAATTGTGGCCAGAGCACAGTGAGAAGGTGGGACAGCAACAGCCCTGCAGATACAGCCAGGGCAGGGCAGGAGCTGCTCCAGAGCTGAGATTCCCAGGAGATTCCATTCCCTTCATTCCATCTCCTCTCCCCTGCCCAGTTGTGGAGGGGACTGAGGGAGAGGCTTCGGTGCAGTCTGGAACCCAGACAGGGTGAAGCCATTCCAGTAAGAAAATCCACAAACCTTGGGCCAGGATCTGGGCAGCCCCAGCAGGGACTGTACAGGGATAAGGATCTTTGGCCATTTTGGTGGCCCCCGAGTTACAGCAACTTGACATTTCTTATTTGTCCACTTATTCTTTAGGAAAAGTTTGAAAGAGAATTTTTCTTCCTAATATTGAATCTAAACATCTGAAGGACTAGAGGACTTCTCACTTCCCAACAGTTCTTGAGGCTTTAGATACATAATATGTGCTCTGCCTTGGAACTCCAAAGGCCACCCATGAGCAGGATGGGAGCAAAGCTTCACATAAATGACAATTCTTGAGAAACCATTGGCAATTATATACCCCAGGTTTACAACAGGTTAGTACATAAAGATTTTTACAACTCTTGTAGGATTTGACTCCAATTCCTCAGCCCTTGCTAATCACAAGATCCAAATCCATACCTTTTTGCTCTCTCTCTAAAGCAGCTGCTTCATGGAAAAGAAACAATCAGCAGGATGCCAGGATTACACCCCAAGCTGTAAACAACACACCTTAGGGAAAGCAGACACCTGCAGCCTCAGAAATGTTAGCCTGAGAAATCAGGAATGTGATATGGACAAATTATTCAAATAACTTCCAGCCTGCAGAGATGGGAATCTGCCCATTAACGCTGCATTTGCAAAAAAAACCCATTAATGCAAACAGCATTTATTAGCAGGAACCTTCACTAAATTCTCTTGAAAGGGCAGGTGCATTAAGTTATTAACGAAGAGACACTTTGGTTTGACACAATCAAATACCTTTTAGAAAATACTTAGCTAAGTAATATTCAGACAATGAATTAACATTTAAAAAGCCACACAAAAAACCCCAAGTTCTGTTTTTCTTTCTAGTTAAGCTTGGCTATTTAAAAGGAAAATACTGTCCAGTGAACAGGACAGTGGAAGGTTGCTCCAAGATCTCCACACAACCTTTTCTCTCCAGGCTGAACAGCCCCAAATTTCTCAGCCTTTGGAGCAAAGGTGCTCCAGTCCCTTCAGGAAATTCGTGGCCTCCTCTGGATCTACCCCAACAGGAGAAGGAAGCAGGTTGAAGGGGAAGAGAGGGTGTAAAGA
Organism: Origma solitaria; assembly: GCA_013397895.1. Lineage (NCBI taxonomy): Eukaryota > Metazoa > Chordata > Aves > Passeriformes > Acanthizidae > Origma > Origma solitaria. The sequence goes on along the minus strand of VZRL01003662.1, from coordinate 112,170 downwards.
ATATGAAATGTTAGTAAAAATTTCTGCACCTCCACACTTCAGCATGGGGTCTAATCAGCCGTTCACACCACAGCTCAAGCCAGGATAAGATTTGCTAAAATCTATTTCAGTTCCACCCAAATTCAGGGACTTCACCCAACAATCACTTTGAAACGTTCCCCGAACAGAGAGCACGGCCCCAAGGTATATCCCAACCACTGCCAGCCCCAGCGAGACTCCGTTTTGGGCTGGAAAAACAAATTCCCAGGGAATTCCTGCAGTTTCTTGCGCTCACCTCGAGCATCGGGGCAACCCAACCATGGACCCCATCCAACGGGGACATTCTCCCATCCCTGTCAGGGGGAACATGGCGCAGCTCCTGTGGGATGGGGCACCTCGGGGCGGCCTTCAGCCCCATCATCTGCCTCAGCAGCAGCAGCTTTGGTGAAGATGGCACCAGGAAAACTCCTAATTGTGCACTAAGGTTCATAAATATCGGCTCAGGAAGCCCACGAGCCCTGTGCCTGCCCAGCTCCCACCGGGGCTCACACACATCAGGGGTCTCCCGCAATTAAAACAACTTCCCACCCACATTTCACCTTGGGATGTGTCAAATGCAAATACTATCATATGCAAATATCCTTCATTTAATTTTTCTGCTTAATAAACGCTCCAGTTTGGTCCGTATTTAAATTCCACAGGTCACACGAAAATCTTCAATATCGACAGGAAGAAATTCTTTCCTCAGTCATTGCCCAGGGAAGCTGTGGCTGCCCCATCCCTGGAATTGTCCCAGGCCAGGCTGGATGGGGCTTGGAGCAATGTGGGATAGGGGAAGAGATGATTTCAATCATTTCAATGCCGATTAAAGATGCAGGAAAAATGTATTTGGTGTGTTTAAATCAGGTGGGAAGACAATGAAACCATGAAATCTCCTCTGCCTTCCTTAATTATTAGTTCTCAAAGAGCCCTGGATTTGTTGGGAGCAGTACAGGAGAGGAAAGAAGAAAATATTGAAGCTTTTAGTGACAACTATTGCTGGCAGAGAATTATTTTTCTGTGCCTGATCTTTAACCTAATAAAGACCCCAAATTAGCCTTGCACTCAATGAAAAAAATAATGAATCATCCCTTCAGTCCACCAGCACTGCAAGAAAACCCTAAAAGCATGAAAAAAATTAATTATGTGCTTTAAAACCCAGCATTTAAACTGTTGTGGGTTTTCTTAAATATTATTATTTTTAAAGAGCATTCTCAAGAATAAGCTCTGCTTTCAGACTCATTCAAATTTAACCATCAACACATCCAGCAACTTTCCCACTGAAATTCCCAATTCTAGGCACTTCCTCCAATCATGAATTCGGTACAAACATAAAGCTCCCCTCCAAGGACAGAAATTTGTATTAACTGTTAAATATTGGTAATGCGCAGCAATGTTTCAGACGAGCTCATAGGATAATTAAATACAAAAACAATGCAATTAAGTGTGCATAATTTAAAAATATTTAATATTTTACTTTCCAAAGGCGCTCTTGCATATATTACATTCTCTATTTTCCAATGTAAATGTGGGTTTCAATCAATTTATAATAATTTCAATTAGAAACCAGACAGTGCATGGTCTAGAAGTAACAAAAAGTTAGTTCCTATTATATTTGGAACATTTTCCTTTCAATGTCCTATTAATATTGGGATAAAGCAAATCCCACTGGATTTATGAGGGGGCTGGAAAAAACAAGGAGAGCAGGATAAGGAGGTTTTGTTGTTGGAATCAGGTCGTACCTGCCTGTGCTTTTACAAAAATCATTAATTTCTGAGATTCACACTACCAAAAATACGTGGGTTTGACAGAATTTTGGTATTTTAAAATATCCTGTCTTAGAGGACTTATATTTGATAAGCAGGTGACAAACACAGGGATATTGTGCGAGGGAAGAAATACAAAATATGTTCAATACATCTCAAAATATGTGAGCCCATAAAATCAGGCATTTCCCACCAATAAGTGCACTGAGTTAAAAAAAAAAATTAACAAAAATTCCCCTAATTTTTAGTTTCTGCAGGAACTCCTGCTGTGTGGATAAATGACTACCTGGAGTTTTAATGTTACTTTTTCAATAGTTTTCAATGCTCCCAGAAGGCAGGGAGTTATTTCACCCAATCCTTAAGAACCTATCTTTCTCCCCCACCTCTGTAATAAAGTGTAAAAATAATAACTTATTTCAGCAGCGATTTAGCCATAAGTCATTTTGCCCTCCTGTTAATTTGAAATAATTAATAAAAATAATGAAACAGAAGTATCACACACCTTTCAAAGACCACCCCTACCTTAGATTGAATACAGCAGTGGAAAAAAATTCCCATTTCAGCTGTTTTAGTAATCCCTACTCCACACACACTGCAAGGCTTTTCTTGTGCAACACAATGGATAAAAGCGTCAGGATTCCATAATTCAACATTCAAAAAAAATAATCACATTGTAAGCAATGATAAGAAGGATTTGATGATTCTGCTTTCAAGAGGATTAAGCATGTGGTGTCCTTTCGGGACAATTTAAGTTGTCCAGTTCCTGATCTTTATGGTTCAGAAATTTATTGTAAAGCTATTTTATCTGACAGTGCAGGGAAATTTACTGGTGTCCTTTTCATCTTTTTGGACAAAATCTGTTCTAAATTCTTTCAACAAACTCCTTGCACCACTGCAGAGGAGAGTGAAATAATTATGTATTTTTACACAGAGCAGCTAAGCAAAAAGGCTTTATTAACTAAAACATCTCTTAGAAGTCACCACTAATGGCAAAGAATTGCCAACCACTCCTGCTCAGTCCAACACTCCCAAATGGCCTCCCCGCACTGCCAGGGCTCCAAAAATAGCAAATTTTGATGTTCAGCTCATCTACCACCATCATCTCTAAGGAGGAACCTCCAGCTGTGATTGTGCACTATTGGTGGCACTGCAAAGTCAATTTTACCCAATTACAGCTCTGGGTTGGAGCCACTTTGGGCAGGAAGGAGGAGATCACAGAGCTGCTCATCACTCGGTCACAAAGGCTCGAGGGAGGGGATTTTTATCAGGAACAGCAGCTCCAGGCACGGAATTTTACTGTCAAACGTTCACAGTCCAACTCTTTGTGGGGCAGGGGCTCTGCTTTCCTACCAGCACATCCCAAACCCCACCCACCACTCATCTGCAGTTGCTAATTAAAGCCGCTCATTAAGTGCCATGTCCAGCTGTTTCCTGATGTCACAGATCAAAACTGTGTGTCACAAATTCCTTATTTAAGGTGGTGACACTGGCTCAGGATCCCAGAGCAGCTATGGATCTCTGCAGTGCCCAAGGCCAGGCTGGACAAGGCTTGGGGCACCTTGGGGTGTCCCTGCCATGGCACAAAATCATTTTCAAGGTCCCTCCAACCCAAACCAGTCCATAATTCTATGATCTTAAGGGCTTTTTCCAACCTAAATGAGTGAAGAAATCCAGCAAGAAGCAGGATGGAAAGAATAATGCAGAATTTTGAAAGCACCGATACGGTGGATGGAGAAGCATAAAATCATCATCAAGGTCCCTTCCAACCCCAACCAACCCAAACCAGTCTATAATTCTATGATCTTAAGGGTCTTGCTACAATTCTATGATCTTAAGGGCATTTTCCAACCTAAAAGAAGAAATGCAGCAAGAAGGAGAATGGAAAGAATAATGCAGAATTTTGAAAGCAATGACACGATGGAAGGGGAAGCACAAAATCATCTTCAAGGTCCTTCCAACCCAAACCAGTCCATAATTCTATGATTTTTAAGGGCATTTTCCAACCTAAAAGAAGAAATGCAGCAAGAAGGAGAATGGAAAGAATAATGCAGAATTTTGAAAGCACCGATACAGTGGAAGGGGAAGCAGGTGGGATTCAGAGAAGCAAATTTCCAATTAAAGAATGATGGAAAAGGTGTTGTGAGAGAGACCTTTGTGACCATTGTGGAGCAGATCAACATCCACAGAGGATCTTCCCCATCTGTCCTGAACACATCCAAGGAAGTTTCTACAAATTCCACAAAAATCTGCAATAGTGCCATTGACACCCTTGGAAAGACTTCCAAAAATGTGTAAACAAATTACTTATCCTTGAGGAATCTACCTCTGACTCTGTGGCTAAAACTGGTTAATAACTGTAAAAACTATTCTGGGAAAGAAGGGAGAGAAAAACATAAGAGTCCACAATGCTGTGGAAAAAACAAGCAGTGAAAGTGTCCTTAGAGGTAAAGGTTAATGAAAGAAAAAAGTGTTTCACCCAAAGATAACACTCGTCAATACCTCTGCTGATCCCATTAAACAGATTTCTCAGTGGCTGCAGTTGCATGGAAAGACAAATCAGGATATCAAACTTTTACCCTGTACATTTAAAGCCATTTAACAACTGAGCACTACATTTTCAAGGGATTAAAAAATTTTCCAGTAGAAGCTTAATATTGAGAAAAAAATAAAAAAGCATCACTATCTCCACATCACGTCATAATTTCATTTATCGATGAGCACTAGATTTTCAAGGGATTAAAAAATTTTCCAGTAGAAGCTTAATATTGAGAAAAAAATAAAAAAGCATCACTATCTCCACATCACGTCATAATTTCATTTATCGATGAGCACTAGATTTTCAAGGGATTAAAAAATTTTCCAGTAGAAGCTAAACATTGAGGAAAAAATAAAAAAGCATCACTATCTCCACATCACGTCATAATTTCATTTATCGATGAGCACTAGATTTTCAAGGGATTAAAAAAATTTCCAGTAGAAGCTGAATAGTGATGCTTTTTTATTTTTTCTCAATATCTCCATATCAAGTCATAATTTCATTTATCAATGGCATGGGCACTGAGAGGCTGCCCAAAGTCTGAAAGCAATCACTTCATCTCAAATAGGGTACAAAGCAAGCTGCAGTGATAAATAAATGGATCTTTAGCAGCTGCTCAGATCTCATCTCCCGTTCATTCAGCCAGGTTAGAACACGAGGCTGCTACAAAACATCCATCGGTGCAGAGAAAACCATAATTGCAGAATTTGTTTATTCAGCTCCGATGGAAGCCGCAGCACGTTCGGTTTTGTAATTGCTCACTGGAGAAGGGACGAGGGAAAGTGTTAGGGCCTGGGCAGTGGAGAAACTGTAAAAGGTATGGAAGAATAATAGAGAGCTCTGTGAAGAGTATGAAAGAGCAATGGAAGAACTGTGAAGAGTATGGAAGAACAATGAAGGAACTTTAGAAGGTATAAATGAACAATGAAGGGACAGTTGCAAATCGCTGAAGCAATAAGAAAATCCACTGAAGTGACAAGAGAATGTGGAAGCAAGTAAGGAGAATGTGGGAGCAAGTAACAGAATTTTGGGATATTGTAGCAAGTAGAAGTGTTGCTTACAAACGATTTACGAACAGCTTACGAACAATAATTATCCAATCATTAAAGAAAATTATTCATGTGAACAAAGCAGCACAGCCAATCATAGGTGTGCATGATCATGGTACGATCACGTCTACGGAACAAATGATGTTATAAAATACAAGCTTTTATAATAATAAATCAGCTATCAGAACATCACACTGTGTGCTGTAGTCCATTCCTCGCTCGGATCCCGACAGGAAAGAATTTAAACAACGTATGTACAAGGTCCTGGACATGGGAATCACTGAAAAAAGGAAGCACGGGAGAATTTCTAAGTATTTCCTTATGCCTTGAGGAGAACGTTTCCAGTTTCTGACACCCCATCCAGCAGCTTGTTTATTTTGGAGAATAATCTGGAAGTGAATGAAGTAACCAAGTGGGAAAAACACTTATTTCATGTAATATTAACAGGAGCCAAGAAGTCAGCTCAAAAATGGCCAATATTCACATTTCAAACATGCGCATCCTGTAAGAAACTCCTCGCACAGGCACAAGGATTTATTTCTCTCAAGGAAACCAGAGGTGACTTACACACATTTTGATCCTTTTTCTCCAACTCCAGCAAAGCCAGCTTTATTTATTTAATTATCAGCACACAGCTCCAGTATTGTCAACTTTGAAATGTGTGCTTTCAGCCCAATATTCAGCCCTGTATTGCTGCTTTTAATAATAATTGAAAACAGGCTGTAAATAATGTGCAACTATGACATTTATGGTTATTTTCATTATTCAGAAATTATATAAAAATAAAAGATAGTGCCGAAATGCTTAAAATTTTCACAACAACATTAATCCAACACCTGCATTTTTAATGATTTACAATGAGATCTGCTAATAAAAATCCCTTGTACAAATGACTGGTCTCTCACAACACTTACTACAATTGGTGCCTTTTAGAGTCACAAAGAGCAGAAAGAAAACCAAGGTATCACAGGGGGGAAAAAGAGACTGTAAGAGGTGAAATACAAAAATTTTAAGGAGAAGGAATAATCTGATTGTCACAAAGATGCTCGCAGATAACTGAGGAATTCCTGAGCTTCATTTTTAGTAGAGCTTTCTCTTTTCTTCTGCAAAGACAGAGCGGAATAAAAGCAAAAATAAATGTGTTCAGACTGGCACAGAAAAACAAGAGCCACTGAGTTTTGCCTGAGGACCAAAGTGATGCGAGACCAGTGTTGCTCCTCCAGAAATGGCAAGAATTTCCTCCAGAAATTCCTAGAATTTTCTCCAGAAATTCCTTCGGTTTCTGATCAGCAGCAAAGTCACTCTTCTAGATAAGCACTGCCGTTTAATTCTTCCTACCAATTTCTCCTTTTTTTTTTTTTTTTTTAACTCCTTAAATTTCCTAAATTGGTGACATAGCCCCTCATTGATAAATAACAATTAGTAGCATCAGGGATAATTGAGACTTTTCTCAAGGATAAACTGCCTCCCTCTCACAAAAGGAGGAAAAGGAAGGGGTAAAAAGGAATGGGGCAAAAAGAA
>VZRL01003662.1:35699-91385 GCA_013397895.1 Origma solitaria | reverse complement strand
TGTCCAGCCTGGCCTGGGACACTGCAGGGATCCAGGGGCAGCCACAGCTGCTCTGGCAATTCCAGCCCAGCCCCTCCCCACCCTCCCAGCCAGCAATTCCCAATTCCCAAGATCCCATCTGGCCCTGCCCTCTGCCACTGGGAAGCCATTCCCTGCCTCCTGTCCCTGCACGCCTTGTCCCCAGTCCCTCTGCAGCTCTCCTGGAGCCCTTCAGGCCCTGCCAGGGGCTCGCAGCTCTCCCTGGGTCCTTCCCGTCTCCAGGGGAACATTCCCAGCTCTCCCAGCCTGGCTCCAGAGGGGCTCCTCTGGGTTCTCTCCATCAGCTCCAGCTCCTGTGCTGTGTCCCCAGGGCTGGGGCAACTCTGGCTGTCACCTGAGGGGACACAGGGACAGAATTTCCCCTCCCTGCTGCCCCTGGGGGCTCCGGGCCCCATGGCCAGAGCAGGTTCAGCTCTCACCACCAGCACCCCCAAGTCCTTTCCCAGGGCTGCTCTCCATCCGTTCTCCCCAGGCTGGATTTGTGTTTGGGTTGCCTTGTGCAGGCCCTTGGCATCCTCCCCTGTGTGCCAAACTCTGCTGCTGTCGCTGCTGTTGGCACCTTTTCAGTACCTGTCAGGTTCACACTCTGATCAATGAGGAATTATTCTTTCTCTGAGGAAAGAAAAAAAAAAAAGAAAAGGTGAGTTCAGTGCTTAAAGTCTCACATGCAGGACCCTTGGATTTACCTATGGACTTCAAAGTGTAATACATTAACATAATGTCAGATGAATCTGTGATTGTTTATGTTGATATCATTTATCTGACTGGTGTGGTTCCCATCAGCAGCAAGTGAGCTGTGGGATTTGTAGCCAGCCCGACTGTCATCTCCAAGACCACATTTGATTCATGGTCTCATTTCCTGTTTTTTCCTCCCACTGCTCACAGCTTTCTTTTTTTTTTCTGTTTTCCATGGTCCATTTATTAAATGTAGAGTTGGAAACACAATTAGAATTTACTCAAGTCTATAATGTCTGAATATTAAATCTTCAGAGCAATAAAAATTCTTTCTCAAATGTTTCTTATCTGTGCTTTCTCTTCAGCTGATGAACTCAGGCCTAATTACTGAATGAGTGACCAAAGAAGGACCTGAGTTGATCCATTCCAAGCAATGACTGTGTGAATATTCCTGACATTCCCAAGCACAGATAAAGGTCCTCTAGTCTTAAATTAAGCTTCATTCCAGCACCCAAAACGTGAACTACCTTTAGGGATGCCTCCTCATCCATTCCTCAATACAAATTCAATTAAGTGCTCATACAGAGCACTTCGTGTGTGGGGTTTTTTCCCAGATCTCATCTCATTCACACACAGAAAGGCCGTTCCCAAATGGATTTCCAAGCAGAGATCTGAAGAGCTCCATGGGTTTGTTGGAAAATATACGAGTTTAAAAATTTTGTGTAACTTTTAACTTTTTGTTTTTGTCTCTCCAGTTAGGCTTGACTTGACTTTGCTTTGGGGAAGGGAATTTTCTTTAGTTTCTTTAGGAGGTACAGCATCACTGTGAGGGATGGGCTCAGCACAGGGACAGAGTGGAGCAGCCCAAAGATCCCCAGAGAGATCAAGGCCATCCCCGGAACACCAAGGGAACATCGGTGGCCATCTCCAAACATCCACCCCAGAGCACCTCTGGCACAGCTGGAGACATCTCCCCGCAAAGGACTGAGGAGAACATTGAAAAATGAAGATCTAATTCACATCGGAGGGGAGGGGATTGGGATCCAATGGGAACTGAACACTGAGGGTTGCTCAGCTCTGCACCAATGAACTTTGAAACAATGCATCTCTATGGGTTTGAATGTATAAAATTTGGGGGAAAATCCTGTAAAATCGGTGTGTCATGGAATGATTCTCTCTGCACAGCCGGGCTGTGTGTGGATGAGATGATTTCTGTGGCACACCCTGGCCCGAACAACATCCTGGCCAGATAATAAAGTATTGCCTAGACTCTCTAACATTAAAAATGTTGTTGGAGGGTTTTTGTTTTTCCCACAGTTTTGGTGACAGGTTCAGGGGATTCCTGTCAGGGGTGGTCCGTGCCTGGCTGCAGCTGCCTGGGTACCTGCAGGAGGGCAGGGCTGCGCTCCGAGCTGGGCTCCAGCTGCTCGGCACAAAAGCAGGAGGATTTCATGTTTAACATCAATGTCAGCTGAAATGTTCCCTGACCTTCACCACGCTCTGCCCCCCGTGGAGGTTTTCATCAGAGAACTTGGCTGGGCTGGAGCATCATCCAGGACACAGCCGAGAGCCTCCTGCAGGGAGCATCAAGGGCTCAGGACTTCCATTGAGAGTCTCTGGCCTCGCTCCTGGTGTTGAGTGACAAGGCCTAGGAGCTGCGCTTTCACAATCAGCGTTTTGATCATTATCTGTCCTTTCTGCTCTGTCTGAACAGAGAGAGAGATTTGAAGTTATCTCAGTTAATATTCACTTCTTCTCTTGCTGCATCATTAAAGGCCTCTCTCCTTCCCTCGGGTTTTTGGGGGGCTGAGCTGCAGAATTCCTCTCTGGAAGATGTTATCTGATCTTTCTGTTTATTTTTTGTGCTTTCTCAGTACCCAGGAAGGCCAGGCATGGTCTGCACAGTGAGAAAATGGGAAACAGCAGCGTGGTTGTGGTGAGCTCCATGGAAACTGGGAAGAGTCACTGGGAGGGACTGGGTGTCCATGGGGACCTGGAGATTGCTGAGGAAATCTGGGGGTGGGCTGGCCCAGAAGGGAAAGAAGAGAAAGGAAAAATGAGAAGAGAAATCACTTTTCCAATGGGCAAGGTGGGATCTCCTTGAGGGAGCATGTAGAGAAAAGCTCAGAAGCCATAGAGGATGGGGAAGGCTTTACCGTCCCCAGTGAGAGAGGAAAGGGGGTCTGAAAAAAATGAGGATATAAATACTTGCTTGGATACAAATACTAACAGTCTTAACCCTCCTGTAATTAAATTTTCTGTGCCTTGTCTCTTTATTTATTGGTAGGGTGAGGGGTCCTTCTACTTCCACACTGCTCTTGTCCAGAATCTGATTCTCAGTCCTTCCAGCAGATGGGACAGGAGCCAGCCCATGTTGGGACATCACCTCTGCTGTTGCTAAAAAAGACTTTTTTTCTATAATGCAGCTTGTCCAGCCTGTCCCACAGATTATCCAACATAGTGTGAAACAGCAGCTCAGAAAGTTAAGTAGGAAATGTAAAAATGGTGTAGGATGCACCTTAAAAATGTGTAGGATACAGTTTTAAAATGGTGTAGGATTTGTGAAAAATTATTCAGAGATTTTGGTTGTTTACTGTTCAAAGGAAAAAGCAATTCTTAGCAGTCCTGGATATTCCTTCATTGAAAACCCTCCATTTCCACAGGGAAATTCAAGCCTCAGTCTTAGGGTCAATCTTTGGGGGAAAGTGAAACCTTTGGTTAAATCCAATGGCCCAAACTTTATTAGAGGAAAATGGATCAACATCACTTTGCTCCACATTGCCTAATGCCAGAAAGACTTTATTCTTCAAGAGACCTTAATTCCATGCATCCTACCTCAAAATGGAGAGCAGTCAGGTTGTTTCTTTACACAATTTTCTTGGCGAGCTTTCCCCGGGGAGATGGCGGTTCTTTAATTGAAATGTGCCTGTATTTCCTTCAGCTCATTATAGGAGCTTTAAACAAGACACAGTCTGTGGGAATCAGCAGGGAAAAGTCCTCTATTTGCCATCCAGGTTACTCCAATGGCACTGTTTGCTTTTCCAATAGTAAATTTTCCAACAGGCTGACAGCTCCGTTGTTAGAGTGCCATAATAATTAAAGAGGAGATTAAACAAATCAGGAGAACGGTGACTAATTGAAGGAGGAGAATTTCCCTCGGAATGCAGCCCGAGTGACACCAGGAATGACATTCTGCCCCAAAAATATATTCCAGAGGTGGGTGCAGTGTGGATATGAGTCCAGGAAACAAGTCAGGGGTTGAAATAAAGCTTGGCAGTGAGTCAGGGAGTTCATTGCTCCTGCCCTGGCAAAAAGATGACTGATGGGTTATTTGATTACCGAGCTTAAACACTTCCACAAGGAGAAAACACTGGAGCTTTTCAGTCTCGCAGAAGGAGGTGTGAGGGAGGATGGGTGTTTCAGGAGGAGATATTCAAATGATGAGACAGATCTGCAAGGATTTGGGACAAAATTTTCCTTTTTCTGAAGGAAAAGTAAATCCTTTGTGTCCTCCCTGGGTGCCTGGAGCAGGGCCTCCTTCAAGAGTGTTGGCAGGAGTCAAAGTTTGATCTTAACAGATCAAAAGAAGCATATTCCTAAATTATTTTCCTAGTCGGGTTCTTATTGAGACACAATAAACCAACCTGAATTGAGTATTTCCTCAACAGATCTTAACAGATCAAAAGAAGCATATTCCTAAATTATTTTCCTAATCAGATTCTTACTGAGATACAATAAACTAACCTTAACTGAATAGTTTCTCAACAGATCTTAACAGATCAAAAGAAGCATATTCCTGAATTATTTTCCTAATCAGATTCTTACTGAGACACAATAAACCAACCTGAACTGAGTATTTCCTCAACAGATCTTAAGAGATCAGAATAAGCATATTCCTAAATTATTTTCCCAATCAGATTCTTATTGAGATACAATAAACCAACCTAGACTGAATATTTCTGTCCACGGCAGCTGTTGTGGCCATGTACTGGGGAAAGCTGAATTGTGCCATATTTCTGCAGAAGTTTGATCTCCTTTTGGGCAAGGTTTTTATCTCTGATGTTCCACTCACACACCCCAGCACTCTCAGGTTTGTGTGGGGAGCTCACCAGCTTCTCCAGAGGTTTAATCTGTGAAATTTGCTCTTTTCCTTTCTGGAAGAAATCACGCGGTGAACTGTTTGTGTGTGCAACAGAGGCAATCCGAGCACAATCCAGAGATGGGTGTTATTTGCCAGGATGATCAGGAGTGGTGAAACAGCAAACTGATTAATTATACATGACCCAAGCAGATTATTTACTCAGTCAGAGACTAACACAGGATCTTTTGTCTTGTTTTGAGTCTTGCTTGCTAATCTGTTTGATTTGGCAGTTTGTAAATAACTGGTTAATAAAATTTGGGAATATTAAACCTGAGTGGTGAGTAAAGGGCAGCCAATGCTCATAAGAAAGGGCAGAGAAAAAGACAGAGCTTTTTTAATCGACTGGAATGGGAAGAAGTAACAAAGCAGCGAGAGGGAAACAAAGAGACACCCAAAATGCATTACAGGAACCCACCTGGGGAGCTGTGTGCAGCTCCGGGGCCTCTGGCACAGGGAAGATGTGGATCTGTTGGAGAGAGTCCAGAGGAGGCCACAGAGATGCTCCAAGGGCTGGGAGAGTTGGGAATGTTCCCCTGGAGAAGGGAAGGACACAGGGAGAGCTGCGAGCCCCTGGCAGGGCCTGAAGGGCTCCAGGAGAGCTGCAGAGGGACTGGGGACAAGGCGTGCAGGGACAGGAGGCAGGGAATGGCTTCAGAATGGAAAAAGGGAGATTTGGGTGGGATCTTGGGAATTGGGAATTGCTGGCTGGGAGGGTGGGGAGGGGCTGGGCTGGAATTGCCAGAGCAGCTGTGGCTGCCCCTGGATCCCTGCAGTGCCCCAGGCCAGGCTGGACAGGGCTTGGAGCAGCCTGGGACAGTGGCAGGTGTCCCTGCCAGGGCAGGGGTGGCACTAGATGAGCTTTAAGATCCCTTCCCACCCAAACCATTCTNAGGAATTTATGCAGATGTTCCTCATCTCTGTGGTTTTCCCTCATTCCGAAGCCGCCCTCAGCCCTCTGGAAAATCCGATCCCAGGAAGGAAAGGGACGGGGGAAAGTGTCCCCGAGGCGGGCTCGGGGCCGGGACAGAGATTTATTATTTACTATTTATTATGTAATATATATTATGTATTATGTATTATGTATTATGTATTATAATCAATAATTGATATCAATTAACATTTTGCTCACAAAGGCATTTGGAAAGCGAAGCGCTGTTCTCCTTATTTTAGGTACAGAAAGTGAGGCACAGAGCAGGAGGGTGTCTGGCTGAGGTCGCAGAATCCCCGGCAGAGCTGAGAGTTCCTCAGGGTCTGCACTCTGGGAAGATTCCCCCTGTGGAGCATCCTGGAGATGTGGTGTGGTGCCCACGCCGATCCCATCCCAGCTCCGTGGTGTGCTCCACGAGGTCTCTGACCCTACAGGGGACCATTTGCTGAGCCTTTGCTGTGCCTGTGCTGGTGGAATGTCCAATCCCTGACCCCACAGGGATTCCCCCTGCAGGACTCATCCCTTCCGTGCCCAGGGTAATGGGGTGGGTCCCAGGAGAAGCCATGGCAGCGTTTGTTTGCCCATCTTGGGGCCCTGTGTGGCCCCACACTTTTCTCTTCTCCACACTCTTCAGTCCTAGCTCTCCAGGCAGTGATTAATGCTCTCAAGGACTTCTCCATGGCAACAATCAATCTGGCATTCCCTAATTTTCAAGTGCTTTACTTTGCCACATTAACAGTGTTTCCTGTTAAAAGACGTGTGTTGTGCCCTGTATGTTTTGAATGGGAAGCTTAAATTTATATATTTCCTTTTATGCCAAAGATTTCAGAGGTCACAGCGGCAGAGTGCTTTTCTCCCCATCTGATGTGATCACCTCTGATAATTGGGAAGATTTTTGTCCTATCTAGGGTTAGTAAATAAACGATTCCACGTTGCAGAGATGCAGAAGCTGACAAGAACATCGGAATCCATTGGAAGAGGGAGGCAGGAGGTCCAGACAGACACGGATGGGAACAGCAAGAAGCAATTTCCTTTTCAATCACGGAGCCCGTGCCCAGCAGTGTGTCCTCAGCAGAGTCCAGTATGTAAATTGGGTTTCTATTTTCGTGGCTTCAAGGTAACCAGCAACAGATGGTGTTTTGAAACACTCATAATTTTGGCTAATAGAGTCACTGCTGCCAACTGTCCTGTCCTCCAAGCAGTGATGAATACATTATTATTAATAAATAATACCTAATAATGATACAAACAGTCCAAACCCTACAGTCCTTAGTCCTAAGCAACTCCCACGCTCTCCAAGACTTTGTGCTCCCGTCTTTGGATGACAAAGTGTTTCGCTTCTCCCTTCTCTCTGATCCGCATTCCCAATCCTCATTTTTATCAATACACATCCCATCGGCATCCTCCAGATGCCACCTCTCCAATGGGAATTCCATATGGCCGTGAGGAACAGGACTCTGCCACGGAAACTTTGATCAGAACTTCCATTAAATTCCCGGAGCACGGGAGCCAAAAATCCCTCGCCAGCTTTGCACGCTCAGATCCAGATGGTCCCTAACAACTCCATGGGAAGAATTTGAAAGGAAAAGTGAAATCCCATCTTTTATGGTTATTGCAATAACCTGGACATGGCTGGGAGGAAAGCCAATGACTTCTGCCCGAGTGAGTGAGCGCTGTAAGGGCAAAAATTCCCAACAAAGGGAATTCTTGTATTCCTGACTGTTTGGAAACAGGACAGAGCACATGGAAAATGCAGCAGAAGGTGGGAGAAAATCCAACTTGTGGCCAGGCTTCAAAAAAGGGAAGCAGGATAACCCTGGAAGGCAGTACTCTGTAAACACAATGCCTACAGTTATATTAAGGGGAAGAGTAATGTGAGGAAAAAAAGGCACTCTGTTATCCTGGAGGATCAGGGAAGAGCCAAGGGAAGGGGAAATATGTGAGCCTGGAATGACAGGTGCAGTACAAGCAAAATGCATTCTATTCTATTCTATTCTGTTCCGTTCCGTTCTGTTCTGTTCCGTTCCGTTCTGTTCCGTTCCGTTCCGTTCCATTCCATTATGTTGTTATGCTATGTTATATTATGTTATGTTATATTATGTTATGTTGTGTTATGTTGTATTATATTATATTGTATTAAATTCTATCATATCATATCATATCATATCATATCATATCATATCATATCATATCATATCATATCATATCATATCATATTATATTATGCTGTTCTGCTATGTTATGTTGTGCTATGTTATGTTGTAGTCTATTATATTACATTAATTATATTGTATTGTATTGTATCATATTATTCCAAGTGGAGAGACTGAGCTAAAGAAAGATGCAAATGCCTCGTGTAGCTCATAATAACCTTCCCAAAATCAGCATCCCGGGAATATCGTGCCTCTCTGGGTGAAAGCATCAGCATTTCAGTTCTCTCCTCTTTGGCACATCCAACATTTTTAGGCAGCTGCTGAAACAGGGAGCTGCCTGCTGTGAAATTCCTGGATTACTCTCCGTGCCCAGGTGGATGTGCTGCTGTTCCCTAGAGTCTTGCTCCTACTTCTTTGCTCATCCACACCAATTTCTCCAGCAGTTTTGCCAGGGAAAGGACAGATGATTTAAAAACTTGGCCCAAAACTTCAGAGCAGCAGTGGCAATAAACATTAGTCACTGTAGCAAACTAATTTGTTTTCCATATGGCGTTTTCAATGGAGTGTGGAAGATTCACAAGTGAAATAATAATTACAAATGAGGAATACTTTGAAAAAAAATGTGTTTTTCTCCCAGTGCATCACTTAAAAGGGTTTCTAATTAAGTCAATACTTGATTATGCTGGAGATGACATTGGCTGCCAAATTACAGTTTGTTGGGTTTTGTTCTCAGGGAAAGATTGTTCCCAAGGGCAGTGAAATTCCTGCATCTCTTCAGCCTGCGGGGCTGCTGAGATGTGAGAGAGGTGAGAGAGGCTTTTCATTCACCTGGGAGGAGGTGAACATTTCCTTAACAACACCCCTGCCTAGAATAGAAAGTTCTGCTCAGCAAGATGAGGGTCTGATATTCCTGATTCATCCGAGTCAAAGATGCTCTGAGATACCCTTGGTCTGTACCTGGCTCAATCCAAATCCAAATCAGAGCTGGGAATTATTCTCCAAGGGAAAAGGGACAGAGCTTCCTGAGACCTCGGACCTAAGATAACAAAAATGCAGAGTAGGTTCTTCTCCCCTAAGATAACCAAAATGCAGAATACCTTCTTGGTGCTGAATCAGTCCACAGATTTCTGCAAATGATGGCCAAAATCCCATTTCCCACCTTACAGACTCTGAAGCCCTGGCGGGTTTGGATCTGGAGATTCGATTTTAAAATATAAAATGTAAATTTGCATGAAGATCTGTTTCAGGTTTCTGTTCATTTTCCACTGCAGTCTTGTAAGGACATCTTTCCTGCAGGGAGTTCTGCAGAGATTTTCTACCTTTAAATGGGAAGAAATGCAGAAGTGATTTGTTCCTACTCCCTTGTAACCAAAGTATTTGACAAGTTCCACTCCAACATTCATTTTCTGCCTCACAAAGCAGGTTCAGGCCAGTCCTCAGCTCTGATTTTCACTGCCAGTCAATCAGGGAACTTGCAGAAGTGCCACATCCACAGCTGACCGAGCCTATGGAAAGATTTAAACCCCATGACTGCTTTTTTTTAGCAGTACAAATGCTGATTGTGCTTTTCTTTCTTTCATGCAACTTGGCCATGTCTATTCAGATCTTTATACAAATTTGGATTGCAGTTCTTATCTTTTAATGGTTGTCCAGTACAGGCTCAGAACATCCTGACGGCAGCAAAACAGGGCTGCATTTATTAAATGGCCCTCGCTGAAAGACAGACGAGGCCTGAGGCCTCACATCCCATGGGGAAATGTCCACTTCTGTCACGTTTGTGATTCAAATGCTTTAAGGGTGAGATTTTTCAAAAAAGCCTGTGGAGAGTGTAATTCTTCCTCCTCGCAGTCAACTCCTTTTGGGCAGTGCCCAAACCGGACATTTCTTTTTCTCAGGATTATCCCAGAATGGGCCACAGGCCACATTTTGCTATGGCTGAATTTGGAGGCACATCTTCTTTCTTGATGTGCCCACTCAGGAGGAAATGGAAAATTTAATTCGCAGATTCATGGAAAAGTTTGGGTTGGGAGGGACCTCAAAGCCTATCCAGTGCCACCCCTGCCATGGCAGGGACACCTGCCACTGTCCCAGGCTGCTCCAAGCTCTGTCCAGCCTGGCCTGGGACACTGCAGGGATCCAAGGGCAGCCAGAACCTGGATATAAGGGATTGAGGATAACAGGCATTGGAGAGGGAAACACCAAATGTCCCTCCTCGATATGGAACTGATAAAATTTCCTCTCATCTACACAGTTCCGTCCATGGCCCAACCAGCTCAGCCAAAACAACCCAAAATTCAATTAGAACAGTTAAATATTAATGATGGGAGGGAAAAAGCTGCTAAAAACATAAAGTATCCACAGGGTAATAGCGGTTGTATCAGATAGAAATGGTGCATTAGCAGCGATGGTTTTGAGGTTTAATATCTGATTTGAGGCTATTCCATCTTTGGGAACATGCAGCGCTATTGCCATGGAAATTTATGAACAAACTCCTGAGGCCGCATTTGTTTTCTCTTTATTGTTTTTCCTTGACTTTCATGACTTGGTTGCCAGTGCTAGAGGATAATTGATGTTGATTTTTATCGTCGGGTGTTGGATCATCACCATTTCCCACCTGGGTTTGGGGTTTTGGGTTTTTTCTTGGTTTTTTTTTGGTTGATGGAATTCTAGAATATCGTGAAACTCGCAGAAGTCAGAGCACAGACCTCTAATGTGACTATCAGAGATATTGTCTCTAAATCGTTCCCATCTGCCCTCTCCCCATTCTCCCTCACCAGGATTATGCTGAACATGACAGATTTGGTACATAAAGTGCCTGAAGTGCAGCGAGGAGGACGAGAGACGATTACCCCACATCAGAATATGCAACTGTGAGCAGAGGAAAAACCCTTGCCCTCGGGAGAGGCATAATAAAATTAACTTACATGTCAAGATCCTCACTTCGAACACAAAAAGATTCGCACAAAAAATGTGATTCACATCACATTTAAAAGATGTCATAAGAGGATTCAATTGTGCCATTGTGCAGTTCAAGTCCTTAAAGAACTTTGCCAAAATTGTTAAGACTCTCTTCATCCTTGGATGTTAATTAAGGGAGATAATGCAGGCAGTGTTCTGGCATTACTGAGGTTACAGCATTTGAAATGGTCCCTGCCTGCCGCTGAAAACTCTGCCAAAATAATGCTTTGGGTGTGACATTTTTCACAAGGTTTTTCTTCAGAGCCGGGGCAGCATGTTGGAGTTGGGAAAAGATGCCTTGGCATTATTTTGGGATGAGCCTACCTGTGAATGGCTCTTGTGCACGAGCCAGCCGAGCTCTGTTTAACTCAGCACCAACAGCTCCCATGGAGCTGTGTCAATGCCTAAGAATTTCTAGTTTTCACTCTTCCTGTATCTGTAACTTTGGTGTAGTATAAAAACACTAAAACCTCTGTTCCCAGCACCTTTAGCCAAAACCCTCTGAATAGAAATCCAAGGACATATTTGTTGCCTTAGAGCCCCAAAAATATGTAAATAACAGTGAATTGCGGGGAGCAGGCTTGGGGTAGTTGACATCATTGCCTAAGGGTGTGATTGGAGAATTAAGGCTCAATATGCTAAATAGACAGAACTTATAAAGGGTGAGGAACTCGTGACTGGTCGTCCATTTTTGGATGCAGCCTCACGAGGGGGCTTTGTCTGCCCTGTGAATACACCTAAAGGCTTTCAATAAATGTGTCTGCTTTTACTGTGCTAATGTGTTGGTTTTGCTTGGCCCAGTTTTTGCAGTGAGCAGAGTAGGGTACAAAAATGGCTCCTGCATGTCCTGAGTAAAGATTCTGGAAATTTTCCACCATGTCCAGCAGAGCCAATCTCTGATAGAGAGCAGACTTAGCCTCTGTTACAGGTAACCCCACTATAGGCATCAGTGTCGGGTTGGATTTTAGGGAAAGGTTTTTCCCCCAGAGGGTGGTGGGCACTGCCCAGGCTGCCCAGGGAATGGGCACAGCCCCGAGACTGCTCCAGGAGCGTTTGGACAATGCTCCCAGGGACAGGGTGGGATTTTTGCGGTACCAGGAGCTGCACTGATGATCCTTGCGGGCCCTTCCAACTCCTGATACTCTGTGATTCTGCAGTTCTGTAACGACAGAACAGGGACAGGGGATTATATCACTGTGGAACCGCGGGGTGGGGGATTTGAGACAGAGATCACTCGAGCTGGAATCCAGCCAGGTCACCGGATTAACCCCCTGGCTGCTGGGAAATGCTGAGGGGTCTTTCATGGCCCGAAGTGTGGAGGAGCTCGTCTTGCACGTCTCGTCTGCTGGCAGGAGAGAGGGAATTATTTACTCTCTTTAACTCCGGGCTTCTGTACTGCTAGTGTCACAAAAGATATTTCTTCGCAGGCAGATGTTGGCTGCCAGTGGGAAGCTGAGAAATGCCAGTTTTAATTAAAAGCTTTATTTTCAAATACAATCCAGAGATTATAAGCGGTAAGAGGGACTTCTCCGCTGGGAGGCTTCAATGTGAGGCCCTGAGCAAAACAGCAGTAATTGAAAGACAAGGCCTAATTCCCCTTCTCCCAGCTGGGTCTGAGCACGAGGCAGGGACATCAATCCAGCCCTTGAAGGAGGGCTGGCAGCATCTCGGATTTGTCATTGCCTCTGTTGTCGGAGGGAAGGCAGCCAGAGCAAGGCTTTACATCCTCCTGTCCCTTCTCTCTCAAGTCGGCTTAGGAAGGAAAAACAAAGGAGAGGGGCAAAAAGGAGAAGGCTGAAAGGAACCTGTGCAGATTCCCATTAGAAAATGGTGTTTTCATGTCATTTTTGGTGTGTGTTACCCTAATCCCAGGCACTTTTACCCATTTCTGTCCATTCCACGATGGCTCTGGGTCACAGGAAGGCTTTTCTGGATTCAGATTGATGGGACAATCTCACCCATTTTGCATCTCAAATGAACACATAGGAAAAATGGGACAACACCAGACATGAGCACTCTGTGCTCCTTTCCTTACATGGATAATCCCCAGGACTTTTCTTGGCCACTTTTAAAGGCATTCACTTATTTTCAACAAAAATCAGCTCCTATCAACAGCTCCATCTGTTCTACAAATCAGCCTCGATGTACCCACGCTGTCTTCGGAGGGTTTTTGTGGTGTCTGCACATCAACTTCTGGTTCTTTGATGGGTCTGTTCTGCTTCTCCTCTCACTTACTGAAAGTCAGAATAAAGAAAATGGAATCAATTATCTCCCTTTGGGATGTGATAGAATTCCTGCTTTCAGTTATCCCCACATCATCCTTTTGTCCTGGAGATCAGTGATGGAGGTTTCTTTGCAGTTCAGCATCGCCTCTGCTCACCCAGCAGTAAATTTTGGTTGCCACTCTGGGACCCCCATCTCCACCCCTCAAGTCAGAGCAGTGCTCACATTTGGTGGATCCATCGAGGAGAAATGGAACTTTGACCTCCTCATGGCAACAGCTGTGTCTCAGAGAGTCCCACGGTCTTGTAGAGCTGTGGATTCACAGGAACATTCAGCTGGAAAGGACCTCCTCCCAGTCCTGTAGAGCTGTGGATTCACAGGAATATTCAGCGGGAAGGAACCTCCTCCTACACTTGTAGAGCTGTGGATTCACAGGAATATTCAGCGGGAAGGAACCTCCTCCTAGCCTTGTAGAACTGTGGATTCACAGGAACATTCAGCTGGAGAAACCTCCTCCCAGAGTCTTGTAGAGCTGTGGATTCACAGGAACATTCAGCTGGAAGGAACCTCCTCCCAGCCTTGTAGAACTGTGGATTCACAGGAACATTCAGCTGGAAAGGACCTCCTCCCAGCCTTGTAGAGCTGTGGATTCACATGAACATTCAGCTGGAAGGGACTTCCTCCTAGCCTTACAGAGCTGTGGATTCACAAGAATATTCAGCTGGAAGGGATCTCCTCCCACCCTTGTAGAGCTGTGGACTCACAGGAACATTCAGCTGGAAGGGACCTCAAGAGGTCTGGACCAAGCTCCTGCTGCAGGCAGGATCCCTCTTGAGATGAAAACCCCTCAAGGGTTCATCCATGCACACCTTGGAGACTGCACAGCCTCGCTGGGAAACTTCTGCCAGTGCCTGACTGTTCTCACATCAAAATTTTTCCTGATTTCCCGTCTGAGCCTCTCCTGCTTCGGTGTCCAGTGTTTCCAGTCCTCCCACAGAACATCCCCATGAAGTGCCTGGTTAAACTGGTCAGGAGTGATCTGTGCTTGGCAATCCATGCTAACCCTTCCTCATTAGTTTATTCTCCTCCTTGTCCCCAAGGATAAGTTGCAAGGAGAATCCCATCTGGTTTTCCTAGAGACCAAAGGGAGTCCTTTACATCCCCAGATCTTTTNGATTTTTTGGGCCCTTTTTTTTTTTTTTTTTTGTCAGCCTAATCACAGAATCATGGAATGCTTTGGGTTCAAAGGACCCCAAAGCCAATCCAGTGCCACCCCTGCCCTGGCAGGGACACCTTCCACTGTCCCAGGCTGCTCCAAGCCCTGTCCAGCTTGGCCTTGGACACTTCCAGGGATCCAGGGGCAGCCACAGCTGCTCTGGACAACAACCTTTGAGGAAATTCAGGTCACCTTATCTATCAAGTTCTACTTAAATATGAAACCAGATTTAATAATAATAAAAGAAGGATAATGATGCACTTTTTATTGGACTGATGAAGAAGATTAGTTTTGCTTTTAAAGACGCTGTGTTTTGACTGAAATAGGAGGAAAATCCAGAGTTAAAAGCATGAACTGTAAGGGCTTTTCACAGAATCATGGAATACCCTGAGTCAGAAGGGATGGACAAGGACCCAGCTCCAGGCCCTGCACAGACACCCCAACAATCCCACCCTGTGCATCCCTGGGAGCGCTGTCCGAACGCTCCTGGAGCTGTGGAGCTGTGCCCATTCCCTGGGGAGCCTGGGCAGTGCCCAGCAGCCTCTGGGGTAGGAATCTTTTCCTGAAATCCAACCTGACCTGCCCATGGCACAGCTCCAGCCGTTCCCATGGATCCTGTCCCCGGTCACCAGAGGGAAGTGATCGGTGCCTGACTCCTGTAAGACCCAAGGATCCTCAGGGGAGGCACCACGATGGTCAAATGTGCCACGAATTTCTGAGATTTCTGGGAATTTATGTCCCAGGTTGTGCTTGCCCTCACCTCAGATAAATGTGACCCTTTTGCCTAAATCCTCATTCTTAGTTTATCATGGCCTGAACTTGGAAAAAAACCAAAACTGGGGCAGATCTGCAGGGCTTTTTCTCCTCCTTCACAGACTTTTTTCCCCGCCTCTCCCAGGCCCCGCTGCTGTTGTACTAGATCAAGTTCTGTACATATATTTAAATGTAATAAGATAGATTACAAGAATTGATTTTCCCCAGGGTCAGGTCGATAAGGCTGTATAAGCAGGGAACGTACAATGGATCAGGAAGAGCTGGCTGGAGTAGATTAATTAATGAGATGCAGGATAGAAACATCCAAGGAACCGCGGCTCCTCTCGGCTCACCTGAGCTATTAACAGGAATCTCTGGCGGCATCGAACGCTCGCTGCCAGCCCAACAATACACAAATTTCTCTTGGAGTAATCACAGCAGTGACAGAGCTTTTGAAGATCCAAAGGTTACTCTGCCCTTACTCTTTCAAGGAGAAATCACAGTGGGAAGTAAATAAACTTTTGAACAGCGCAGCGCTGACCTACCTAATCTTTATTGCAATCTAACGGGGGAAATAAAAAACCTGCTGTAAATTCTGAGTCGCTTTTTATTTTCCCAGAGATGTTCAGTGTTTGGAAACAACAGGGAAAAAGGAGAGAAAAAAAAGAGATGCTGCTTACTGGCAGTGTTGGGGAAAATATATTGGGTCATCTGTACGGAGTAATATATTTTTATTCACAGAATGATAGAATTAAGGTTGGAAAAGAGCTGTTAGGATCATTGAGTCCAGCTGTCAACCCAGCACCATGGTCACCATTAAATCATGTCCTCAAGTGCCACATGCACACACTTTTTGAGCACATTCATGGATGGGGACTCTACCACTGCTCTGGACAGGCTGTGACAGGGTTTGGCAACATTTCTAGGGAAGAAATGTTTCCTGATATCCAACCCAAGTCTCCTCTGGCCCAGCCTGAGGCCATTCCCTCTCCTCCTGTCGCTGTTCCCTGCGAGCACAGCCTGACCCCCCCGGCTGTCCCCTCCTGGCAGGAGCTGTGCAGAGCCACAAGGTGCCCCTGATCCCCTTTGCTCCAGGCTGAGCCCTTCCCCAGCTCCCTCAGCCTCTCCTGGGGCTCAGACCCTTCCCAGCTCCATTGCCCTAATTAAAGTGGTCTGATGGTCAGAAGAGATCAGGAGATGTCATTTGTTCCATGATGCACAGCTGGAATATAGAAGAGCTCTGAAACAGAAGTGTGGCATGTGCTTCATCTCCCTTACTGCATTTCTTTTTCCTTTCTTGGCTGTTTTTGAAAAATTTCCCATAAAGAGAAGAAGATATTTTGAATAACAAAACTTTCTTCTTGAAGACATTGCTAAGCTCATCAGGAAAAATGGGTGAAAATGGGAAAAAAGCTGGTTTTGAAAAATTTCCCATAAAGCGAAGAAGATATTTTGAAAAACAAAACTTTCTTCTTGAAGACATTGCTAAGCTCATGAGGAAAAATGAGAGAAAAGTTTAGCCCAACTCAGACATGTGGTGCAGTCATTGCATCTTCAAAATAATTTCAGATTTGAGCAAGTAGGACAGAGTTTAGTTCTGGGAAGTAGGATAGGCTGGACACAAAAGAACCAGGGTTTTTCAGGGTTTTTCAGGGTTTTTCAAGGACAGGGCTTTCATACCAGCTGTGATTTTCCATGCTCATTCACCGAGCAGTGAGATTTTCCTAACAGGTTGCTTGACCTTTTCATTACCATTATTTATGGGCCAGTAATGTGCAGCGTGTTTTAAACCCCGGAACGAGCCCTGCTGGGTGAAAGGTTGATATTTTAAGGGAACTTTTTTCGGCTGCAAGTTGATTATTGCTGAACGTGGTGCTGTTGACATCAGACATTTATGGAGTCTGTTTAACCTCCGCTAATCCCTGAACATTTTGCAAATGAAGGATCAGGTGCTGAAGGTTTTCCTGCCTTCAGCAATATCACCAGAAATATCCTAATTTACACCAAATGTGCCCAGCAAGGCAATGTTCTTAATCAGGACAACTGATTTCTCCCTAGGAAACAAATTTTGGGATGCTTTGCTGCTTCTTTATGATTTTTCATGATCCTTAGACAAGCTGGGGGCTCTCAGCTCTTGTCTGTGTCTTCCAATTTTTTTTTCCTGAGCAATTTATCACCATTCCCTCTCCTTCCTATCCTTGGGCGGCCACAGCAGCTCAACACAGCTCTGATTCGGCCAACATTTCCTTGGGTTTTGTGGATTTTGTGGAATCCTTGCTGGATTCCTGGTGTTGGGAAGGATAAAGTGGAACTGGAAAAGGTTATGGGAAGGTTGAGAAGCCATGGGATGGCTCTCACAGCAGGAATGCTCATAGAGGCTCCACAGGCTCTGTGTATGGGGAAATGGGGAAAAAATAGGGGGAAAGGGAGAATTATGGTAGAGATCTGTAAAGAGATGAAGGTCATAGAGAAAATGAGTTGTTCACTGACTTTTAAAGCCAAGAACTCTGGGAATATCAGGGATGAGGTGGTGACTGGTGCAGAGCAGAGAAGGAAAGGCCTCACACTCACTGCTGCAAGAGGTGGGTGCTGAAATTCCCCAGCAGCTCAGAAAAGTGTGAGTGGATAAACCCCCCAAAGGTTATTAAACATTAAAATGGCAATTAAGATTTACAAAATTCATTATCTACAAATTTCTGGAGGCTGGGAGAGCACACCAAGCAAATCTGTTTGGGTGTTTGCTCTTAGGAGCAGGACATTGAACAAGAGACACCTTTGGGGTGACCTGGGATAGTTTTCCTTACGTTCCTGTCTATGCATTTGTAAAATTCAGGTCTTTAAATAAAAGAAGATGTCAGGCCTGCCTGAGTTTTTGTTTTTGGTTTGGTTTTTTTTTGGGGGGGGGGGTTGTTTTTTGTTTGTTTGTTTGGGGGGGTTGGTTATTTTGTTTGTTTGTTTGGCTTTGTTTTTTGTTTTTTGGGGTATATTTGGGATTTTTTGTACTGGAATGACCCAATTTTCCTCTTTTTTTCTGTGCCTGCTTGAAAACAGAGACCTGGCAATCAAGTTGCACTTCATCTGGAAGCCAACCCCCAATTCATGGTGTAAACTGGAGTAACAGAACCACTGGGATGTTCTCTGAGTGGGAATTGTCGTGGTGCATTTGATGCAGCCCTCTCAGGTTCTTGATGTGATGTGTTGCTCTGTCTAGGAAATGCTTCATTTGTCTTTTCCTCCCAAAGGTGATCAGATGGTGTTTTTGTTCGGGGTTTTGAAAGCAAATGGCGGTAGCACGACACGGAATTTAGCAGCAGCGCTAAATCCATTCTGGGGATGTTCTGACGGAATCAGTTACTCCCCAGTTGCCACTGCAAATGGAAAAATGAAATAGATGCTAAGAGAACAGCTGAGTTCTGTTTTTTTTATATCACTATATAAATGATAGAAGTGCCTAAGTGCCTTGACACACTGCACATGTCCCCAGCACGGACCGTGAGGGTGTCACAGGCTGCTGGGCTGGAGCACACCAGCCTGGGCTCCAGTGCTGTCTGACATGACAGCTTCTGACAGAAAGAGCTTCATCCCACCCTGGAGGGCTCAGCTGTGCACACAGACACAGCTCCAGTCAGACCAGACCATGCTCACAGTGCTTGTGGGATCAGCAAATATTCCTTGCGAGGTATCCATGACCCCACAAGATTTGGGTTCTTCTGGGAAGGAGAGGTTCTTTGTTTCTTAACCTTCTGCTCAGCAATGCTCTTGGAGCAGCCACTCTCTCTCCGTTGTCTATAGGGTTAATCAGCCAATGGAAACCAGAGACTCACAAAAAAAAATTGAATGGGAAGGGACCTCAAAGATCACCCAGTGCCACCCCCAGCCATGGGCAGGGACACCTCCCACTGTCCCAGGGGGCTCTAAGCGCTGTCCAGCCTGGCCTGGGACACTGCAGGGATCCAGGGGCAGCCACAGCTGCTCTGGCAATTCCTGCCTGTTCTAGTGCTTGACCACAATCTGAGTAAAGAATTTATTCCTAATATCTAATCTAACCCTGCTCTTTGTCAGTTTAAAACCATTCCCCTTGTGCTGGTGCTATCTGCCAATATAAAAAGTCGCCCTGTCTCCTTTTTATAACCCCCTTTAGGCCCTGGGAGGGGCTCTAAGGTGTCCCCAGACCCTTCTCTGCTCCAGGCTGGACACCCCCAGCTCTCCCAGCCTGGCTCCATAGGGAAATAGTGCGTAAATGTTCACATCAATGGGCTTTTCAATATTTGGACAGACAGCACTATCAAATCTACCTAACCCAGCATTCCCCTGGCTCAGTAGCAATGCAAGAAGCAGGAATGCTGTTCCTCCTCGCTCTCCCCATCCCATCCAGCTCATTATCCCACTGGATATTATTATGGGAGCATTATTCTGGGTGTCTTCACCGCTTGGCTGCTGCAGAAATGCAAAGTGGTGTTCAGGCAGGGTGCCCCTGCTGTTCTGCTGGGGATCTCAAGCACGGGCAGCCTTGCTGCGCTGCCTAATGGCCACAGGACCCCACTGGCACCTCGGATCCAGCCCGGCTGCTCCTGGCACGCCTCCGAGAAGGATGGCTCAGATGGGCAGATGTGTGGGAAAAGCTGGAATTTCAGGTTAAAACGGTCCCCCGGGCAGATTGTCGCGGTTACATCGTCTTTGCTCGAATTGCCTGCTTGTGGAAACAGCAAATTCCGTGCTGGGAAGCACACGGAGCAGGTGGAATGGAGCGTGGAACACCTCCTACACCCGGGGATAAGTGGCTGTGGTGGAGCTGAGAGTGTGTGGGAGCAAGGGCTCTCTGCCAGGTGACATTTGGAGTTATTACTGCTATTTGTCACTCTCTGAGTCAGAAAACAAGTTACAGAGAGCTTGGCTCCAAAGAGATGGACCTTGCCGTGAAATCAGTGCACTGCAGGATGGATTTTCCCCGGCTGAGGATACCAAGCAATTAAGAAGGAAACAAAGCATTTATTAACCTGCTCTATGAACTTTGAGCTCCTCAGGAGGCACAAAAAGCAAGTGAAGCATCTCAGCATGTCTGGAGAGTCTGGGGAAAATGGGAGACAGATTGGGATGTTTATGACTCCTTAGAACCTGTGGGATTTGTCCCCGGTTTTGTTTCGGACGGTCAGGACGGAGACGAGAGATCTCTGAAGTTTGGTCTTAGAGCATGAGGTTTATTGTGAAAGGTGTGGGTGTAGGGGAGCTGCTGGGAGCTGCCAGACACAGCTCAGAGCAGGGCAGAGAAGTGAGAGATGGAGCAAGGGAGAGAGAGTAGAGAAGAAAAAGGATCGAATCGAATCTCATGGTTGCCATTTACAATACAATAAATCATCTTCTGTGCTGAATATTCTAATTTTCATTAACCAATCTAGAATAAGCTACCAATCCTACAACATTTACACACAGCCTATGAGAGTCATTGCATTACCATACGGCGTTATATTTTAAACTCTAAAAACTGCTTTTTGGACCCTCTGCCAAGTTGGCAGGGTCTGCTCTGACCCTTGGAGCTGTCTGCAAGCAGAGGGGATTGTTTAATCCAAAGGGGATTCCCTTCAGTGGCCACACCATTGTTTTCCAGTTGTTCAGTACCTGGGGTTTGGTATCTCAAAGCTTGTCTTCATTTCAATCTCGCTTATAGTTTCCATATTCTCAGCATCTTTTGCCAGGTAATCATATTTATAAGGCTTTCCTATTTCATCCTCCCCAACAGAACCCTGGAATGGTTTGGGTTGAAGGGACCTCAAAGCCCACCCAATGCCACCCCAGCCATGGCAGGGACACCTGCCACTGTCCCAGGCTGCTCCAAGCAATGTCCAGCCTGGCCTGGGACACTGCAGGGATCCAGGGGCAGCCACAGCTGCTCTGGCAATTCCAGCCCAGGGCCTCAGGAGTCTCTCAGCATCACTTGTGTATCTCAAGGTGCTTTGCTCGAGGAACAGCAGTGCCTTGTCATCAGTGCCACGGGAGCAACATTTTAGGGATTGATGAAGCAGAGATAGACAGTGGCATGTTGATTTAGGAAAGGTGGGAAGGTAATTTAGCTGTCAGGACAAATAAGGGAGGGGTGGATTTTTGCAGTATTCAGTAGGATAGGGGAGAAAAGAGAAGTCAAACATGATCTTCAGTTTCATCAGCCAGAAGGCAAGAAGAAGAATGGTGTTATTAAGTGTGTTTAGTTAACAGAGGTAATAGAGGGAGTTTAGAGGGAAGTGACTCCTTTGGGAAGCTGGAGCTGAATTCTACAGCTCCTGGAGTGCCCCAGTGGAAATTCAGATAAATTTGTAAACAACTGCAGATGGGGGGAAGGTGAAAATGAATGATGGAATAAACAGGGTCCTGACTATGAAATGAGGCCAGGCAAAGCAGATTAATAAGTCACCTAATTCGTGCTCCCCAGATGAAAGAATATGCAAATTGAGACCTCGGGAAGGTGGTGGAAGATGCAAATCAGAAGAGATGGACTGGAGAACAGAAGGCAGATCCCTGCAAGGCATCGATGCACAGGAGATTTTCAAACCTGCTTTGGAATGAAACTATCACTTGATGGGTAAAAAACTCCAGAGGATTCCAAAATATAGGGAAAAGTGGGAGGAGGATGGGGGTGGCTGCAGAGAGATAAATACTCAGAGAGTGTCCGCAGTGCCACCAAGTCATGGAAGTCAAGAGGAAGCAAGAACTCAAAGGGAAAGATCATAATGGGGGATGGAAATAAATCAAGGTTTGGCCACTTGCTCAGGTAGGAATCAATCAAAAGTGGTTTCCATGGAGACAGATGATGCTGGGTGGAGAAGGTGAATGGAGAGGGGAAAAAAATGAATGCAAGAGAGATACATAGATAAAAGAAGTGAAAAGAGATGGGACAATAACTGGAATCACAGAAGAATCCAGAAAAGGGGTTTTTTTGTGGAGATGAGAGTGTTTTTGAAAGGGGAATTAAAGTATGAAAGGGAGAAGGAAATGCCCATAGAGAAGAGAGAGAGTCAGGGAAGTTGGAGCTAATTTTAAGATTTGAAAGTGTGGTTCATGCAAAATTAATTTAAACCAACACGAGGTTTGCAAAGCTTCAGAAGGAGCAGGTCCCACTTGTACACATCCTATTTGAAAAATTAGGAACAGCCACATTTGCACACAGATGAGATTTTAGACCCAACTGTTCCCAGCTTTATTCCCATTCCATGTCCGCTCCGCACTGAGCTGATCATGGCAACGTCAGCTTGCTGGCAGCTCTGGGTCTTGCCAAATCCCTCTATAGTGAAATTGCAGCCCAGATTACAGAGCCTGGATTATCACACATTGTGCCCAGACAGAAAAATGAGCTCTCCTCTGCTGTCTGCATGAAAAGCCAGCCATGGAGGAGCAGGGCCTTGGGAAGGCAGGTATGGATTGAATTCCTGGTGCAAAGCAAAGGTTACTGAGGGATTCTCGGACAATGGTGTGCAAACTTTCCAGAGACTGGGAAAAGCCACCTGAGTGGCCACCAGCTCTTCTCCTGCCACTCACAGGATTGTCTGAGATGTGAATCCTGACCATGAAACTGCCACACATGGAGAACAACAGCTCCACCCTTCCCAGCCAGGAACTTCCCTTGTTTTGTTGCCTTTTGGCTGCTCTTAGAATCATGAAGCAGACACTACTAAAGGGATAAAAGGGTTTTACTTTGGAATTTTAATAGGAAAATTCCACAGCAGGTGGAACATGCCGAGTTGCACACTCGTATAACGCGTATGCAATTTTATGGACCTTCCAAATTAATATATCTCTCTATCTCTCTAGAATCCCCCAGTAAGAAACTGAATAAATGAAGTTGTTTTCCTATTATAAAGAATCCCTCCCCAAATGAGGCCAGAGCTCAGTTTACAAAATATATTTCAGAGAGAAGGTTTCAACCAAGGTTGAAACCTCAAGTTTTTGATAGCGTGGGGCTCTCTTGCATCCTGCTGTGAATGTTTGGTCTTTCTGCCTTGCCCAAAATTAAGTGAGAATATCAGACTACAAAAATTACAAGCATCAAGGCTAGAGTACAGAGAATATATAAAGGGTACAGAAAATACATAAAAGAGTATATAAAAAGAAAAGGCAAAAATCATCAGGCATCAGTTTCAGTAAGGACTCAGTCCAGCAGCCAGCACAGACAGCACTTATTTAACCCTGTCCCTTCCAAAACTCACACCCTGGCAGGAACCTGCAGGCACTGAGCTGCCACTCGGTGCTTCCAGGAGTGCCACTTGGTGGCTTCCAGCAGTGCCACTCGGTGGCTTGCAGCTGGAGAGAGCTGGGCTGGGGCATGGCCGGGATGAAGCTGCAAATGGAAGAGCATTCCACCTTCAAATCCCATTATCCTTTCTGGGATTGAGTGGCAGCAACTGTAGAACCACAGAATGGCAGCATGGTTTGGGTTGGAAGGGACCTTAAAATCATCTCGTTCCAAGCCCCTGCCATGGCAGGGACACCTTCCATTAGATCAGTTTGCTCAGAGCCTCTACGTGGGGCCCCATCCAGGTGTCCCCTGGCCAAAGCAAGGTGCTAAATCACTCGGATTTAGCTGAAATCACCACTATATCTGACTAAAAAATGCATGATCGGAACTGCTCCTCTGTGTGTCTTTGCACGTTCATTTGAAAGAACTATGGCAGATCATAAAGCCTGGCAACATCCCCCAAGCCCAGAGGGTTTAATGAAGAATTAAGGAGATTGTAACTGCATAGCTGAAATAATACTGAGGAAATTGAATTATTCCACCCATATTAAATGCATATATTCTGGAGCATTTCTGCCAAAATGACTCCGCTAACCCGTGGTGTGAAATCCAGGCTGTTTTCACATGGGTGCATTAAACAAAGCTGCCTGCTACAGTACAACAGCTCTGAAGAGAAGGGAAAGGCATCAGGATGAAAAAGCGCTCCCGACGTATGCTTCTATCAGCTCTAAATTGTCTCACAGATGTTTCTGGCTCCATTAGATGGAAGACTGGGTAATTTATAGAAGTCATTTTTAACAATTTGATTGTTGGTATATATCTGCTGAATTGATTGGCTGGGGAGACAGATCTTTATTTTTATAATAGCAATAACATCCTTTGCAGATTACTGCTCAATTTATCCCTGATGTTAACCGTGCTAGCCAGCAACTCTCCATTTATATGATGCTGTTATTTCTTAATTATCAGCCTAATTGCAGGGAAGAGTCCAAGATGGATGAGATTGGCTGGGCTGGACAAGAAGCCACACAATGAGGGGGTCAGCACTTTCTCCTTGGATCTGCTCCCAGCTCCGGCTGAGATCAGTGGGATTTAAACACTCAAGCTTGTGCTTTTAAATCTTTTTTGAAGTCTGCTAATCCTGTGTGGATTAGAGTGATAGTTCCCACTGAAATCGACGGGAATTTGGTTAAGGATGAGATATAATGTTCCCATTTTTGCATCTAATGATGCTGGAGATGCTCATCCTGGAAAAGAATGAGCTTCCTGTTCAGATCAGGAGTCTTTGACAGGCACGTGAGGATGTTCCTGGAAGAGCAGAGCAGCGGCTGTGTGATTCCTGGTGCTGGTTTTGAGGGCAGCCAGGGCCATTTGATTCCCAGGTGGTTCAGCTCTTCCCCACTCTGTATCGTGGGAGGAATTTATTGCCAGCCTCTCATAGTCAGGATGTGGTTTATACCTTCAGGTTCGGCAATATTTTGTCTTCTCTGAGCTCTTTTGAAAATGTGCCTGTTTTAATTTGACAAAATAGCATCCACACCTTTGTTTGACTCCTGCGAGCCTCCAAGCCCCAGCATTATTTTGGGGCAGTGAGATTTGCAGCTTAATTAAGAAATTTTGGATAAAATACCTTTTTACCTCAACTTTGAATTTGTCGCCTCTCAGTTTTGTCTCCCTGTTCTCAGAGGATAGAAAAGAACTGAAAGACTTGCTCTGCTCTCCATGGACTTGTTGTTTCTCTGCATATTTCTGCCAATTAAATAATTAAATTCTGAGGTACAGTTGTCTTCTGCATTTTCAGTTGCATAAGAGAAGACATCACTCAGTGAAATAGATAAGGAACTTGAGTCTTCCCCAAATTCCAGGCTAAATTCCTATATTTTGTGCAGTTGAAACTCAAGTCTTTAGTTGATTAAATTCTTCTCACAGGTGTTAGTTTCAAGAATGAAATCCCAGGAATTATATTCAGTCTTTTTCTAACCACAAATAGTGTTTTGTTTAAAGAAGAATATGGGAGAGGGGTTAATCTGGTAACCAAAGGACTCTGAAATGTTCTGGTTTTGTTGGAACGAAAGGATGGAGGAAAGGAGTGAGAGAGTCTGTCGAAAAATGATGGAAAATTTCTTCTTTTTGGACTTTGGAAATCATGAGGCAAGAAGGAAAAGCAGTGAAAACAGAGGTAACTCACTCTGCCCTTGCTCAGGTGAGTTCATAGGAGGTGTAGTGAGCACTTAGGGACCTGCCACTGTGCCAGGCTGCTCCCAGCCCTGTCCAGCCTGGCCTGGGACACTGCAGGGATCCAGGGGCAGCCACAGCTGCTCTGGCAATTCCAGCCCAGCCCCTCCCCACCCTCCCAGCCAGCAATTCCCAATTCCCAAGATCCCATCTGGCCCTGCCCTCTGCCACTGGGAAGCCATTCCCTGCCTCCTGTCCCTGCAGCCCTTGTCCCCAGTCCCTCTCCAATTGATGTCACACACTCTTCACTCTCTTTCATCACTTCCTCAAGGGGTGACCTATGACTGAAGTCTGCTCTTATCACAGGTTCTTATTAACCCCTGGATTGTTTGGGGACAGTTGAGATCAGGATCAGAGACTCAGGTTGGGGTTTTTTTGATAAAATCTGTTCTGTATGTATTAAAAAGAATTGTGTCCACATTGCTTAAATGTCACCAAGCCCAGCAGGCTCACAGTGACATCAATGGCTTGGATGTACAGAGGCACAGCTCCCCTGGAGTTTATCACTGCAAATCAAACCAGGCTCCACTCAGGTGCTAATCCAGGCCCTGTAAGTGATGCTCAAATCCAATTTATTAAAAACACATTTGTTTTTCAAGCACCCAGGATTCCTGATTAATTTCCAGCACCGTGGGTTATTTAATGCTGTGGGTTTCATTGTCATCTTTGATTTTCCACAGAGCGCTTGATTGATAGGAGCTATTGTGAGCCTGTTCTTTGAGCACATTGTTCTTGTCAAACAGCAACGTGCATCTTATTGATGAAAAGTCAGTGTGCCTTTTATAGATGGCAGAATCATCCTGCAAGCTTGGGGACCATGTGCTGAGCATATGCACAAATGAGGGAGGGGAGGCAAATTCCGCCAGGAAAGTTTAATAGCGTCGGGAAGTTCCTGTGCCAGTGGAACAGTTAAATTCAGCTGGTGTACCATATCCCAGCAAGCCATGACTCAGATGTTAATCAGTCTTAGATGCTCTTTTTATTTTTGTGCTACTGCTGAGCGCTACAAAATCAAGTGTCTTGTACCAAGAGTGCAAATCAATTTGAAATTAAATTAGCCTTTTGTTAGGGAGGCACTTGGGATTTGTTTGGGCTTTGTTAGCTGCCCCCAGCAATGGCTTTTGCAAATTGCAGGTGGTGAAGGGGAGAAGAAGTCTCTGCCTCATGTTTTGGTTCATCCTTCTGCTGCCTGTTGGATTTTCCCCCATACAGAACCATGGAGAGCCAAACCCCCCTGCTGCTCGGAGGTGTTGCTGGGGAAGGGAATGAAAATTGTGTTTTAGGGGAGCAGGGAGATCTTCACCAGGAGTGAAAGTGTCTCTGTGCTCCTGCCAGGGCACCCTCACACCCCCAGGCTGTGACACTGATTGAACTCAGTGCTGCAAATCCAAAGGTCAGCCAACCTGGGAGTGGAGATCCAACCCCAGGAAGAGGTTTCTCACATTCGGTGTTGCTTTAAGAATAGAGGAGTCACCTCTGAATATCAATGGGCACCTTCACAGGTCTCCCAGCCACAAAAGTAAATATTTTCCTTTTCTCCTCTTGTTAAGGATAAAGGTAAAGATAATATCTTCTCACTCTAATCCCACATAATCAAATGTAGGACAGACAACACATTAGGAGGTGGAAGACAGGAATTAAATTCTTTCTATTAGAATCTGGGAATTAAATTGTTTGTATTAGAACTCGGGAAGGTGTAGAATCCACAATGTTAATTTTTTCTGCCTTTTCCTCCCCTTCTAGCAGGACATTTCTGGAGCATCCTTTTAGGTCCAAGGACTTTGTAAGGCCAAAGACTTTGCACAGGGGACAAGAGCAGAGATGCAAGGATGTGTCTGTCTTGAACAGTGCCAAATCCTCCCCATGGACTGGCACTTGTGTGTCTGGGAGGGCTGTTCTGAAACAAAATCAGATGCAAACACCCCGAGTGAGTTGTGGTGGGACCAGCCAGTTGAAAGAGGATTTTAGGATGAAAATATTGCTAATCTTCCATCTAAATCCTCATCCTCACACCACAGCAAGGCCTCTTCAGAGGGACTTTTTGATATTAGGGTTTATTTCCATGAGGGGTTTTATGTCAGCTTGATTTTTGGCAGTTCTTACTTTCTAAACTCCACAACGAAACTTTCTTGGCTGGTCAAGCTGTCCACGGAGATGATAAAAATCTCTTTTTGCACTGCTGTCAGCAAGGGGAGGCTTATGTTTATTGGAGGTTTGCTTCCCTACTGTTTGGGGGTGTGAGGGATTTCCTGCACCTATTCACCAAATGTGGGTTTGTTAGGAGGGTGTCTGAGTCAGAATAAGAAAAAAGGCTGGAAAAACTCACTATCCATAGAAGAAAGTGGCTTAAACCTCCTCACCTCCAATTCAGCATCCTTGACTCAGGGCTGAGCTCTTATGTGCAGATTCTGAGCCTTCCCTCATGAATCAGCCCCTTTCCACAGCTGCTTTAAGCTTTGACATAAAGTTGTATAAATCTCTCGCTAAAGTCCCTGATTTTCCCAGTGCTGGTAAAGGAAGAACATTAATTACCTGAAATTGTCTCTGCTCCACTGAGGCACAGCATTTGCCTCCAGCATAGCTGATTTTTCCAGGATGAAAGCGATTCCACACATGCCTTCCTTCCCTCTTTACTCTTACCCACGCTCCTTAAAAAGTCCCCTCGTACCCCTCAGCATGAAAGCCCCAAACTTTTAGATTAATCAAGATATAAATTGCACTCCTGGGAGGGAAAGATTTCTCCGTGTCTCAAAGAAAAAAAAAAATAAAAAAATCCACGCGTTCTGCTGTGCTGCAGTCCAGCACCTTGGCTTCAACAGGCATGCAAGGAGCTGAGAGCCAACAGATTGTCTGCTTTGAAACTGAGACACAGCAATGCATCAAACATGCAAATCTGCTCTGCTGCTGCAGCTCCTTTCCAGGATATTTGCCCAAGGGAGCCGAGCAGCTGCTGCCAGAGCTTTGATAGTTTTAGCACAGAAAATCTATTATTCATACACACACGCAGTGAAGGGAGGATTAACGTGGCCTCAAAGTTGTGCAAGGATATTCCAATCTATCCCAAACAAGTGTGGAATCTCCAGCTGGAGTAACAGGGGATGAGTTGAGTCAGCTTTCGAGAGGAGCAAAGCTGATGTCACTTCAGGTGCCACTTCCTGCTGGATGGATCACAGAATCACTGAGGCTGGAAAAGACCTCCGAGGTCATTGAGTCCAAACTTTGATCCCCACCTTGTCAGCCACACCAGAGCACCAGAGCCACGTCCAGTTGTTCCTGGGTGTCCTAGGTTACATGGAAGGTGTAACCAAAAGTCTGTATTCTATTCCCTTCTCCATAAGCTGTTAAAAACAGGTGGGACAGTGTTCTTCGTGTTCAGCATGACCCAGCCCTGCTAACACCATCGGGGCTATCTCTGCTCATGGCCATCGAGGGCTCCAGGAGTGACTCACAGATTCCATCAGCCATTGTGAGATGCCCTGCCCAGAGGGGAGGAGCTGAACATTCCCACCTGCACATAAACTGAGACCCTGGAACACCGGGGTACCTTTCCACTGATTCCCAGAGGAGAAGAGCTCAGGAGCCACCGCTGGACCTGCAGAGACCGACGAGACCTTTCCACAAGATCACCACTCCAACAAGAGCACATCCATCACTCCAACGGGACTGCAGCCACCATTGAACTGCACTGCAGCACCACCCGAACAGGGCGCAGGTTGTATTCTGACTTTGTCTATTTAAGCCATTGTTTCTGTATTATTGCCTTGCTCTAAATATTAGTAAATAACTGTTATTCCTTTTTCCCATATCTTTTGCTTGAGAGCCCCTTGATTTCAAAGTTATAATAACTCAGAAGGAAAAGGGGTCATATCCCCTATTCCAAGGGAGGTTCCTGCCTTCCTTGGCAGACACCTGCCCTTCAAACCTAGACACTGGGACAATTCCTTGAGCTGTTTTTCTGGGAAGCTGTGGGTGGAACTGTGATTTGTTAACTCTGTGATGGGGTGACAAGGAGCTGCCCTCTCCTGCCAACCCTCCAGTCCAGGATCTCCTCCTGAAATCGTGGAATCATGAAGGTTGGAAAAGCCCTTTAAGATCACAGAACCCAACCATCCCCCAGCACCGCCATGCACACCCCAATCCCTGTCCCCAAGTGCCACATCCACAGGTTTTTAAATCCCTCCAGGGGACCCCTCTGCCCCGCTCAGGTGAGACCCCACCTGCGGAGCTGCCCCAGCCCTGGGGCTCAGCACGGGAAGGACCTGGAGATGCTGGAGTGAGTTCAGAGNTGCGGGAGGGAGTTCAGAGGAGGCACCAGGATGATCAGAGGGATGGAGCAGCTCTGCTGGGAGAATTGGGGTTGTTCAGCCTGGAGAGGAGAAGCTCTGGGGTGACCTCATTGTGGCCTTCCAGTACCTGAAAGAGCTACAAGAAAGATGGAGAAGGACTCTTGACAAGGGATGGAGTGACAGGACACAGGGAATGGCATCAAATGGAAAGAGAGCAGGGTTAGATGGGGTGTTAGGAAGGAATTGCTGGCTGGGAGGGTGGGGAAGGGCTGGGCTGGAATTGCCAGAGCAGCTGTGGCTGCCCCTGGATCCCTGCAGTGTCCCAGGCCAGGTTGGACAGGGCTCAGAGCAGCCTGGGACAGTGAGAGGTGTCCCTGCCCATGGGACACCTCCCATGGGAATGAAATGAGCTTTAAGCTTCCCCCCAGTCCAAACCGTTCCATGATTCTGATTCCCTGGTGACTCCACCACTGCCATGGGCAGCCACTTCCATGCCTGACCACCCTTTGGTGAAGAAATTCTTTCCAATATCCAATATCCAATACCCAATATCCATTCTAAACTCCTGATCCCTGAACCTCCTGCATATTTTCTCACCCAAGGCACCTCCTGGAGTTCCTCAGACCCTCAGAAGAAACATATCTGCAGCTGAGCACAGCTGCAGAGTCTGTCCAGGCACAGATCAGGAGCAGAGCTGGTACCTAGAGACAACACAGAGGGACCCAGAGGTGTCGGGAGATAACTGAGGATTTTCACACTCCATGGTTGGGATACTTGAGTACTGTAATATTTTACCTGTGTAGATTCATGTATTATCACCAAAATTTTACAGACACTGGCAAAGGAGAAGGAAACAGAATGTTTGAAGTGAGAGGAGACTCTGGGTGCCACCTGCTCCAACTCCTGGATCTGAAGTAGTGAAGGATTAGTGGAAGCCTTTGGGTGAGCAGACAATTAAATCCCTGAGTCCTGAGTCCAGTAATTTGTGCTGAAGTTCTCAACTTTATCTCTGAAATAATCAGTGTTCACAGCAAGCTCCAGGGCAGAAGTGACTCTGAGAGTGCAGCACTTGGGGAGTCTGAGGCCCTCAGAGAACAAAGAAGAATAAATTTTAAAAAGTCTGTGTGGGGTCCTGTAGCCTCGGGCCCTTCCTCAACAGGACAGACAATGCTGGCATCTTCCTGACAAAGCTTTTTGACATTCTGATGCATCCTTTTTAATTCATCAATAAAACCCTATTTATTTGATCATCCAAATTTCCCTGAAATCCTGATTTCCCCAGAGCATCTTGCTAAAAGTGCAAAACTAGAGGGAAAAAAAAAAGGAACAAGAAAGGAGAAAGCACTAGTCCTTTTCTCTTTAATGAGTTCATTTGCTGGTGTTCAACTCACAGATTTGCTATTAATGTTAAATTAGCTGGTTAAATTAGCTAATTACGGAAAATGTGTACAATACTCTCCATTTGGGACAACTGGCAAAGAACAGCTACTCAGCTAAACTGGTGAAGAAGTTACTTTTTAGAGCAAAGAAATTAGAAATAGAGAAAACATACAAATCAATCAGTTCAGTATCCTGACTGTCCAAAATCCAGTATCCGGTGGAAGGTGTCCCTGCCCATGGGAGGGGGTTGGAATGAGATGAACTTTAAGGTTCCTTCCACCCCAAAATATTCTGGGATTCCAGG
The DNA here is from genome assembly GCA_013397895.1 of Origma solitaria. Lineage (NCBI taxonomy): Eukaryota > Metazoa > Chordata > Aves > Passeriformes > Acanthizidae > Origma > Origma solitaria. The sequence continues at coordinate 59,870 of VZRL01003662.1, read as the reverse complement.
AGTGAAGGGGCCATGTGTTTTTGAGGGAGCTGTGTTAATGCATTATATATTTTTACATTTTAACATGCCTGGCTCCAGGATGTGTATGTGTTCGCACTCACTTCATACATGGAACTGAATGGGAGGGTCCCTGTTAGTCTGGTGCCATTGGAATTCTGGAATTGTGGAATTCTGGATTTTCTTCCTGGCTCTGCAACCACCCTGTGGCTTGGGGAAGCCAGAGAAACATGGAAATATTACGGTTGGAAAAGGCCTCTGAGATCACCATGGCCAACCTTCGACTGAACACTCCTGTGCCCACTAAAGCATATCACAAAGTGCCACTTCTGTTTCTTTTTGAACACTTCCAGGGATGGGGACTCCACCTCTGCCCTGGGCAGCTGTGCCAGGGATGGACAGCCCTTTTAGGGTAGAAATCTGTCCCAATATCCACCCTGAGGTTCCCCAGCCCAGCCTGAGGCCGTTCCCTCTCCTCCTGTCGCTGTTCCCTGCGAGCACAGCCCGACCCCCCCGGCTGTCCCCTCCTGGCAGGAGCTGTGCAGAGCCACAAGGTGCCCCTGGTCCCCTTTGCTCCAGGCTGAGCCCTTCCCCAGCTCCCTCAGCCTCTCCTGGGGCTCAGACCCTTCCCAGCTCTGTCCCTGCCCTGGGCCCCTCCAGCCCCTCCGTGTCTTTCTTGCCATGAGGGGCCCAGAACAACCCCCAGGACTGGAAGGGGCTTTTATCTTGGGCAAGGGCAGCCAAATAAATGCAAGTTGATGCAATTTTTGGAGTGAACAAGCTGATCCAAATGACTCCTCCTATCCCTCTGTGCCTTTTGCATTCAGGCATGATACAGAGATTCCTTTGACTGGCATTTGTTGACATTTTAGCATAAATTTACACTTTTTCCTGCCTGTGAAAGCCAACACATCTCATTAAAAACCGATATTGATACACCGTCGACGCACCTTGCTCGGGATGCAAATTCAATTTCTCCTTGTTGCCATACCCTGTTGAACAAACATATGTCATGGCCTTTGAGGCTGAACGTGGCAGATGTCTAATTGACCCGAATAAATTCCCAGCCTACACCAGAATGGGTCACTGGAAGGTCCTGGAATCCTCTACCAAATTTTAATCAACATTAATGAGACCAACAAGCGAATGCAGAGATGAGTTGTGTGATGAAGCAAATGCATCTAGAACCACAGGTGATTAATTCAACCCCAATTTTCTCTTCCTGGAGCTCCAGAGGCTGCAAGGCAGGGGAGAGGTTGAAGCAGAGCCATTTCAGAAGCAGTCCAGGTGGATCCCATCCCAGCAAGAACATGGAAGATTTCTCCCTCCAGAGAGAGTGGTCCTTGTTAGGGAGAAGATATTGTGAACAGACCTGTCATGAAATGAAATTTCATCCAAGATCTGAGCCAGAAAGCCACAAAACCCTGTAGGACAGAAGCACTTTGCTAGTAATGAGCTGTCTGCCCTTGGAGGAGAGCCAGAACCATATCCCAAATAACTCTTTGACTTTGGGCTTCCTCCTGCAGCTTCCTGCTGGAATGATGGAATGTGTGTTCCCAGACCAGAATGTCTGAGTGCAGACAGAGCTGGAACTTATGTTAAAATCATTGTAAAAGGAGCAGGGTCATGTCAAACCTTAATATCAAATGTGGTAGAAATTCTGAGGTTGAGTGTGTGGGCCTGGGACATCACACCAGCCTTTTGTCACCTCCCCCTAATTAAACCCTGTAATCAGCTGTAGATCATTCAGCCAAGACTGAGGCTTCTTGTTCCAGCAGCACCTGGTTGTGCCACCACGGTGTGCGAAGCAATTTGCAAATATGCAAATTAAAGCACATTTGCTATTTGCCTTGAAGAGTTTATGGTCCCCATCAAGGGAGGGGTCTGGACAGAACAGGTTCCCAGCAAGCAGGAATTCCATTTTCAAAGAATTAAGGAGATAATTGAGAGAAAAGTGAGTAAAGGTGGAGAGACAAAGGCATGGAACAATTTAGGTTTGTGCTTCAGAGCCCATAAGGCCTCAGTACCAAGGAAGGAAGAGGACTCAGGAGTCCTGCACTTGAGGCAATGTGGAATGGATCCCAAAAATGACCCAGGAGAGAGGGAATGACTGGAGCAGCACTTCACTGAACTCGCTGTATTCTGCATAAACAGGGAGCTTTCGCCAATTTTTATCAGGTTTAAGTGAAAATAAATTTGCCATTCCATCTGAGATTTTCTTTCTGTTGCAGGCTCCTGTGATTTAAGTGGATGAAATGGCCTTTGAGCCTGCTGGGAAAATTTGCCTCCACTTTTGACCACAGAAAGCCTAAGAGCTGCTGCACGAGCTGGATGTGCCTTTGGGAAATTCAATCAGATCATTTTTGTCATGGCTTCCAAAGCAGAAGGAACAATTGGGTGCCCAACAGAAATCTGCCAGGTTGGAGCAGGGAAGGCCGGAGCTGGGAGAAGGTAAAGCACAAAAATGTGTGTTGGCTGTTTCCTGCATTATTGCTGCATTCGATGTGTCCATCTGACACAGAAACTCGGAATTCAGAGGTGTTGGGTTCAGATTCAGCCAAGCCCATTACATTCACAAAAGCTCAGGAGAGATGTCTCAGCAAGACAGTGATGTAATAACGACACGAAAATGTATTTTCAAAAAGATGGGCCCTTGGCTAAACTGTGTGCACCAGGGGATCTCTCTGCAGAAAGCTTCACTTATTACTTCCTTAAAATCCTTATTACATTTCCAGCTCTATAAAAACTGAGTAATTACTGTCTTCAATTACCTCTTGGCGCCAACTTGATTAATGTCCTTTACACCGATTGCTTTTTGAACTGTTGGAGAGAAAAGATGATCTGGGTCAACTCTATAAATGACTTTTTCAATGCCTTGTTAAGCTGAAAAGTAGGAACTTGTGCTCCCAGGGAAGGGTCATCACTTGATAGCTCTGAGGAGGTGGAATGGATGGACTGATGGGAGCCAGACTTTCAAAATCCCAGTCCAAAATTTTGGTGATCCAGTGGATCAGCCTTGCAAAATTGGTTCTCCCTCTTTCCCTGCAAACTCCCTTGCTCTGAATCCCTGGCCCTGAGGCTCAAGAGATGGCACTAAGTGGGAGGATCAATGGTTGTCTGTTCTGGCTTTAATAATTAAAGCTATTGAGCCGTTATGTCTTGGATCAACAAACAGGGCTCACAGGTCGCTCTGCCTGGCCTTGTAAATTGATTATTTTTCTACAGACAATATCAGGGTCAGGGGGTTTGCCTGACCTGTTCTCCCAGGTCTGGGTATAAACAACTGCTGATTGGGACCATCTGGCCACGGTTTGGCTCAGGCCATTCATTATTCTCAGCATGAAAAGACTTTTCTCCTCCAGCAGAAGTGAGCCGTGAGTCAGTACTGAGCTTTCATCTCCTCCAGCAGGACCTTGCACCATGGAATGGGACAGCAAATAGGATTTGCTGCTGCTACAGTTGTCCTCTACCTCAGGATCTGATAGCTCATTAAAATCCTGAATTCTCTCTGTTGGCTCAAGTCATTTTGGGACCTGAGTGCTGTGAGTAGCTGGGCAAATGCTCCAAACAACTTTATCAGCTGCTCGTGTCCTGCTTCAGCATCCAGGAATTTCTTGAGGAAATTCCTTGAGGCATTTCTTGGAACTGCCAGGGAATGATCTGGAAATGGGTAGAAGGAAGGTGGGAGAGGAACACACTTGACCAGTGTTGGAGATAGTCCTTAATAATTTAACCTGTCCCAAGAAATCTCCCTCTTCCACGTGGCCTCCTGCCCCACAGAGCCCCTTGCCTTTTCCCCACTGGTATTGGGGCAGTCACTGGGAGGAAGCCAAGTCCTAAAAGTGGAGGATGAGGTCTCCTGGAAGGCTGGTGGCTCTTTCCCTCAACACAGCAGGGAATGATCCATGAAGCACTTCCAGAATCCAGGCTGAGGCATGATCCAGGCACAGCCTTCCTTCTTCCTTACAAAACCAGCCAAGCACTTCTCTCAACTTGCTGATCCAGGATTTTTGGTGGATCCATCTCTTGTGCACAGGTTTGCACCCCTTGGCCACCTGAGGCAGCTCCAGGGCCCCCCATGGGCCAGCCTGTGCTGTGAAGAGCAGCCAAATGTGGATACCTCCAGCCAAGGACCCTACTGCCAGCTGAGTTTTGGAGTCACCAAATTAATTAAATTTGGTCATTTTGGTCACGACCTTCAAAGAAACCAAACTGCCAGACTGCAGTTTTAACCCAGAGAGCCAATTACCAGCAGCACTAATTAGAGGGAAACTGTGAGCTGAACACTGCAGTATTTCTGTTGTGTGTCAGGCTGGGTTTGCAGCTGGCTCTGAGCATCACATTGCAGATGCTGCCCCTCTCTCTGCCTCCCCAGACAGCTCTTTAAAGCTCTCCCAGGCACATCTACATGGTCTGATTGCAGCATAAATGTTTTCATTATGATCCAAGCCTCGGAGACACATTCCAAACCTCTCCCTCTCCCTCCTGCCCTGCTTCCATGTGGCAGGAGAAGGTCAGCCTGAAAACACTTTGTAATTGCTGAGGATTAACGTTGTTTTGTAATGCCAGATCCAGACAGAAGTTGCCAAAGGTCTTCTTTGCACAGAGGATTTTCAAGCAGAGACAATGTGAAATTTGGTCCTTGCAGCACAGTAGAACATTTTCAATTCCCAGCAGAACATTATTCCATGCTTGGGTTTCATTCTGTTAAAATCTGTTAAAATCTCACTCAAAATAGTTGAGTCTTGGTGTTTAACTCCAAGATGCCTCTCAGGTCCCCAGTGCCACTTTCCTAATCAGGGTTTTCAGCATCCCTCATTCTCAGCCTGAATTTTCTCCCTTTTCCTGATACCTGCATGAGTTTGGAGCTGTTGAATTTTACATGCCAGATCTTGATGATTTTTTTTTTAATTTGTTTTGCTCATTTTGACATTTTGGGTGGGCTTTGCAATGCAAAGACCTTGAGCCTGGGACTGAAGGAGCCTTACAGATTCAATGTGGGGTTGGGTGGTCCCCAAGAGAGGAGGGGTTTGAGGTGCTGCTCAAGGCTGGATGAGTGTTCTGATCCTTTTGCTACCCCCACAGGAGGCCACTCCTTCCTCTGACAGGGGTTCAGACAGCGAGCTGTGCTCAAATCAGTGTCTACTGCATGGGTGAAGGGTGACAACACCAGATTTTTTAAAGTGGGAGACAGGACTTGCTTCATTCTGGGGGGGAACAAGGGCAGTGAGAAGCTCTGCTGGGGCAAAGAGACTTCTGAGTTGCAGAATGAAAAGTTTCTGTATCAAGGGATGGTTAGTGGTGAAAATGAAGGCACTTCAGAGTATGCTGGGATTTCAAAAAGAGAATTTTTCTGCCTTCCCAAGGTCCATTATAGTGCCTGAATCACACAGTGACACCTTGCAGAGGAGAGAGCTGGACCCAGAGATTTCAGGTTGTGCTCTGATCTCTGTGCCTGGTGATCCTTGGTGGCTCCAGGCTCCTTTCTGCATTCCCTGCTCTTTCCCAGCTCAGGGAGAGCTGAGCACCTGGGGATAGCGTGGAAAGCAGGAACACAAACAGGGGGAAAAAAAATCTTTGGATTTTGTTTTTCTTCTGCAGCATGTTGATTTATATTTCCAGCTGTGTGGGAATAAAGTGCTGATAGATATTCCAGCCCCTCCTTATTCCATGGAAGCAGGGGAGCATCAGCTTCGTAAGAAATCCACTGAGGAATATTTCTACCCCTGTGGCTTTTTCTGCCATCACATTCCAGCAAGTTCTGTATCCACTGAACTGAAACCACTTCAGACAAAGGGTTTCTTGCTGAAGAAGCTGCAGCAGCTTCCAAAGGTTCCAGAATTTACTGAACTTGTGATGACCGCAGCCAGTCACCGAGAGGGTGATTGAGAGATCAAGATGTTCACAACCCAAGGCTACAAACTTATTGCTTCTTCCCTTGGAAAAATGAAAGTGAGGGTGTTTTATCTCCTCTGGTTCCTTTCAAGCTCAGTGAGAAGAGCTGTTCACTGTTCTGCATTTTCAACTCTTCTTGTCTACCCAAAGCCATGGCTGCCCTGTGTAAGCAAATGGGCGTGGTTGGGTGGGGCCATTCTGCTCCCTGGAACAGAATCCCATGGAGATCCAGGAGGGAATCTTGCTGCCAATGTGGAGAATTGCAGAACACAAACCCAGCACGAGTATTTGTTCTTACCACATATCGAGGTTCTGTACCCCCAACACAAGACGGATGTTGAGCTCAGTTTCTTGAGGGTGTCACAAACACAGGGACAGAAGGGGGAGAGGTCTGGAGATCTTCTGACACAGTGACACTGTCCCTGCCCTGGGCCCCTCCAGCCCCTCCGTGTCTTACCTCAAAGCCCATCCAGTGCCACCCCTACCATGGCAGGGACAGCTCCCACTGTCCCAGGCTGCTCCCAGCCCTGTCCAGCCTGGCCTGGGACACTGCAGGGATCCAGGGGCAGCCACAGCTGCTCTGGCAATTCCAGCCCAGCCCCTCCCCACCCTCCCAGCCAGCAATTCCCAATTCCCAAGATCCCACCTGGCCCTGCCCTCTGCCACTGGGAAGCCATTCCCTTGTGTCCTGTCTCTCCATTCCTTGTCCCCAGTCCCTGTCCAGTTTTCTTGCAGGCCCAGGAAAAGGCTGAAGGCCTGGGGAAGGTACAACAGGACAAGTGGGACACAATTTTAGCAGGAAGGCCAATTTCTGCTGGAACAGATTATGGTGAGCCTGGATGAGCAGCCCATCAGCAGATCTTTCTCAGTGACAATTTTGTGCAGGACTCACTGCATCAAGTCCCCTCATCTAAATTATGAAAGAAAGAAGAAAGAGTCATCACATGTTCACTTTAAGACCAGTGGAACCAATGTGGGTTCCACAATTTACATTTCAACCTTCACCGAGGAGTATTTTATTACCCTGCTTAATTATGCAACATAAATCTCCACTATGGTACAGTTAAAATGTGGCCTCTGCCCTGATGAGTTTATAATTCAAATAGATGAGGTACATGAGTTGAGGAAAAAGATCTAACATAGGAACCAGCAGCACAATGATTTGTAAATTTAGGTTGTACCACTAAAATATTAAAACCATCAGCGGTGTTTAGTGGAAGACATTAGGAAAATGTGAAAATGGAGGAAGAGAGGACACAGTGGGAAGCAGGTGATGATTTGGGGAAGGATGGTGAATGGTGGGTGGCAGTGAAGGGGTGATTAAGGACAGCAGAAGGAGCAGCTGAATGCCCCCAGTGCCTGTTGTCTCCAGGACTTGCTCTGCCAGACCCCTCTTCATTTGTGAGAGATACCTGTGACTTGTGCTGATCTGATTTTCACCACACCCCTGGAGCTGGGTACTCCTCAAAATGTTTTTCTTCCCCAAACCCATAAAGATCATAGGGAAAAAAGTGGTATTACACTATAGGACTTGCTTTCCTGAAGTGGAATTGTTACAAAGCAACAGCAGACACAGCAATGCCATCTTCAACGCAGAGATAATGAGACCTTTTAGTTCATTTTATCACATTATATTTCATTTTATAGATGTACAGCAGAGAACACTTCATTTTCTTGCTGAGCATTTAATATTGCCTGACCAGACTTTAAATGGGAATCACAAAACCTCTGCTGGATCATTTGGATACACCACCATCTCTAGGAACTTTTCAGGTGCACTGACAGCTGAAATTCCTGCAATTCCAAGCAAATCTCACAAGAGACTCATCTTTCTTGAGTTTCAAAGGTCACGTGGACCTCAAAGGTCACCTCTGCACCACTGACATCCTTTAAAGCACTGTCAGATCTTTTGGTGACTGAAGGATTCTGGGTGAAACAGCCCAAAAATCATCCACCCTGACTTGTCAACCCTTCTCCACTACCTAAGCTGTAGTGCTGAGTCTGGACACATAAAATCACGGAATCATTAAGGTTGGAAAAGACCTTTAAGACCATCAAGTCCAACCATTGTAGCAGCACCGCCACATTCCCCATTAAACAATGTCCCCAGCTGCCACATCCTCACATTTTTGGAACACTTCCAGGGATGGTGACTCCACCACTGCCATGGGCAGCCTGCTCTAATTCTTTATAGCCTTATCCATGAAAAAAAAAGGTCCTAATATCCAATATAAACCGCTCTTGGCACAACTTGAGGCCATTTCCTGTGATCCTGATCTCATGCTATCCCAGGCCAGGGCAGGGGGAGGGATCACAACAGTGGTCAGGGTGAATGTGAGTGGTGCTGTTGGAAAATATACCAGTTTAAAAATTTATATAACTTTTAACTTTTTATTTTTGTCTCTCTAATTAGGCTTGACTCGACTTTGCTTTGGGGAAGGGAATTTTCTTTAGTTTCTTTAGGAGGTACAGCATCACTGTGAGGGATGGGCTCAGCACAGGGACAGAGTGGAGCAGCCCAAAGATCCCCAGAGAGATCAAGGCCATCCCCGGAACACCAAGGGAACATCGGTGGCCATCTCCAAACATCCACCCCAGAGCACCTCTGGCACAGCTGGAGACATCTCCCCGCAAAGGACTGAGGAGAACATTGAAAAATGAAGATCTAATTCACATCGGAGGGGAGGGGATTGGGATCCAATGGGAAACTGAACACTGAGGGTTGCTCAGCTCTGCACCAATGAACTTTGAAACAATGCATCTCTATGGGTTTGAATGTATAAAATTTGGGGGAAAATCCTGTAAAATCGGTTTGTCATGGAATGATTCTCTCTGTGTGTGGATGAGATGATTTCTGTGGCACAGCCTGGCCAGAACACCATCCTGGCCAGATAATAAAGTAATGCCTTGACTCTCTAACATTAAAAATGTTGTTGGAGGGTTTTTGTTTTTCCCACAGTTTTGGTGACAGCACCACCAAAGACAACACAGAGCAGACTGAGTACAGATCATTCCAGTTTCTTCTGCTCTTGGCAGCAAATCCTTGAGATTGTAAAGTAAGTGGGGATTGTTGTTGTGTGCGTGATTTTAGCATCCCCGGGTCACAGTTCCTCCTGTGAAATGGGGGTTGTGGTGTCTGCCAGTGATGGATTTACTTTGTCAAAAGCGCTCTAGAAGTACAACAACAGTCGTATTACCCTGTTCTTATATCACCTCGGAGTAAATTAAATTTGAGGCCAGGAGGACTGTTCAGCTGCTGAATCTCGTGCCCCATTTTCTGCAAGACAAGCCCTGAAACTGGCTGGCTGATGTCTCATTTCACAAGGATTGATACCAGCACCGCTTCCCTCGGAAATACAAGAGTGCGTTGCTGGTACGGGAGTTTTACCCACTTCAGCTCAAGTTCTTCTTGTTTCTCTTGCCTGGAGCTTCTACTCACACAAACCAGAAAATATCCAAAGCTGCATTCAGCAGGATGAAATATTTCTGTGAGCACTGGAATTTCTGAAGCCTTATCTCCAATGTGTGTCACGCTCAGCTGCCTGTGGTTTAATAAGGTGGAGCTGTGAGCTGAGGGTTTTTCCTGAGCTTGCAGCATCCATTAACTCTTCGTCCCAAATGGATTTGCTGGGACAGGTGATCCCAGTGGTTCCATCTCTCCCTCAGTTCCAGCAGGACTTGTGGGATTTTCTTTTCTATCCAGCCACCTCTTTCCCCCCAAACTGTAGGAATTTACTGGCTTGGAAATCATCTGAGGCACGAGCTGATGCCCAACAAATCCACAAGTCAAAACGTGGGGAACTTAAAGGAGCTGGGTTAAAATAAGAAGCTCGTGGGTGGGATCTAAAAGCTCCTTACAGAAGGGCAACGGGCAAAAAACCATAATTCAGCATGGGAGAGGTGGAATGGGAATGTTGTTTTTTATGTCTCTTGCACACCTGAGGTTTTCCATGGTTCCAAAGGAAGATGAGACTTAAAGGTTTTCATTTCAAGAAGTCTGCACCCATTCACCTGAGGGCTTGGAAAATGCCTGTGGGCAATTGTAAAAACAGCATTCCTTTAGGCAGGAAAAGTAAAATAAAGGGGGAAAAATAAACTAAATAATTGGATTTTTTTAATGGTTAAGAGAAGGAGAACATCCTCTTTCCCAATATTTTACCTGCCTTTGAAGAGAAACGCTTCACACCTGCTCTGATTTCCTTCAGGGACTGCATTACCAGAGGTTCTGTGGCTTTGACATTGGAAAAGCAGCAGTATTTTTCCACTTAACTTAATCTTAGCTATTATTTTTCTGCAGCAGCAGAACACAGCGCAACGTGGGAAATGTCAGGAGGCAAAAAACAATAAGGAGACATTTGAATCATATCTCTGCCTTGATTCCCAGCATTGAGCCAGGCAACTTCTTCTCCTGCCCCAGGAGTTTCTTACTTCTTATTCACAGAGACAAAAAGAATTGATGGCAGCTACGTGCTGGGAAGAGATACTGATTGTTGCTGTGCAGAAAATCCACAAAAGACAACATAAACTAGCTTTAGTTCACATTTATTTAATGGTAAATAGGAATAACAAGGTCATCCAGATGTGTGACTACTCACAGAGCCAAATGCTGATATTTTGGCACACTTTTACTCAGTTCTTTGCTCAGGCTGGTTTTCAAAGCCTGGTAAAGTTTCACAAGAAAACCAGAATTATTTGCAAGAAGGTGGCCGGGATCTGATTCTTTACCCATGCACCAATCTCAGCTTAATGCAGTTGATGTGGGGGTGGCAAGCTCTCCGAGAGGGGTAAAATATATTTTATTAAACTTTTTTATATTTATATTTTATTATTATTTATATTTTATTAAATTTTACTAAATTTATTTTGTTAAATTTATTTTATTTAATTTATAAAAATCTATTTTATTATTAATTTATTTATATTATTATCCAGCAGGATTAGGCTCACTTTCTACAGGCACAACTGCTCCTAGAGCTTAGATGGAAATTCTGGCCTTCACTCTGCTCCCATCTACACTGCTGCAAGTCAAAGGGGATTTCATTATAACCAATATAAAGGCATTGCACACAAGGCAATTACACCTGGAAGAGATTGGTGTGAGCTGAACCCTTTTGTCTGACATTTCCACTAATGTTTGAAATGAAATAACGAAGTACTTGTGGTATTTTTTCAAATGTTAAAGCCGTGGTTGAGAAACCACATCAACCCAGAGCACTGGGAAATCTCTTACGTTTAGGAATTCCCAAGTAACACTTAGAAAATACCAGGGATGAAACTGTGAAAAGGAATTGTAGGTAAAAGTACCTCGGGAAAGGAGGGAAGCAATGCCTTAGTGTCACACAAGTCATGTGGGGAACAAAACTCTTGCCAGTGGAGTTTGTAAAACACTTCCCAAGGGAATAAATCATATTTCCCAAAGCACTGCTCCGCCTGTGCCCCTTCAGGATTGTTTTTGGCACAGCTCTGCACCACTGTGGTGTTCCCTGGGGAAACTGGCCCTGTGGATGAGGAATAGCTCAGGACAAGCTCACCCCTCCTTTTCTTTTACATTATTGAAGGGAGGATGGGGAGAAGGAGTGAAACCATCTGTGATTCCCAGTCCCTTCTGAATGGGGAGATCGTCTACCGAGCCAATCTGATATCTGTTGACGAGCTGGGATTAATTTATCCTCATGAACATTTTTTCCTTTGTCAGTTTGGACTTTCTGTGGTTTGAGCAACTAAGGAACTACCCATTTTACCAGATACAACTCAGAGTACTAAAATACTATGTGACAGAAATGTGAAAAGAAAAAAAATAAAATCTTTCCTCTGTTTTCCCTTCAGTCAGTTTTCAGGTTGAGATTGAAAGGAACAAGAGGGAGATGTTTTTACAAACAAACTGTGGGGCCTGCTGGTAGATAATGCCAGCTACTGAGAGGGGAAAGAAGCAATGGGAGGAGCCATAAATTCCATAGGAATTCCATTAATTGACACAGACTGTCACTCACCCAAGGTGTGTTAAATCCCTGGACTTAGAGAAAAAGAACAGAGACACAAAGAAAACAAAAGGTGGGGGGGATGTACATTAGAAGGAGCTCTGTATTAGGTGATTCGGAAAGTCTGTACCTCTCGAGTACCTCAGCCAATGGGGAAAGAGAGAGGGAACTGCGGCCAGGAAATTCGGATAAAAAGAGGCTGAGTCCTCTGGCAATCCGAGAGACCCCATGGGAAATGCCCATGAGCTCTCCCTTTATTCATGAATAAAGTTAGAGGACTCCTCTGTCTCCTTTTCGGACACAAACCTCTGGTGCTTGTGGATTCATTTTTCCTGACAAGGTCCTTTTCTGTAAACTGTGTAAGGAGAAAATGATGTTCTTGTGACCCTTCAGCCTCATTGTATCATATATTATTAATCAAGAGAGATCTCAGCATTCATGTACTGCACCAGCCAGGCCTCTGTTGATCTCTCCCTTTTCATTTAAAGAAAACATAAATTCCCACCTGTCGCTTTGCTTGGGCGAGGAGTGAAGGGAAAGGGCTGCTCAATGAAAGCAGGCAGTGGTTTAGCAATTAGAGCCCAGCACTGAAAGTCAGCCAGGCCACACTTCTGGGGGAGATTTGCTGCTGTTTGTCCTGATGAAGTTCCTCCTAAATGAGATGATTATTGCAGCTGTCAGGGATGAAAAGGTGGCACCCATTGATTTCATCCCCACTGCAGGCTCCAGGCCGTGCTGGTACAGAGCAGTCAATGGGAATTGCCAATTAACAAAACCAATATTGGCAAGTCGGCAGTTTGAGGGAAAAACTCCCTCCAGCCGAAGCACAAACCTCTTGCCATTCAAATCACCGTCCTTGGGCAAAGGCATTGGCAAACCTGCTCAAAAAACCAATGCAAATGAGCTTTTTTTTGGCATAAAAATATAGGAAATTGTGGAGCTGAGCGCCTGTCTGTGCAGGGGAAATGCAGCAGAACAGCTACACAGGAACACATTGAAGTGCACACCCTACCTGGAGATAAAAATCACTTTACTTTCAAGTAATTATTCTGTTCTGAAAACACATTGTTTATTCAGGAATAAAGTATCTTTTATTTCAGAATTAAAGTGCCCGTGCTCTTACTCTGCTCTTCTGCTAATGATCATAGATACAGCTGTTGATTATAATAAATAGAGGCTCTTCCACAACAGCTACGGTGGAATTGTTCCCCTCGTAAATAAGGAATTACCATGCTTCCAATTACCTCGTGTTTCAAATACAGCTCATATAAATGGATACTCTTGACTTACCTACCGATTTCAGCAATTTCCATGCAATTAAATCGTTAAGGTGCAGCTTTGGGCAGAAAAAACTCCTCTAGAAGAGCGGTGTCTTTGACACGATGGAGTGAACCTGGTTTAGAAAACACCCAGCAGCTCCGAGGGATGCAAATGATGGCTGTTCCTGCTTCTTCTAAGGAATTCCTGCCTTTGCAACAACAGTCTTGGGTCTTGTAGGAGGTTTTTAACACAAGCTCTCAAAGGATGTGACTGGAAAAGTGTCCTTATCCCTCACCTGGAAATGGGCTGCTGTTGGGAGAGGGTTTGTTTGATATTTGGTGAAAAACAGCCTTTGGATTTTCAGCCCTGGACAGGGTGATGTCCATCTTTTTTTTTTTTTTCCAGCGGTGATCCTGCAGTAAGGGATGGAGCAAGTCCGTGGTGAAGCAAGGACTGTGGGCAAGGAGTTTGGTGTTCGGTGACATGGAATCCATAGAATTAGGGAATATTCAGCATTGGAAGAGACCCCCACAGTGAGCGTTGGGTGTTGGAGCATTTCCCACTTTGTGAACTGATTCCAATCCGTCATCTCCAGCTGTTTCAAAACCACAATTCCAGTGCCAAATGCTCAGGTTTGCTTTCAGAGCTCACTTCAAGGACCACCTGGGCTGGATCATCTTGGGTCACTTCACTGCCTTCCCAGTGAAAAATGGTGAAAACTATTCTCAGTAAGATTGTAGCTGAAAGACATTAATCGTCAGTAACTCTTATAGATATATTTACAATCAAACTCACTCAGGCTGTGACACCCTGCAAGAATTTAGCATTGCTAATTCAGAGAACACGTTAATTCAAGTACTTAAGGCACTTTATCCACTCTTAACTCTATAAATATTTAAATCCCTCACTGTTCAGCCAGCCTTGTTCCGTGAGGGCTCTGAGGGAGTACGCTGGGCCCTGACACCCCCACCTCAATTCCTACCGCTCCCAGAACGAATGACGGCTTTTGGGCACAGCTGTCTTTGCAGGTGTATCTTGTCGATAATTTTTTAACCTGTTAGTCATTTGTAAGCTGTCACTGATTTTTAACCACCTGTCGAAGCTTTGTGGGTGGGACTGTATCGCCGCCGCCATAAAAAATACAACTCCCAGAAGGCTCAGCGGCGCCGCACCGCCCCTTGGTTCCGAGCGCCCCGCCCCTCTCGCCTCCTATTGGGTGGCAGCCCGCCCTCCTCGCCTATGATTGGCTGCGGCCCGGCAGCACGCGTGTCTGCGCCGTGTTTAAGGGGGCGCAAGATGGCGGCGGGCGACGCGGTGGGGAGGTACCGCGGCAGCGTGGGCAGGAGCAAGGACCCCTCGGGGCTGCTCATCTCGGTTATCAGGTAGGGGCGGCCCCTCTCCGCACCCTCCGGGCCCCTGAGGGTGACCCAGGGCGGGGTGCGGGCCCTGCTGTGCTGGGGAGGCCCGCCCGGCTAGGGCCTCCGGGGCATGGGGTCCCTCCTGGGCGTCCGGTGCTCCTAGGCTGGGGTCCCTCCTGGCCCTGGAGCGGTGGGGAAGCTGCAGTGCTGGAGCAAACCTTGTCCTGAGGGGTGTCCCGCTGATCTGCCGCCCTGCCCAACTCACTTCCTCCTGCTCCCAGAGCCTTGATCCATCCGGCGGTCAGAGGGACCTGGACAGGGCTGAGACCAGCGAAGTGAGGTTCAACAAGGCCAAGTGCCGGGTCTTGAGTTTGGGCCACCATAACCCCGTGCTCTGCCCCGGGCTGGGGTAACAGGGCTGGCAATTTGCCTAGCAGAACAGGACCTGGCAGTGCTGCTTGACAGCAGCTGAACATGAGCCCGGGTGGGCAAGAAGGACAGTGGTGCTTGGTCTGTATCAAAAACAGTGTGGCCACAGGAGCAGGGAAGTGATTGCCCTCTGTGCTGGGTGCTGGTGAAGCCACACCTCGAGTGTCATGGCCAGTTTGGGGCCCATCAGAACAAGAAAGACATTGAGGAGTGGGAGAGTGTGCTGGGAAGGGTCTGGAGCCCCAGGAGAGGCTGAGGGAGCTGGGGAAGGGCTCAGCCTGGAGCAAAGGGGATCAGGGGCACCTTGTGGCTCTGCACAGCTCCTGCCAGGAGGGGACAGCCGGGGGGGTCGGGCTGTGCTCGCAGGGGACAGCGACAGGAGGAGAGGGAACGGCCTCACACCGCGTCAGCACAGGTTTAGGTTGGATATTTGGAGCAATTTCTACACAAAAAAGGTTCATCGAACACTAAAATGAACACCCAGGGCCAGGGTGGATTTGCCATCCAGGTGTTGAAGAATTCAAGACTGGACGTGGCACTCAGAGCTCTGGTCTGGGTGACAAGGTGGGGATCAGTCACATGTTGGACTCGGTGGTCTCGGAGAGATTTGCCAACCTATGATTCTGTGAATAAACCTCGCAGGTTTAAACACTGCCAACTCAGTGCCCTTCATGAGGGTCAAGGCACTGTCATATTATTGCTGTGGTGCCCATAAGTGACCCTCCACCCCCAATCACAGCAGCACCAAGTAAAATCCATCTGGTTGGAAATCTGGAGAGCTGGCAAGTCCAGACTCCATCCCGTTTGGGAATGCCATAGCGGGCAAAATGCTGCACCTTCCAAGTCTGCCTTGTAGGGAGTGAAAAGAGTTGTGTCTGGTCATGTTTAGGCATTGATTTTTGTCTGCCCTTGTTCCTGATCTCTGCTCTGCTGGAGGTTCTGCGATAGACTTGGATGCGACTTCACTGTCTCCCCCCAGTACTTCTTTAACTGCTTGTAAATCTTTCTGTGCTGCTTCAGACCAGTGTGTTAGCAGCTGATTGCCCTCACTGAAGCTTTTCAATGTTCTCACACATTTTAAATATTCTTACACAGCGACTGTGGGCAGCTGCAGTCACACCAGTGGGGCACTGGGAGTTGTAATGAGCTCCCAAACTTTGGATCCTATTTCAGTGTCTTGTAGAGAAGCTACAGTCATTCAGTTTATTTGGGGAAGTTACAGTAGCAATAGTTCTGTTTCTAGGACATGTTATGGTTTAAATATCTTCTTTGAATGATAATGTTTAGGACATAATTCCATTCTTTTTCATTACTGGGGCCTTTAAAATCTTGTAAAACTTGAAGGGAAAGAAAGCAGCTGATGCCACTGTCTGTGGCAGAATAATCACCATGCACTGATTGCTGCAGCATTTCCTGTTGTCATCGTCCTTTTTTTCATGTTTCCTGTAATTTCCAAGAGTATTTTAAAGTCTTCCTTTTGTACCTCTATTTTAATAAATCAGAACTTATTAAATTTATTAAAAAAAAAAAAAATTAGCTCATAGTGCTCTGTTCTCCGAAAAAGAAAAGTTTGTCTCATAATCTTTGGCTTCCAGGCACTGATACCTTGGCTAGTTTTGGTCCAATGTTTAGACACAACATTGAGTTATTGACTTTATGAAATTAAAGTTATTCAGTAGAACAGCCTGATAACTAAACTTCCAGAATTTAATTAGAACTTGGTTTGGATGTAGAGATTTTCTGCAGAGCTTGCAGTGTCAGGTTGAGCCAGACCATGAAAACCTGAGGGTAGAACTGATTGCAAAGGAAGGAAAAAATGTTGTGGTAATAATATTGATGTTTCTTAGGCTTAGCCAAGTACAGAAAGCAAATGGTGTGAAAAAGAATTTAAATCACTTTTCTCTGTATGTTGTTTTTGTGTAGGCGCTCAGGTGATGATGAACTTGGCAAGCAACAGGTGAATTTTTTAATGGTTTGTATAGCCATAAAATAGCACTGCAGACAAATTTAAACCTGGGTGGATTAAATGTAAGTTTACTCAGCTTCAGAAAAATATTACAAATCTTATCAACAAGCCATTGGTTTGAAATGTGGCCGAGTTTCCTTTTTTTGATGGCTTTATTTTCAAAACATTTATGCATAATAGAGTCCTCTGCCAATCCTTGTGGTTTTACACCTGCATTTCCCTGTTTATTTCAGCTGTTTATTTCTCCCTTGTTGCTGTGTGAAAGGTCCATAAAGGGAACAGTCTATGAAAAACAGCAAAACTTCGACTGCGTTTTTCTGCTGTAAACAAACAAAACCAAAGGAGCTTCTGCAAGTATTGATGTTTTACTTGGTTATAGCAAAGGCAGTGATGTTTTCCAAAACCAAACACTGTTTAGGTCTGCAAAATCTCATCGTATTATCTATGAAATGCTTTGAAGTGTGAAGCTGAAAGGCTTTCTGTAAATAGAAATTATCTTATTAATGAAGGGATAATTCCTGATATTTACTTGAGCTCAGCAGCTCTCAGTCACAAGAGACTGAGTAATTTACTTTGCTCTGACCCCAGATTTAGGGATTCTTGTAGTTATATGACTGGAGTTCCCAGGAGAAAGTGTCTCACTTCAGGGAATGTTTGGGGTGAGATCCTTGACAAAGTTTAACTCGTATTTCAGCGCTGAAATCCAATAAGAAACGGAATTTTAGGAGATCTGGGGCCCTGGTTTGGGAGTTAAGTCACCCCTGCTCTCTGTGGTGCTCTGAATAAGGAAAGCTCTGAGCTGAGGGAAAACCCAACAGGAAAGAGTGTCCCACTTGGGATCCTTTCCTGTCCCTGTGAAGTGTCACTTTTTCCTGTTGTGCCAGGGAGCACATTTGTTCTTTGGGACTTTTTCCCTGTCAGAGGATTCATGAACTCATGGAATTCACCTTGCTTTTCCAGCTGTTGTCAAGAACAGAGAATAAAGGCAGCCTCAAGGATGGATTCATTCAGAAGAACATCCCATGTGCAGGTGTCCCAGGACAGGGCTGATCCATCCCAAAAGAGCTAGGAGCAGATTTAGGAGTTGGAGTTGTACCCCCAGCAGGGCTGGGGTCACACTGAGTTCTTGGGCAGTTTCCCCTTTTTTTTCTCCCAAAGGAGAAATAGAGGGATTGTCCAGAACAATAAATCTTTTGGAAGTAAAGAGTGTCTGAGAAGCTTAATGAGTGCTGCAAAGTCTGCCATTAAATCCCCACTTTTGCTGCAGCTCCAGGGAGCTTTCCTTCTTTTCCCTGCGCTTTTACAGATATTGGGAATATCTTCAATTTGTCCTTGTCCTCAGAGTGCTAAGCAGAAATGACCATTATTTGCTGGAAGAAACAGCTCCTGGGATTGTGACTTCCAGAGTGGATATTGGATATCAGGGCTTTACTCTTCTATCCCTGCTGCTCATTCCTCAGCACAGCCACTTCCAAAATGTGTTCATTCCTTCGAGGATGAGAAAGATCCCTCAAGTTCCTTAAATAAAAAGTACTTGGTAAGGTCAGGATGCTGTCACAGGAGACCAGATGCTTTTCTTGTGGAATCTCCTGCTGATCCCAGGGGCTTTGGCAGTGCCTTTTTAAACCCATGCAGATAAAGGAGCAAATTTGGCTCATCTGCTGGAGGACAACTTGGGGAATATTTTATTTTATCGTTCAGAGGACAAACACGTGTTTGTATATTGATTTTTCTTAACCTTTTGTTTTGTTGGTAGCTGGTTGGAGCAGCTTTTGTATTCTGAAACAACCAACCTGGCATTTAGCAAATGCTTTTTTTTTTTGAGAGAGAGAGATCTTGTCAGATTTTTAATTGGTGAACATGTCTGCCTTTTATTTATTGTTGGGCGTTTTTCTTCCCAATTAAATGTTGCTATTTTTTAAACCTGGCCTTTAATAGGTGCTTTAATTGGGGGAAAACAAACTTTAGCAGTGACTCCCTAAGACCTCAGTGAAATCTTTGTGCTGAGCTTTCACAGAAGCAAATGCACCCGACAGATCTCTGCAGAAGTTGAGATTGCAGGCAAAAAACCCTGAACACATTTTATTTTTCACAAGTGGAATTCTTTTTCTTTAATGCTTTTGGCCATTATTTTCATTATAGGTGAACTTTGCTGAATGGATTTTTGCTAATGACCTGGCATTTGGTCTTTTTTTTGTGTCTAAAACGCCCGAGCTGAGATCCCAGTTTGTGATGGAGAGTGAGGAACACGGATGTGGAGCTGTTGCCCTCATTGTTGCGTTTGAGAAATTGCTACTACAAGGAATAAACTCGAGTTATTCCGATCTCTGATGGTCTCTTAAAACCACTTTTATTGCTAATGGTGTTTGCCAGTGTTATAAAGGTAGCAGTTCCTCTACGGGAAAAGTAATTTAGAAATTCCCTGAAAATAAATTGTATATGGCAGAGTGTGGTTATAAACTATAAATTTCCTTGAAATGATCTCCAGGCACTTGTATAAAATGTTTAAGTATTTGGCAAGTGTTGGGTTGGAGCTCGATACAGACCCTTGGTTGCATTTAAAAATGGGTAAAGGAGCACCTGTGAATACACAACCACATAGAAAAGGACAAGATGTGTGACTGTGCCAAGTTAAAAGCTCGAGGTACTTTATTTTTCAGCTCTTATTTTAGCTTTAGACAGTGCCCTGTGCAGAGCAGGAGCTGAACCTACCCTGACAAAACTAGGAAGCGGAAATATTTGGTTTTGTTAGGAAATTATTGTGGGTTTAACTCTTTGAAAGGTGTTCCCTTTAACAGCTCTTGGTTCTGGTGTAGGTTTGAGACCTTCAGGTGAATGATGACATTTCCCAAGCCTCCTGCAGGTGTGATACCGAGGATGGGTTCGTGCTGCAGGGTAGGCAGCGGCTCCCAAAATTCTCCTTTATTTATCCAGGTGACGGCTCTGACTGGCATTGTCCAGCCTATGCTCTTGCAGATCTGAAAATACTGATCTTTAGGGCTTTGACTTTCTCCTGGCAGTGTGGCAATACGTGGAACAATTGATTTAATTTTTGGATCGAGTATTTTTTGGATCTAATTTTGATCTAATTTTTGGATCCCTCTCCTTGTGGCTGGAGGTGGAACTGGCATCTCCTGGGGCTGTGTGCTGCCTCCATCCCTGTTCCTGCATGGACAGCCTGGGGTTTTGTGTGTGTGTGATTGAAACTCTTCTTGTGCTGCTGTTGGAGCATCTGAAGGAGGGGAAACTCTGTTCAATCCACTGCAGTCCAGTCTTTGTTTCAGAAATCAGCTGATCACTCTCTATCCTGACATCATTTGTATTGGTGTGAGGAAATTTTATTAAAGGTTGGTTAATTTAGCAAAATAAAGAATTCCCTGCTGGTGTTTATTTAGATGGCCGGAGGCTGCTCAGCCTTTTTGCTATCCTGTACCCATCTGCAAGTCCTCAATGATAAAAAGATCGTCAGCTTCTGTTGAAAACGCTCTAACCAACTGTGTAAACGGCATGAAAGATTAATGGGATGTAACTAGAGGAGGAAAATGTTTTAAAATGCTCTGTTTGCTCTGTGTTCTTAACAGGATAGTGAACAGCCTTGGGGCTGCTGTTCCTTGGACTGAGTTCTTTCTTTGCACAAGGGGGATGGAGTTCTCTGCAGGCTGAGTACCTTGTGTTCCCCTTGGTGAGGATGGAGTGTGCTGGCCTCAGGATTTCACTTTTTTCAAACTTATTTTTTATGATTATTGCAATCAGTTCTCAAGGTACTCTTATTTCTCTTGCCCTTTGATGTGGACAGCACAATTTTTGACTTTCCAGCACCTCATTGTCTTCATGAAGGGGTAGTTTCTCTCCTAAACATATTAATTCATTTCCTCAAACCCAGAATTTCACAGGAACAATCCATTAACCTATGAAAAAAAAGAGAAAACATTCAACGCGTTGCTACAGAGTTAAATTGTTAAATACCTCTTGGAGTTCTATTTTTTTTTTTCCTTCTGTCTGGCTTTGTTTCATAAGGACCCAACTTTTACAGTGGTTTCCATGAGACTCTGAAGAGGTTTCAAAACATGAATTATCAGATTATACACTTGGAGGTTAAATAGTGCTGGAAGCTGTAGATCACCCCATTTGGGACTTGTCTTTAAGACAACAGTTTTCAATTATAAAATTCAAATAAGTCCATTTCGTTTAATGAATCTCTGGAAATTTGTAGTACAGTGGAGACACTGGGTTGAAATACAGTTGTTCTTGTCCCAGGGAGCTTTCGAAACCATTTTCATTGAGCTCTGCTGAAATGTAACAGCTTGTGAGGTCTTGTGGAGTAGAACAGCAGTCAGGAGGAAGAATATTTGCTGAACTGCTCCAGACAGGCTCTTTTCCCCAGACAGGATGTTTTTACACCCATAAAAATAAGGTTGGGAGCAGGGGAGAAATGGGAATAAATCCCTGAATTTCAGAGAGGAGCAGATTTTGTTTCCTCACACATTTTATTCTGATTAACTCAGGGACTTAAATACTGGTGAGGTAAACACGTTCAAAATGTGTCTTTGATCTTAGGTGTTGCTTGACATTTTCACTACAAGGCCCAGTCCTTAAAATTCTCAGTGTCAAAGCCACTGTGTGATGTTGTGTTTCCCTCCCCAGCTTTCAGGGGGGCAGGCAGTAACAAATGAGTGCATTTGTCACAGGTTATTGCTGGCAGAGCACTTAAATGCATCTTCCACACCTCTGGGAAGTCGACACTTGATCCTCCCAACAGCTTGCACTTCAAACTCACTGCAGCAATTCCTGCCATCATTTTCAGCCTGACAGTGGCTGAGGAGCTCTGTGCTCACAGCGGCTTGTGCTGGGCAGTGATGTAGGATTGCTGTCTGTGGTGTTTGGTAGTTTTGTTTCAGACAGTCAGGACTGAGACGAGAGATCTCTGGAGTTTGGTCTTAGAGCATGAGGTTTATTGTGAAAGGTGTGGGTGTAGGGGAGCTGCTGGGAGCTGCCAGACACAGCTCAGAGCAGGGCACAGAGGGGAGAGAGAAGAAAAAGGATCGAATCGAATCCCATGGTTGCCTTTTACAATACAATAAATCATCTTCTGTGCTGAATATTCTAATTTTCACTAACCAGTCTAGAACAAGCTACAAATCCTACAACATTTACATCCAGCCTATGAGAGTCATTGCATTACCATACGGCGTTCTATTTTAAACTCTAAAAACTGCTTTTTGGACCCTCTGCCAAGTTGGCAGGGTCTGCTCTGACCCTTGGAGCTGTCTGCAAGCAGAGGGGATTGTTTAATCCAAAGGAGATTCCCTTCAGTGGCCACACCATTGTTTTCCAGTTGTTCAGTACCTGGGGTTTGGTATCTCCAAGCTTGTCTTCATTTCAATCTCGCTTCTAGTTTCCATATTCTCAGCATCTTGTGCCAGGTAATCATATTTATAAGGCTTTCCTATTTCATCCTCCCCAGCACAGTGAGATGTGGAAGATGATCCCTCTCCCCTCAGTTATTGTGTTCCTCTCCCTTGCATCCTCACCTCTCCTTTCTTGCCCTGGCCCTTGGGTTTCCTGCCTGGCAGAGCAGGTGCCCTCGGTGCCCCTCAGGTGTCCTGCCTGGCAGAGCAGGTGCCCTCGGTGCGGCTGTCTCTCGTGGTGCCCGTGCTTGGCCTGGGGTGGCAGAGTGCCACAGATGCTGCAGTGATCACAAGGGTTCAGACTGAAATGAGAAAGCAAATTCTGTAATTGCTGTGTGGCCACAGCCACCGGCGAGAGGGGCCTGATGAGAATAACTGGATTCTGATGGGCTTCATTCTACTCTGCTTTTTTTTTTCTTCTTCATTTTAACAGTGAAGTTTCCTTGGCACATTGCAGCTGTTTCCTGCAGAGAGGAGACTGAGCTTTCTAGGCATCCACAATGCTCTGCTTAAATTATTGTTTGTTGCTTCTAGCAACTACTTTCTTTGTTTAACTCCACAAATCCTTTGTTGGTCAGAATTGTCTGTTGGCTAAAGCCGTACTTTTCTTTTCTGTACCTTGTTGTAATCTGTTTTGTGTTTTTGGTCCCTGGTGTGGTGTAAAATGGAGAATAACAAACCAAAAAAATCCCTCTAATTTTCTTTCCTGAAGGGCGATTTTGATAGTTTTAATGCTGTACTGTTCATTATCTGAACTGATGTAAATATTTATGATAAGTATATGATTATGAGTCCCCCTGTGCTGAGCACTGCTGAGGCCCCACCTCGAATCCTGGGGGCAATTTTGGGCCCTCCATGATCCGAAGGACACTGAGGGGCTGGAGCATATCCAGAATGGAACTGGGAAGGGTCTGAGCCCCAGGAGAGGCTGAGGGAGCTGGGGAAGGGCTCAGCCTGGAGCAAAGGGGACCAGGGGCACCTTGTGGCTCTGCACAGCTCCTGCCAGGAGGGGACAGCCGGGGGGGTTGGGCTGTGCTCGCAGGGAACAGCGACAGGAGGAGAGGGAACGGCCTCAGGCTGGACTGGGGAGGTTTGGATTTTGGTGACAGGAGAAGTTCTTCCTATAAAGCACTGCCCAGGGCAGTTTTGGAGTCCCCATCTCTGGAGGGATTTCAGAGCCCTGTGGATGTGGCACTTGGGGACATGGGCATTGGTGGCCCTGGCAGTGCTGGGGGAACAGTTTGACTTGATGAATTTATGAGTCTATTCCACCCTTCATGATTCTGTGATAGACTGTGGAACATATTTAGCAGAGTTTTTACAACACTGCTCTGTGGTGCCTCCCCAGCCCTCCTTACCTGCACTTTTCTGAGCTAAGCAGTAAAAGAATTATCATTGAACTGTCACCCCAAGTGTAAAACTGAAAACTCCCTGATTTCTTTGGAAAGGATGGATCTTGTGAATCGCAGGAATTCTGCCTGTTGCCCAGGGCTGCTGCTGTTGAACAGATTGGTGGTGTTTTTGCTGGAGGAACAGGTCAGCACATCAGTGAGTCCCTGCCTTGGCCACACATGAAATGCAGCTTTGAGCAGGACAGGCTTTCAGGCACGCTGCTTTGAGCACTTGGTACCACAAACTGTGTGTTTGTAGCTTCAAAGGTGTTTTAAAGTGAGGAGCTGGGAGCCTCAACAAGGTGTGTGATACAGCACAGAGCACTCAGAGCAGGTGCTGGGAAGTTTACTGTGGATTTCTGTTAAAACCGAAGCTTTGTTTGATTCCCCCCCAGTGATTCAGCACTCACTTCAATTGCACTGCACTAAAATGTTCTTTTTCCTGATCAGATGAGAAATACTTAAATTTGACCAGCTTGCCTTTTTTTT
>VZRL01003662.1:0-12762 GCA_013397895.1 Origma solitaria | reverse complement strand
TCTTTTCTCCCTCTTTTCTCCCTCTTTTCTCCCTCTTTTCTCCCTCTTTTCTCCCTCTTCCCCTCCTTTTCTCCTCCTCCTTTTCTCCTCCTCCTTTTCTCCTCCTCCTTTTCTCCTCCTCCTTTTCTCCTCCTTTTTTTCTCCTTCTTTTTTCCTCCTTCTTTTTCCTCCTTTTATCTCCTGCTTTTTTTCTCCGTCTCCTTGAAGGTGGAGGAGAGTTTGATACAGAGGATGCTTTTCCAGCAAACTTTGGTCTCTCCAGGAATTCTTTTTTAAACTCTGGGGTGTAAGACAGAATTTTATCCCCAGCAAAACATTGCAACAGACAACATGAGAAATTGTTGAAGAAATGTTTTTGGACTCTATAAAATAATCTGAGTGAATTCTTTTGAAAATGCGGCTTTAAAGCTGGTGGAAAGGTGTAAGAAATTCAGCTTTTCCTAAAGCATTTGAAACATTTGGGATGAAAATGGAAATGAGAAGTGAAAGGAAAAAGTCCTGGGTAATTCTGCGATGCCAGCAGACAATTCTGCCGTTTCAGGGAAGTCATTTGTCCATTCTGGTATAGAAATTGTAAAATTTGTGTTCAGGTCCAAGTGAGCAGTTGGACAAACCTCTTGTTTTTCGCCCCTCTCTTCCCTGAGCACCACTTTTGGTTCCAGCACTTTGTTGCTAGAAAGACATTGATGAATTATAGCGAGCAGAGGAGGAAGGAGAATGATTGATGGGTGACTGAGGCGAATGCAAAAGAATTAAATTTCTGTAGCTGGAGGAAAGGACAGCAAGTGAGAAACATAATTTTATAAATATTTAAAAGTTTGCAGAGGGAAAACAGTGTTTGGTCATTGCCATTGGAACACTTCAGAAAAACAGAAGCTGTTTGTCCTTCGCGTTAAGGTGTTTTAGAACAGGTTTGCCCCAAATAACCCTTTTACCCTGGTCCTGTTTGGCCATTTTCCTGTCCTTCCCCATCAGATCATTGCTGGTCCCAGGATGAGCTGTTTTCTGCAAACTGAGCACTTCTTGGTGTGTGCATCTTTCAGAATTTTTCCAAGTGATTTTCCAAACCTCTCCCTCTCTCGGCTTCAGTCATCTGTGTCATTTTGTGCATCATTTGGTCACAAATCCTCTCCTGCCACCAAGGGGAGTGAGCTCAGCTCTTCCCAAAATATTGTAGATGAGCCACCTTCTCTTTTGTAGCTCTTTGTTTCCTTTTTGCTCCTTGATTCTCACCAGATCCTGAAAGGGGAACAAAGTGGGAGCAGTTCCTTCCCTCACCTGAATATCCTGTGTGTCAATCTACACCCAGTGCTGTCCATCAGCACCTCATTCATCCTCATCAAAAGGACCCCTGGCTTCCTTTGCTCCTTCTTTCCTCCCTCTT
The DNA here is from genome assembly GCA_013397895.1 of Origma solitaria. Classification (NCBI taxonomy): domain Eukaryota; kingdom Metazoa; phylum Chordata; class Aves; order Passeriformes; family Acanthizidae; genus Origma; species Origma solitaria. The sequence continues at coordinate 11,378 of VZRL01003662.1, read as the reverse complement.
TTCTCCTTCTTTTCTCCCATCTTTCCTCCATCTTTCCTCCATCTTTCCTCCTTTTCCCCTCCTTTTCCCCTCCTTTTCCCCTCCTTTTCCCCTCCTTTTCTCCTTCTCTCCTCCTTCTCTCCTCCTTCTCTCCTCCTCCTCTCCTTCCTCCTCTCCTATTCTCCTCCTCTTCTCCTTTTCCTCTCTTTAAGGGGAAGGAGCAGTGGCAGTCAGCAATAGCCATCATCAATCTCTGCTTTCCCTATTTTCCATGATTTTAGCTGAACACTCCCTGCTTTAGGATCATCAGGGTGGTTTTCAACTTCAGAGTCTTCTTACCTGATTCCTCTTCACGGATTTGTCCTGATCCCACCTCACACTTGTCACAGTTCCCACCCTTTGGATTTCTGAGGTGTCTGTTCTGTGCAACTTTTCCATGCGTTGCATTATTTGGATAATACTAAGTGATCCTTAAAGGCCATCACTTCTCAGCTTCATCTTGATTCTCCTTGCCCACAAAATACTGAACAAACTAAGAGATGAAACAGCCTTGACAAAACTTGTGTCAGGCATGGAATTAAAAGATACAAATGCAGTGTAAATCAGGTTTAATCAGGTCCTCGTTAAGTGTTTGCAGCAGTGGAGGCTCCAAGTGCTTCACAGCCTTCTGGTTTTGGATGTTATTCTGTGATTCCCTGCATTGCCCATCAAAAATACGGGAATTTTGCAGCCTTGAATTCCTGAGCTCATTGCTTATTTTATTGCTAATTAGCACAAACTTAGGAGTGATTGGGGTTTTGAGGTGGGGGAAAAAGAGAACACAAACCCCCCTGAAGTGAACTTGTTTTCCCTCCGCTCTCCAGGTACAGCTCAAGTCCGACAGCTTCATTGCCCTCCCTTTTCTAAGGTCGCTTTTCCCGTGGCTTTTGCTCAATCTGTCACAGCTCTCTGTGCTGAGACCGTGGGTGGCACAGAAGTTTGGTGGCACAGACATTGGGTGACACAGAAATTTGGTGGTGCAGAAGTTGGGTGGCACAGAAGTTTGGTGGCACAGACATTGGGTGGCACAGAAGTTTGGTGTCGCAGAAATTGGGTGGCACAGACATTGGGTGGCACAGAAATTTGGTGGCACAGACATTGGGTGGCACAGAAGTTTGGTGGCCCAGAAGTTTGGTGGCACAGAAATTGGGTGGCGCAGAAGTTAGGTGGCACAGACATTGGGTGGCACAGACATTGGGTGGCACAGAAATTTGGTGGCACAGACATTGGGTGGCACAGAAGTTTGGTGGCCCAGAAGTTTGGTGGCACAGAAATTGGGTGGCGCAGAAGTTAGGTGGCACAGACATTGGGTGGCACAGACATTGGGTGGCACAGAAATTTGGTGGCACAGACATTGGGTGGCACAGAAGTTTGGTGGCCCAGAAGTTTGGTGGCACAGAAATTGGGTGGCGCAGAAGTTAGGTGGCACAGACATTGGGTGGCACAGACATTGGGTGGCACAGAAATTTGGTGGCACAGACATTGGGTGGCACAGAAGTTTGGTGGCCCAGAAGTTTGGTGGCACAGAAATTGGGTGGCGCAGANGGTGGCACAGACACTGGGTGGCACAGGCATTGGGTGGCACAGGCATTGGGTGGCACAGAAGTTTGGTGGCACTGACATTGGGTGGCACAGAAGTTTGGTGGCACTGACATTGGGTGGCACAGAAGTTTGGTGGCACTGACATTGGGTGGCACAGAAGAAGCTGGAGCGTGAGGACTTTTCCCCAAGCAGAGTTTCCAGGCTCAGCCCTCATCTCCTCACGTCAGGTGCAAATGGAATTCAGTGACTTGCTTGTTTAGATCTGACTACACTGATTTTTTAGGCATTTTCCTTCCCTGTACCTCGTGAAAGTGAGTCCCTTGTAAAAGCAGCAGATCAATTCTCCTTTTAAATGTCAGCATTGTTGTATTCACCAGCGAGGCAGCTGGAACCTTCTGGGTTGTTGCTTATTTATTTACTCTTTTATTCCGAGGGCTCAGCTTTTTCCCTTTTGTCAGATTGTGTTTGTGTACGACTTGCCTTTTTTTAAATCTGGAATTATGACCCACCACGTTGTTTTCTTTTAACCTTTCTCAGTTGTTTGTTCATGTTTTCATATCTGTTGTCTAAATTCACAACAGACTGCTTTCCCAGCCAGAAAGGATTCATTTTTCTAGTCTGAACAACCGTAATTCAGGAAGAAATTCTTCCCTGTGAGGGTGGTGAGGCCATGGGATGGAATTCCCATAGCAGCTGTGGATCCCTGGAGTGTCCCAGGCCAGGCTGGACAAGGCTTGGAGCAGCCTGGGATAAGGGAAGGTCCATTCCCATTCCAGGGGGTGGCACTGGATGAGCTTTAAGCTCCCTTCCACCCCAAACCATTCCATGATTCCACAATTTTACGATTTTCTCGCTATTCTGTGTTTTCCCCACTCTGAAAAACCACATCCAATGGAGAGCTCTCGCTTTCTCTCTGCTCACTTCCAGGTCTGTGGGGGTTCAGCAGAACCTTGGAGGGAATAAACGTTTCACTGTAAGCAGCTTGGAAAACTTTGGCTGAAGTCAGGCAAGAAAGAATTTTGACAAACACCTTGTTAGCACTTCGGTTCTCGTTTGTTGTAAAATGCTAAATTAAACCCTTCCAAATTGCCTGTTACACTGAGCAAGTGTTCAGCTGTGTTTTCTTTTTAAGGCAATTAAGCCCTGCTATAAACTGCCTGTGACCTTTAAACAAGCTGCCTAATGGTGCTGGTGCCACCGTTATTTTCTATAAACTTGCAATTTTTAGCTTATACAAAGCACAGCTCTTTTCTCAGGCTGATTTCATCGCTCTTTATTTCCTAAAGGGTCTTTACTTATTGTAGGTGCTAATAAGTAGAGAGAGATAAGAAGATTTGGACATCAGAAATGACTATCAGATTATCTAAGCCAAATTCTGTGGTAATCCAGGCCAATATTTTAATTAGCGTGTGACTAAATTACAGTTATTGTGTGTTCATGAGTGGCTTTCTATGGGAGAGAGAGTTCTGAATTAAAGAATTAAAGAATTAAAGAAGGTGCTGGTGGCCACTGCCCATTCTCTTGGTACAATTTGCTCATTGTAAAGCAGCTTTTTCCAGAGGAATAACAATTTGTTTGTTGTTGATTCCCTTTCCAGCTGTTCTGTGTTTTCCTCTCTGCACCCCAGCCCTGCCAAAAGAATAACGTGGGGGAGCTCTCGTACCCAGAATTATCTTTGTGTGCAGCTAGTCCAGCACAAGGCCATGATTCCCCTCCAGAAAAACAAACAAGAATCACTTATTTCTGGTTAACTGAGCTGTGTGTGTGGAGGAAAGAGCCTGCAAGGACCATCAGGTGCTTTTTCTGGACCCTTGAACCACTTCTGTCCATCTCATTTTCAGCTTTTCTTGGGCTGCTTTTCCATTATCAATATCAACTGCAGTCTTGCAGGATAACTCTTCCCTTCTCTATCCAATTCCACATCTTTTCGTTCTTTTTTTTGGCGTGGAGAGCACCCAGCAGGTGATGGGAGTGGTAAAAACCAGGGACTCACGTGGGAAATTGATTGGCATCTCTTCCATAATCCAGGTTTTGGTGGGTTAGGAGCTGAGCGGGGGCAGAAAGTCAAAAAAGTTTCTTCTAAAGTGCCATTGTTGATCTACCTTCAGTGTATATTTAATTTTGTGTGTTCTTTATTGGTCTCTTTGCTTCCTATTGGTTGCTTGTTCTGTTCTGGGGTGGCTCATGCAGCACACAAAGGTTTTCATCTCATCTTTTTTATTCTGGAATATAATCTTGGGTGCTGCTTCGCTGCCAGGACCTAAATTATCTTTCTGTGAGCAAAACTGCTGGAAGGAAAAATGCTCAGTTTTTGTTTTTAACCTAATATTTGTTGCCATCTAAACTGCCTGGAGACCTTCCTTTGACTTCCGTGGACATAGATTGAGCCTTATTTTATAAAAAGATAATAAATAGTTGATAGTTCATTTTTTTTCTCAAAAGATGTGCTTGAGAGCTCTATTTCAGCCTTAATTATTTTGGTGAGCAACGAACTCTTTAGGAACTGAAAAGACAAAAGCAGAGCTGAAAGATCTGAGTGGAAAGTTTAAATTCCCATTCCTTGCGATGCAGAGAAAACTTTTCCTGGATGTCTTGGAACTTTTTTAATGTCACTTCGCTCTTGATTTCACTTCTTCTCTGGCTGCTTTTTCCTCTCTCAGCTTCTCAGTGTGCCAAATGTTGTTCCTGCTCCTTGCTCTGGGTTGATTTTTGGCACAGTTCCCAGGGCAGCCACCGACACCTGCGCCGTTTTTGGGGATCCAAGTGCCTTTGGAATTGGGAAATTTGGGGGGCAGCCCCACCTGCCAAAGAGGTGAGGAATGAACACTTCTGCTGCTGCCAGAGTTTCCCACGTGGTGTGTGCTGAGCTGCTCCACTTGTCGCTGCTCTGGCTCCTCCTCTGGGGAAGGGAAATTGGGTTTTTCCTCCATCTTTGGGGTGGTTTTGTGATGTGTCGTGGCCAACCCTCCCTAACTGTTCACAGATTGATTCCGGGAACAAAGAGGATGGGCAGTGTTGTGTGTCAAGCGAGGAGATTTAAAAATTAATTCAAAAAGCTTGGCTGTCCCATGGATATTCCAGGTTTTTTCTGGACTTGGAGGCAAGCAGAGGAATCCACGGGTGATGGATGTTCTTTCAGTAGAGTTAATATTTACTGGTACTGAGGGAGCAGCCCTCGGCTGGGCTGTCTGCTCACTGCATCTTTGCTTTTAATTTTTAATGTTTGGCTGACAGGTTTGTTCTGAACCGAGATCCTGAAGTGCAAGCAAATGTCTTATTTCACTGACAGCATCCTCAGTTAGCAGGGAAAGGGTTTTTAAATTTTATTTTAAACCTCTGCACGCCAAACATGCTTTTTCCAGTTTCTTAAAACATCACCACTGAGAGTTTGGAAGCTGCAGAGGGATGCCATTATTTATTTATTAGTAACTGGAAATACCTGTTAAATAGAAAACCAACTAAACTGGGAAGGATGCACAGCGAGATTGTTGCTTTTAGGCACTGATTTGTCATTCCTGGTGGGTTCTGCCCCTGTTTGTATTTTGTCCACGTTGGTTTTTAGGATAGAAAAGGGAATTAGGATTCAGATTTTAGTGCCCATGGGATGGCAGCTGGTCATTATTTCAGATATTCAAATGGTGTAGGCACAGGACATAACCCTTGTGCAGCCGAAAGGATGAGGCCTCCTAAGCTTTTTCAGTCATGACTTCAAGCAAATTAAATTTAAGCCATTTTCTCCCCATTTATAGAATTTGAAATAATATGGGGGTTTTTTTGGTGTTTCTGTAATGGAAAGAATAACAGCCATCAAACATCATTGTCACTGTCTTCTTCTAACACTTTTCTACTTAATAATCCTCTTATTTGGGGATAAACTCTGCTTTGATTTTTATTTAATGAACTGTGCTTACGCTAACTTCTTTTACTTCTTTTATATATGCTCAAAACGTTGGAAGGCTGCACATTAAATCCGAATTATTTGGATGTCAGCCCCTTCTATATGTTCCGTTTAGGACGACAAATAAAGAAACATTACTTCAAGATGAGGGGTTTTAAGGACAGAATCATCCTGGTATTTAGATGGTGACTGAACAGGCCTACCTGAAACAGAGGCCAGACAAAGTCAGGAGAATAAAAATCAGATTAATTTATGAAAGGCCTTTAGGTGCATTCAGGGCACACAGAGCCCACTCGAGAGGCCACACCCAAAATGGACAGCGAGTCACGAGTTCTTCACATTTTTTAAGTTCTGTCCATTGACATATTGGGCCTCAATTCTCCAATCACACCTTCAGGTGATGATGTCAACCACCCCAAATTCGCTCCCCCCAGTTCACTGTTGGTTCCATATTTTGGGGCTCTGAGGCAGCGAAGTGTCCTTGGATTTCCAACTGAGAGGAATTGTTTTGTCTAAACTGCTGTGAACAGAGGATTTTAGCACTTTATATGGAGCCCAGAGCTACACACCAAAGCTACAGATGCACAAAAATTATAGAAGCTAAAAATCCTAAGGCATCACAGACGCTCCCCTAAAACAAGGGGGGAATTGCAGGTGTTGAATGCATCGATGGCGAGAGTTGAGTGAATGGTGAGAGTTGAATGAATGGTGAGAGTTGAATGAATTGGTGGCAAGAGTTAAACAAATTGATGGCGAGAGTTGAACGAATCCATGGCGAGAGTTGAAGGAATCGATGGTGAGAGTTGAGTGAATCCATGGTGAGAGTTGAACGAATGGATGGCAAGAGTTGAACGAATCCGTGGCGAGAGTTGAACGAATCCATGGCGAGAGTTGAACAAATCGATGGCGAGCGTTGAATGAATTCATGACGAGAGTTGAGTGAATTTATGTTTAACTGTTGTCCCTTGTGTTTCCCTTGCAGGTGTCAGCCGTGGACTCCCTGGAGGGTCCCCTGCTGCAGGTGGAGGGGCTGAGCGACCTGCGGCTGGAGCTGCACAGCAAGAAGATGAACCTGCACCTGGTGCTGATCGATGAGCTGCACCGCCACCTCTACATCAAATCCACCAACCGCGTGGGGCAGCGCGGCAAGGACCGAGCGCGCCTCGGGTGGGACAGCGTTCCCCGTTCCCGACCCCAAACCCGTGACACACCTTGTACCCTAACCTGGCGTTCGTGGCACGCAAATCCCTCAGCCTCATGGCTGTGCAGAGCGGGAAAACTCCGATTTGTTGATGTACCTTTGAGCCTGTTGGTGTTTTTTCACTTTTCCCGGTGCTTCTGTTGGGTTTTTGCTGCTTCCCACAGTTCATCAATTCCTGCGTGCATTCTTTCCCTTCTCTGATGTTATCCCTTTCCTACGAATGTCGTGGTGGTGAGGCTCAGGGGAAAAGTGCTCATTTTCTAGGAAATATCCAAGTTTTAAAGGCCTCCCAAGTAACCATGAGGTGATGAGATGGAGGCCGCAATATTCAAGCCTCTGAGCTTAAGTGCCTTGGTTTTGATGTTTCCAAGGTGCTTTAAAAACGTTAAAACTTCCTACCTGCTTGGTACCTCTGGTCAGTGAAAATTCGGTTACCTACAAGTTAGTTATCCTTATATTTTCCTTATATTGTCCTTATATTGTCTTTATCTTGTCCTTATATTGCCCTTATATTATCCTTATAGAATCCTTATATTATCCTTATATTGCCCTAATTTTTTCCTGATTTTGCTAATTCTGAAGCCTGTAAGAGTTGTTGGAGGGAAGGAAGAAAGCCTCTGGCGAAGAGAGACAGTATTGGAAGATAATTTTTGCAGAGTGGGAGGGGTGGGGAGCAAAAGGGGAGCTAGCACTGATAGAGATGCAGAGAAAAGAGAAATGAGCATTTTATTGGGGGAAGGAACAAAAATCTGCCCACCAAAAACACAAGGCAAGATAGTCAGTTGCATTAAATGAATTTATGAACTAAAGGATTGATTGAAATTGAAATTTCTAGGAAGGAGGGTTCTAGCAAGTCGTCAGTCTCTTCCTTACTCATCTTGTTAATTAAAAACAGCGACAAAGCTTTGGTGGAGGTTTCTGGTGGGAATAAAGAAGTTTGGAGGATTAAGAAGTTGACAAAAGGCATGAAAGTAGGAACATCTATTTCTTAGGCTTAAAATATGAGGAATAAATTTGTTGTGTGAACGAAGATTCTAAATAAAAATCAACTCTTCGCTTTAATTCCTTCCCCCCACACAGGTCCCTTGTGAAAGACGCCTCTCCTGTGCCTCTGATGGATGTCACTAATTTATCTACACCTCGGAAATTCCTCGAGACATCCCAGTTCAGCACTCCTGGAAGCTCCAGCAGTGAGTATTTAAGCTGTATTTATTAATTTGTAGATCTTCAGCTGTTTTTGCTGGAGTAGGAGGAGACAAATCATGCCCTCCTCATGGCTCAGGGGAGACGAGAAGTGATTTGTGCAGTGTCACAGAACAGGTGGGTATTGTGTCCAGGGGCACAACTTGCTTTTTTCTTTTGGAAAATCCTCTTTTCCCTCTCCTAACCCCCACCATCTTCAGTCAAATACACTCATTTTCTGTGCCTGTTCTCACCCTGATCGTGTTCTTGATATGTTGGGCAGCAGAGATTTGCAGTCGGTTCATTCTGTGTGGTTTCCTCACCATTATTTACGGCAGGTTTGTGGAGATATTACTGAAGTTTTTTATTGTGCTGGAGCCAAAAGGTCAAATCTTTTCCTTGTGGGAGCTTTGTAACTTTGGCTAAAGGTCTGTCTGTACGCAGGAATAATCTGGGGCTGATCTTTTATTCGTGTTCTGCAACAAACACCAAGGAAAACTCTTTCATTGGTGCTTTTGTCTGAGGCTTTGGAAGGGTTGCAGAGAGGGGAAATTAATCTTTGCATTGTTTCACAAGATTAGTAAGTGGGGTTGTCCTTGATGAATAATACACAAGTGACCTACAGTCTCTTCCCCCTTCCAAACCTCACTGCTTCAGTATTCCTCAAATGCAGAGAATCTTTCCTTCTCCTTCTCCTTATTAATTCTTTTGTCCTTTTGTTTCTGCTTTTGTCACACTTTGTGCCTCCGAGATGCTTCCGTTTGATTACTCTTATCTTTTGCTCCTCGAGGGGTTTTGTTCTGTAGCTCTGCTGCTGCTCTTGGAGCCTGGAGCTGGATTTTTGTGTCCTGGAGGTTTGTGAGGACTTCTCAAACGTTCAGAGCTGGAGGCTGCAGCTTGGCCACCCCAAATGTGGAAGAGAAGAACCAAATGAAAATTCTGAGGGAGAAACTTCAGAGTTCCTGTGGTCAGTGAGAAGTTCAGTTTTGTTCTCTAGCTCTGCTGCTGCTCTTGGAGCCTTGGGCTGTTTTTTTGTGTCCTGGAGGTTCGTGAGGAATCTCAGACTTTCAGAGCTGGAGGCTGCAGCTTGGCCACTCCAGACCTGGAAGAGAAGAACCAGAAGAAAATTCTGAGGGAAAAATGGGGCTGTTTTTCTGTGTCCTGGAGGTTCGTGAGTTCTCAAACTTTTCAGAGCTGGAGGCTGCAGCTTGGCCACTCCAAATGTGGAAGAGAAGAACTAGATGAAAATTTTGAGGGAAAAACTTCAGAATTCCTGTTCTGCTCTGTGGTCAGTGGAAGTTCAGTTTTCTTGCAAAAGACTACAGGATTTTGGGGGACTGAGGAAATAAATCACTAAAAGCTGAATCCCAGCATCACCACTGGAAATAGAATAGTTTGGGTTGGAAGGGAACTGAAAGATCATCCAGTTATCATTCCAACCCCTCTAAATATTAAAATACTTCAGTGATTTGTAGAGTTTCTGCCGTTTTTCCCTTTAAAATGGTGGTGCTCTGTGTAGTAATAAAACCAAAGGGTCTGAAGTCGTGGAGCTGGTGGGGAATAGAGCAGAGATGAACCTCATGATTTTGTTTTTGCAGAGTTCTTCTTGCTCATCACACCCAATGCTGATGGGGAGCAGGGCAGAGATGAACCTCTTGATCTTGTTTTTGCAGATCTCTTCTCGCTCATCACACCCAATGCACCAAAAAAATCTCTTCCTTGGCTCCTCCTTGTCCTTATCATTCAGTGAAGTGCTGGGCAAGTGTCCCTTAGCCTGGCAGAGATGGAGATTCTAACAGAAAACATTTGATCAGCATAAAATATGCATATGGTTTTGCTTCAAGTGCACAATGTACTTATGGAGATTTTTTCCCGTGTAATTTTATTTAAAAGTAGCCTTTTCCAGGACTGCAGAACTACCAGACAATTTCAAACTTATGTGTATGCATAACAAAAGCTGTTTCTGCCTCGAGTCACTTAAGTTCTTCAGCTTTTTATTGATGAAACAAAGTGGCTGTGCATATTAATGTGTGTCATTTTAAAGCACTGACTCATTCATCCCATCTCAGCCAAGATGCCAAAATTTGGAGTCCTTCCTGCGCTCCCTTCCCGGAGGAGAAGTTACCTTGCGCTGTAGAATCTTTATAAGGGAATTAAAGCTGCTCCTGCTGCGCGTAAAATAAACAGAGCCTTCAGTAATGCTCACCTGAGGATTGGGGATGTGGCAGGAACACCTTCCCTTCATGTCAGTTCAGAGAAATAAATTCACTTTTAAATTTTATTCCTCTGCTGGAACTTTCTGGACTCTGAAGGGTATTTAGGAAGGTTCCTACTTTGCCAGGCTCTTCCTGGAACTCTCAAATGTGCTCACCTGGTTCATAGCAAACCCAAGAGTGCCCTTTCCTGAGAAATTCGGGACAATACTTCCTGGAAATCGGGCAGAAGATGAGCTGGTGGTGACAATAAATACTGCTGTGGATGGAAAATGTAAATTTTATGCCAAATTGTCAATTAATTTCATGAGTTGTTCCTGTGTGTGGTCCCAACATCAGTATTTGATTGTAGTACACTTATTTTTTTATTTTCAGACTTGATTTTCGTGCTTGTATAGATGAGGAGGATTTTAAATGTGGGTTTTCTTCTGGGTTTGCTAGCGAGGCAGAGCAGAAAATTCCCAAAATCTTCCAAGAACCCATTCCTGCAGGAAATTTATTGCTCCATGCACATGTCAGAACCAGGATTCAGCACCAGGAATTTGCAGGTGACATTCCTTGAAATCTGAAATTACGCCTTTGGACCACCTGGCACTTTTCTCTGGAAGGATTTAAGCTGCAAAGGACATCACCAGAAGGACGTAAATCATGGAAAATAGTACATTAAATTTTACAAGACTCCCATAAAAGCCTGTGGATAATGAAACGTTCAGTAATGAGGAGCAGCAAATTTTGGCCGTTCGCCGGAATGAAAAACACGACCCAGGAGCCTTTTTTTTTCAGCTGCTTTGCTCATTTAGAGTTCCCAGAGTTGGCTTTTTAGGGATCAGAGCGGAGCTATTAAACAGCTCCTTGCAGCAGGTTGGCTCCTTGGGAAATGGCAGCGCTGAACCGATGAATTCCAATCGGAACAGATTTTTTTGGAGGGCACCATCAGAGCAGGGAGCACCTCTGGACCTCTGGAGATGGGGAATCAGCGATGCTCTTTGTTCAGCCTTTAGGGGTTTCATTGATGGCTCAACTTCTGCCTGCTTCAGCACAATAGTTGTGCATTTTCAGGTGAAAAAAGCTTCCCCTTTTGAAAAATTTGTGAAAATGGCTGAAATTTTATTCAAGGATGTGGCAAAATCATCATTGCTCTAAGCTGTTGTCTTAGGAGGCTCTTGATAAGACAAATGTAAATGTTGTGCTTCAGCAGAGGTTTTCCGACTGGGCTGGGGTAAGATGATCAACGTGGGTTTAGGAAAGGCAGGTCCTACTTGGCCCACCTAATCTTCTATGGTCAAAGTGAGCCACTTGCAGGAGTGTCACCAAAACTGTGGGA
>VZRL01003661.1:4003079-4017154 GCA_013397895.1 Origma solitaria | reverse complement strand
GGGAGGTGGGCAGGGAGAAGAAAGAAAGCAAGAAATTGCCAGATCAGGCAGGAATGTAATCTAAGGAGACTTGAAATAGTTCCTTGTGCTGCACTCCTTTTAAAATCTGATTATATGATCCAAACCTCTACAGATGCTTCAAACAGAAAAGGTGACATTGCTAAATATGCTGTTTTTTCTGCAATACTGAACCCCAAGTGTCCCTGCCTGTTGTTGGCTGCAGCAGAGGCAGTAGCCATTTCACTCACGCTGGCTGGGGCCCTCTTCATCACTGCAGAGCCTTCCTTGGCTGAGATCTTGCTTTCAAATGCCACTGATTTTCTGGGACAGTCCCAACTGTGAGGAAACTGTCCCACTGAGTCTTGGGCTTCCTGAGAGCCTGAGTGATTAAAGAGATTCTAAAACATTTAGAACTAAAACATTTTCCAGAGCTGCCTTCTCCTCCCTGCGTAACACTATCAATCTGAGGCAGGGCACCGAAATATCTACACCACCACTGCCAAAAACAGCCTTGCATATTTCCAAGCAGTTATGCAGCCTTTAGTAAATCACCTAAGCGTGAGGAAACTGCTTCAGGCAGTGCAGAAAAAGACAAATCCAAATGCTGGGGACGAGGAGTATCCAAGGAGGTTTGTGAAGATGCGCTGGAAGGGAAGACAAGGTATTAAGTGCTAGCCTCAATCCCTAGCACACATTATCAGCATTTTTTTTTCTGCATGTGTGAGTGTCCTTTATGCATGCAGGTGGATGTATCTGAGGCAGAAATCTATTGGAAAAAAAGGGAATCTTATAACCCCCAGCCCAGCATGCTCTAGTCCAAGAACTATGGTATCATTTTAGAAGTTATGACTATGAACAAAGCTGGACTTATAGTTCTCAAGCGGCCCTCAGCATCTCCAGAGGGACCAGCAGTCCCTTCAGAACTGAGACCACTCTTGATGATATTGGAATACTTTTAAAAAGTGTAGAGCAGCATGGCATCAAAGAGACCTGAGTTTAGTCCTTCTTTTTGCTAGTAAAAAAAAGGAACACATTTAGCAAGTAATAAAAGACCCTTTGTGGTGCCCCACCCTTAAGGGGAAGGAAGCCCCCAAAATTCGCAGATGCTCATGGTCAAAAAGGAGCGACAAAAGTCAGAGGGTCCGCAAAAGAAACTTATAGAGTTTTATTACTAAATTATAAACCTGGCATGGAAATTGGTATAAATTAGTCTTTTGTCTTCTAGTGTAAGCCATAGTGTGGGTGCCTTTTACTTTCATCTTGGTAAAAAATACTGTAGACCACAAACTCTAAGAGAGGAGAGCCTTTTGAGGAGTCCGAGCATTTCAGATTACAGTACTTACCTGTTTGTTGGGAACTGAGGGAAGGGAGTGAATGGGATCACTCAGGGGAAAAAATTACAAGATGAGAATAGCTAGGACTATGAGTCTTTCCTTTGCATGTCAAAAACAAATCAACAAATACATGTTCCTGCCTTTGTGGAGGTAAAGAAAGAGATGAATGCTGAATGGCAAAGCCACCTTTCCAAAGACTTTCAGCTCAGGTAAAATGAATGAAAAATTTCAGTGGCCCCCAAAAGTAAATACTTAAAATGAGCTGGGAGAATGCAAATGAGCTGGGCATATGCAACACACCCACCAAGAGTACAGTGCAGATAAGTGTCGGGATCTTGAGATACAGTCAACCAGTGATGAGAAGCAAGTACACTGGTCATGCCACTTTGCAGGCAGCAAGGGTCACAGCTGGGATCCCAGACCTCCAGCACCAGCCAAACACTGAGGCTGGATTTGCTCTTCAGTGCTGTTTTGAGCATAGAAAAACACCTACCTTCAAACATCACTGTCTGCATTCCCATTTTTCCAGGAAAATGTTGGCAATTATATTACCCTACCAATATCAATTGTGCATTTGTGTCTGTTTCTGTACAGCTTGTGCACTGGAAATGTGTTTTGGCTGTAGTTCAAATCCACTTCAGTGCCCCCAAAGAGATCTTCATTGTTCTAAGGCTTGCTGAGATTGTTTCCAGTTTATACACAACTGTTTCTAAACCCTGGGACCTGTGCTTTTGGTTGTCTATCAGGAAAGAGTGGCAAAGATTAAAGAAGTGCATGCCTTTGGCTGCATACTTTAAAATAAAACAGCTGTGGTTTTCAGGAACCTCTTTTAAGGTGTAATAAATCCACCTTTCTAAATGCCCAAGGCTGTGTTTATCTAGAAGTATCTTGGGGGAGATTGCTATGTCTATTAATCTGTTTTCCTGTTTCCTTACCTCAGGGCTTAAAGGCTGCATAAACCAACCAGCTAGAAGGCTGTAAGGAAAAGTCTCCACAGACAAGTATCTCCCTCTGCTTTCTGCTCTTAAGCAACACACTCCCAGTGCTCAGGAATCATTAGACATTCTTATAAAGCAAGAGCAGTAGATGAGGGTGATATGGTAGGGACAAACCAGCATGACCTCTGTCTTAGAAGAAACCTCAAACCTGTCCAGGACCTTTAAAAGAGTTAACAAAACAGTGGATGAAGGACAACCAGTGTCTGTATTTTATTTAGACCTTCAAAAGCCTTTTGATAAAGTTCCTGAGAAGTGGCTATAAAGGAAACTTAGTAACCACAAGGTGAGAGGTAAAGTTCTGCATGGATGGGGGAGAAAAAAGCCCGCAGCTGAGAGTGGAAACAAAGAGGAGGAACAAATGGTTCATCTCAGCATGGAAAGGGCTTCCATGTAGGGTGCCCCAGAGATTAAAAATATGACATGTGCCTGAGATATTTATTAATGATTTGAAGACCGTGGTGAAGAGCAAAGGTGACAAAGTTTGTGTCATGAGAAATTGCAGAGGATGAAAAAATTAAGAAAACTGAAATAGTGGATTAAGTGGAAATTAAACACACGCAGGAGAAGAATGGTTTGCAAAGAACACTATAAATTACTCATGTGTGTGGGTAGGTGTTGAATTTCTTTTAAACATCCCCAAATACATCAGGCACCTGTACAGTCAACTCAAGGAAACTGACTCCTGACCATGCAGTGGTGGTTGAGAAAGCATCAGTCTTTTTGAAACACTTACGAAAAATATTTTTTTAAGCCAATAAAGAAAAGAGTACAATCCTGTGATTTCATATTAGCAGATGGCGTGACCTGTTTTTGCCTTGGCCATCGCATTCAGGTTCAGCCCCCATGCTCAAAGGAGAAACAACCAAAGGAGCTGCCAAAAGGTCTGACAAGGCTGGGTTTCTTCTGGCTCTGCTCTTCATGCTTAGGTTCTCTGGGGCCTGGAAATTCAAAGGCTCCAGCCAAATCTTTTCTGAGTCAAAGGTAGCCAGAGCAGCCCCCTTGCACGTGGATTAGCTGTTATTTAGGGAAGATGAGCTTATACTATAGGGTTTCCTGTAAGCAGGCCACTAAAAGCTACCTGGTTTGATTAAACCTCTGTAAAGTTAGAGTAGCTGAGATATTTTTGCTTCCAAACAGGTTAGAAATGACTGACTAGTTCAAAGTCCACAGCAAAGGCAGAAAGGCATGCATTCACACATGTGTAGAGGCAGCCATTTTGAAGCTGAGATGAAGAAAACAGCACCAAAAGTTCATTGAAAACAGACAGAAAAGTGAAAAATGAAGTTAACTATGCCTGAAATGCAACACATTTGGCTATATTGGTACAATATATATCAGATAGATTTAATAAATGTCTGTCTGATACCAAGAAGGCTGTGTAGAATCTCTATCTTTCCATGTTACAATAGAAAAGCTTTGGCATATGTTTAAACTATAGTTATGAGATAAATTTTATTGCACTGTAATTTGGTTTATTGGGCATTGACGGCTGCCTTTATTTAGAATTGACACTTAAAAATCAGTATTTATTTGGGGCTGACAGCTATCACAGTTTAGAGCTTTTGCTCAGTCTCAGGCTTTTGGTCACTTTTAACAATAAGAAAATAAGCTGCACTCTACATTTGAGAAGGTAGGATCTATGGCCAAGAAGCATTCTCAAGGCTTACTCGGTAAAAATACACACTACTAGAAGAAAATATATGTTTTTAACCTCTGGGATCCAGTTCTGAGGAGAAATATGAGAAAGGGAGATTTAAAATTACTTTTTGTTTCTGTGTTTAAAGGTAAAATTATAAGCTACATGAAACCTGTTGTGGGACAGATAACAACTACATGTATAGGCATAGCATAACAACCAGTAGAGAGAGAACAGGAGAAAGTTTCATGGCCGATCACTGAAAAATAAGGGTCATCTCAATTCACTTCAGCTGTCTAAAAGCTTGGTATTGAAATGAAAAGCTTGGTATTAGTAGTGAAAGGAGAGAGACAAACCCGTATCGAAGGGACTATTCTCTGGAGGTGCCCATGAGTGCTGTGTTTCCTGTATAATCCCCTCTGTCTATTCATTCAGAGACACTTGTAGCCTTCTCTGAAGCAGAGCGTCTTAAAAGAGATACCTGTGCTTCTTCTGGCTGAGATGGAGGTGACTTTCTTTATAGCAGTCCTGATGGGGCTGTGCTTTGGGTTTGTGTCTAAAACAGTGCTCATAGCACACTAATGTTTAAGCTGTTGCTGAATAGTGCCTGCACAACATTTCTCATTTTTGCACTCTGTCCCCACTTCCTGGAGCAAATAGGTAAGAGGTGAACAAGAAATTAGGAGGGGACACAGTCATGACAGCTGACCTGGACTGGCTAAAGGGATGCTGCACACCATATAGTGTCATGCTCAGCAATGAAAACAAGGATAGAGAAAGAACAAGGAGCTTTTTGGCTTCCAGATTGTCCAGTGCTTGGAGACTGGCTATTCTGCTTGTGGGGGATAGTGACTGACTGCTTGTGGTTTTCCTTTTCTCTTTCCTTCACCAATTAAACAAGTTTTCTCACTTTTGTTTTTCCTCTTCTGTCCCCCATCCTGCTGTGGGGGCAAGGGTGAGTAAGCAGCTGTGTGGGAGCTTGGCTGCTGGACAGAATCAGTCCACCACAATAGCAATTATCCTATGTTCCTAAATGAACTGTCTGCACATATGAAAGGCAAACCAAGACAAATGTAAGTCTTGTAAAATGGGAATAAAATAACACCAAAATGGGTACTTTTGAGTAAGTCATAGAGAAATGGGGCTGGATTATCTTTATTGAGTGGAGATTTCTGCAGAGTACCTCAATAATATTTTGTGGATTCTAATGATCTCTGTCTCAGATGATGGTTTGCCTATCCATCCCACATGCATAAAACAGATTCCTGTCCAAAGTTATATCTGTGAAGCAGTATTTAATGTGCTCCTGAACAATCCATCTGAGTCCTGTGCCTGTGGCAATATCACAGGAAATGCCAACATACAGCACATAAAATGTCAGCTTTCCACAAAGCAAGAAAAGAAATGCTATTCCTTTATGCTATAATATGATGCCTCATGCAGTTTTCTTCTTGGTTTATATTTGGTTTTCTGAAGTTTTTGAAGTAGGAGCATACACTAACCTGCTCCATAGGGCCATGACACTTAATGGGATCAGTGTTGTGAGGGAGACTGATATCTCAGCTTTGATCTGCCATGTGGCCACTAGTAAGCCACCCCATCTCTCTGTACTTTGTTTTCCTTCACCTATCTGGATTGTTTATTTCAATGTAATCCCTTTAGAGAGAAACTGTCTCGGGTTTTTTAGGCACAATGGCAGAGATGGCTGATCTCTCTGATGTGTTAGGAAGTGCATGGTGGCTGATACAAACACACAGGCAGTGTACTGCAGTGAGCTGTGGTGGCTGGAGATCTAAGAGCTGTTGAGCTCCCGATGGTCCTCCCTCTCCATAGCTAGAGGAATCTGACTGGTTATACTGTTGGGTTCCATGGAAAACCACCAACGTCTGCCTCCACAGATGCTCCTGGTTTTCTTTCTCCTACAGTCTCAGATTAGGATTAGCTTCACACTGCCACAGTCTTGTTACTACTGAATTTTTCACAAGCCCTCTAAGCCTCAGGAAAGGTAAGCTGGCAACCATAGGCCTGCTAAGGACATCTCAGCCCCATCAGGTGTACTGCATAATTCTAGCCAGTAATGGGGATGACTGTCAATCACACTTTCTGTTTCTACAGTGGGAGCTTCTGCAGAGTCTGGAGACAAACATGGAGGAGGGTCTAGGGATTGGCAAACTGCTCTTTGCAGAAGTCTCTTAAGTAAAGATTAAAAATAACTTCTGTTGATTTCAGACCAAAAGTCCTGAGAGAAGAGGGAGGAGGAAGAGGAGGATTCCAGACCTGGGAACAGCCAAGACAAACAGCGTGTCCCTGGCACAGGAGGAGCGGAGGACATGCCTTCTGCAGGGATTATGCAGAGCTGCTGGAAGTGAAGCCTGAAAACCGGCAGAACGGAAGCTTGGAAACTGAGCCCTGGGCTGAAGCGGGTAATTTACCTTATTTGAAATAAAAACAGCTTAAGTTGAAGCCAGCCGGAAATTCAGCTGACTTGAAGCTGCAAGCAAAATTAGCATAACACTCTGCAGGTTGAAACATGGGGGAAGCAGACTGAGGGATTGAGCCTTAACGTCTGGCAGTGTAAGGAAGCTGCTACTGCTTCTGCAGTGCTATTCAAAATTATCCCTTAAAGCTAAAATCATTGCAATACCAAGCTAGAAGACCATAATAGTGCCTGTTGGCCTTAACTGCAACAAGCAAAAAAAGACAACTGCAGCGGAATCATCATTAAAAGGGATAAGACTATGACTTGCCCCCCCCAGATTGGCAGAGCATGGTAAGTACAACTGACAGACTGAAACATCTCGGCCAGGAGTCTGTCAGTGTAAATCAGTGTAGCTATGCCACTGACTTCCACAGTGAAGCTGGGCCAGTTCATTCCATTAAGAATCCAGATTTTGAACACAAGTAGGTATAGCTTATGTCCTGCAAAGTGCTCTGTGCTGGGTGGGGGCTGGGGGAGGAGGAGGACACAATTCACTGTATCACTCTGAAAGACCCAGGGTAGCTTTCATCACTTAGCTCCAGCAATCTAAGCCTAGAAGCCTTCTGATCATAGTGGTCGCCAGACAGCCTAACTCAGTCATGCGAGTTAATGTATACTGCTACTGCTGTTAGACTTATTCCAGTCCCCAAGCTAATTCTTGTAGAGCTAGCTTGTAGAGTTAGCCTGTATAATTCAACACTACACTGCATTGGCAAACCCTTTAGGAGTGTGGCTGCATATGTATGCAAGCAAGAGAGCACAGTTAAGTGATGCTGCACTCCCAGACTTGTGTATATCTGGGAATTTTATTTGCCCATATACTGATGACCAAAGATCCAGTTCTTTTTCTAATGTTCACAAACCAGCTCCTATATCAGTAAGTGGCTTAATTGAAATGGCATAGTGATTAATGTAGATAGGGCACCAACGATTTTGCTTCTGAGTGTTTCCCCTGAACTTACACGAGCAGAAACAATGGTAACCTCTCCTTCATATTTGAAAGCAATGCTTTTTCAAGTATGGAGATTTTGCACCAGTGTGTCAGGATGCAAGCCAGTGTCATTGCATGCAGAGTAAGAGAGCGTTGTGTCTGAACATCATCATATTATTACTGCAAGGTAATATTTTTGCAAGACCTGGAGTGGATTTTGTGGACTACAAATACTACAGAAGTAGATTTCCTCCAGACAGGATTCCCTCAAAAGCAATATGTAATTTCATACAAAACTTGCAGAGTAGTCACTGTATTGTTAGTATGCCATCTACCACCATTTTATTGAGTTAATCTGAGTTTTGTTACAATATCCCTAGTGTCTCAGGATCTCTGCTGCCTTTAAAGCAACAAGCAGCTGGGCAGAACATGTGATCAGAGAGTTCACCAGTCTTTGCAGTGAAGCATAAACATGAATGAGCCTAGACATGCTTGGAAGCGCAAGAAAGTATTAATAAAACTTGCTCAGAGTTTTTAGTGAAGGTGTTTGGAGCAGTAAGATCCCAGAAGTCGTTTCCAACTTGAGGAATATGCACTCATACAGCTGAAGAGACAGCAAATGCACATTTTCTAAAGAAGGCATTTCTATGTGATTATCTTCTGCCTATAAAAAACAGGCCCTAGCTGAAATTTTGAGATGAACCAACTTCTATATATCATGGATTCCACACACACAAAAGGAACAAAAAATACACAGTGGGCTTTTTTTAAAATCTGTTTTTCCAGAAAGAAATACTGTTGCAGACATAAAACTTTTTCCGGGCTTGTTCTGGGCACTCCTTGAAATACGCTGTATGGACAATGCACACTCAAACCTCTGGCTGTCTCTAGGAGACATTCATCCTGTCTCTCCTTGGCAAGCTGGGTTTCCTGTCCAGCCCCACAGGATTTATTGCCTCATTGTGGTGGAAAAAAAATTGAGGCTAGTGACCGACCATATATGGGTATGGAAAAACCAAGATGAGCTAGAAGGGGAAAAAAAAAAAATACAAGTGGGTATAATTACAAGTCAATTAAATATAAATCATTATAGGGATAAGAGGAAAGGAGCAGCATGCAGAAACCTGCAAGAAATACAGGTGTTCTCTGACTTTCTCCCTCCAGCTCTGTGGATTAGCAGGGCTGAGGAACAGGGCTCATAGTGGCACCATGAACCACCTTCACATAATCTGGGTGGGATTTCCAGCCACTGACGAGCTCAAAGTACATTGACAATGCAGCAGCACCATTGAAGAAAGCGGTGGGAGGAGGCTGAGAGGCTGAGATCTTTCGGCCAGGTTGGTTTTTGCTTCCGTTACTGCCTAGTAACATATAATGCTTTATGAGGGCATAAAATTGCTTTTTACTAATGTTTTTCTCATTCAAAGGTCAGCAAAGCCACAGTGAAAGTTAAAGAGGAGGAGTGTGTGGCTCAATGGGACTGCTGAAAGCAACCAGCCACTTTTGGAGAAGAGGGACTTAATCTGCTGTCTCAAAAGGGACAACCTGTGCTGGTTGTCACCACCACAGGCTGTGAGCACATGTGGCAGACAGGGTGGCAGCTGTGGGGCTGCTTTGGCACCGTGCAGATTTACCCAGCTCATGCAAGACTGGTAAAAGCCACAAACCCTTCTTTATTCAAAATGGAGTACAGGCCAAAAAAAAGACAGGCCAGAGTCAAAGCAAAGCAGGCCAAGGTAACTGAGTCCCATCAGGAGTGGAAAATGGCCTTGACTCATTCAAAAGAGTCAAAAACCCAAAGAGTGCTTTTTTCAGAGGTACCATTCCAGTTCTGACTCAAAGGCACAGGCAGCATAAAGCAGCGTGGCTCCACAGATGGTTCACACCAAATCAGCTGCTGGCCAGTGTGTTAAAAAAACCCTTAAATTGTCAGTTAGTCTGTGCTTCATTATTTGCTTCTTACCCATTTCTAGTGAATCTATACCAGCTCTGATAGGCAACAGTGCCATTGAGAATCTGCTGATTCAAATCCCTCCCTCCTCAGCAGAAAGCCAGTGGGAGGAAGGAAGAAAGAAACCCAACTCGACATTCTATTTTTCCCCCTTCAAATAAACCCTAAATTGCTTCTTTAATGCACTCGAGGTTTTGAGCGGGGTAGGAAGCTCTGATACAGAATGGGGCTACAATTTTGTTAAAGACAAGCTCTGCAGCAAGCCTGTGAAGTCCAATAAATTTGTAACTCTGTTCCCAGTCAGAAACAGAACAATAGCCTCTCCTGTTTAATTGTGGATTGCAGCAAGTGGTTTCGTGCTCAAACCCTCTTGTAATGTAGTCCTCTCCTTTTAATCATCAAAGGTGATCTCTGCCAAAGCAGCTGACAGTTGCATTTGATCAAGTGTAATAGGAACAGTCAGATCTTCCAGGATCCTTGTAGTTACCCATTTTCCATGTGTAATTCCAGTCTATTTCATACAAGTTTAATATGACAACTGTATTACAAAATTAGAGGGAGGATTTGGGGTGAGATGACTCACTATTTTTTTTTCTTTTTTATTAGAAAATATGATCTCAAAAACAAAAGCCATTTTCTATTCCCAGTCCTGCTACTGACCCCCTGTATGACCTTGAACAACCTTTGATGTCTAGATCCGTTCTTCCGCTTTGCCTGTCATTGCTGTTTAGAGACTGTGAGCTCAGTAGTGCAGTGACTGCCTGGTTTTGGGGTCCCAGCATAACAGCTATGACAGATGAGTGTGCACTTAGGGTTGGTGACATCTGCACTTTAACACCACTCACATATATATTAGTAGCTGTATAAATATTTATATTTATCACAATATATACATATGTGTCTGCATATGCACACATGAAATATGCTCCATTTTTTAATGGCTTTAAATTTGAGAATGAGTATTTTAGGGATAAGGAATCCCAATTTTAAAACCAAGAAAGAAGACCCAACCTCTATCCTTCAATACAACCACACTTCAAATAGATTTGGCAGCAGAACTTCTTTTGGACTCTGCCCTGTGGTTTTCACAGTTCAGTTCACATTGACCCTGGCAAAGCAAAGCAAAGCAAAATGTCTGTTCCTTGTGCCCACTGCTCTCTGGACCACCAGTGGTGCTCAGAAGTGTCCACTGCCCAGGTGGAGAACATATCCACTATGCAAAGATTCCATCCTTCGTTTTATTACACCACAGGTCGGGAGGAACATCAAATCCCTCTCACTTGTGTCAGATGTCAGCATTTGGGAAGGTGGTTGGAGGTGGGGAGGGGAGGACGGAAGACAGTCAAAATGAAAATGGTTTGGTTAATTAATTGCAAGCACTGCTTGAAGGACCAGCACGTATATTTAATCAGTTGCCTAGTAACAAACGGTGTATGATGTGAATGCTATCAGCCCACAGCGTGAGCAAGGGATGGACCCTTTCTGTTTTTATCAGCTGCCAGCATGCATACTCTGGGCGTTGCATGCCCTTGTGCTCAGAAGGGCTGCTCTGCCACCTCACAAAAGCTGCATGGTAGCAAGGGTCCCCCCGTTTCTGGCTCTGCCATTCCTGCTCCTCCCCCAGACATCTCAGAGAGAAGACTGTCTTTTCTTACAGGGAGTGACCTTTTCAGTGGTGAATCAAATGACAAGAAAAATTATCCAGATCTCCCCTCCCCTCCACCCACCTTTTTTCTTTATGAAGTTATCTACACTCTGGGAATAGAATGCAGGCATTGCTGCTGCTCACGTTCTGTTACTGACACCAGTGTCACCATTAACGGTATATATCTTCCATAAAAACCTGTGCAGAGAAAACCAGAAAATCATTGGCACTGGAACAGAGGCAGAATTAATAAGAAAGAGGGTTTGTTGGTTGTTGGGGGTTTTTGTGTGCTTTTTTTTTTTCCAGTGACCTTAAAGAAAGAAGGGCAATGGATGGATAGATGTTGGATTGCAGCACATAAAACCAGCCCAAGACAAACTGTACAGTTCTGTTTCCTGTAGGTGAAAAAATAACTCATGACCTGACAGGCAACTGAACATTGCGTACTCCTTTGGTGCTAGTTTTAGGAGGGAATTTGACAACAAGAATTTGCTTGTAGTTTTCCACCACCCATATGCCATTATGTTAGCTGGGCCTGATAATGCAAGGACACAGCAAACACTCACACTGCCTGTCTGTATTGCGAAAGAGAAATAAAAAGAGAACATCCATAAAATAAAAGCTCCCATTTATGTTTTAACATGCCATGACAATGTTTGTGTGTCCTTATCAGGGCTTTCTCTCCTCCCTCCCCCCTCTCCATTTGTAAATCCCATTGGATAAAAGACTACATCTTCCATAAAGAATTCCCACCAGAAATCTTTATAAATCCTCCATCAGTGAAATACTCTGCTGTCATGCTGAGCAGAAGCTAATCTAATTAAGACGGGATCTGCTAAATTTAATAGCCTGCTATGAATTTTTACGGACATCTGGTAACTGGAAGGTTGGAACGACTCTGACACATCAAATACACATTGTCCAAATGACCAGTATCAGGTCGATTATATTCTCCCTTTCCCAGTCACTTGTAGCTGGTGTAGGATGCAATCAAACCCCCCAGGATAAACACATGTGACTCCATCTGAAATTAATGGGGGTTAAGGTTGGAAAGCAGAACTGGGCCCCTGATGCTTCCGTTAATGTTGTTTTTTCCTGATTAATGAAGGATCAGGATATACCTGCATTATATTTCATTGTTTGCAAATACTGTAAACGATATAGCAGGAGCTGGAGTATCTGTTAGCACATGTGTCTTCAGTATCTGCAAGTTATGAACCTAAACTTGACTTGGAGCTTTCCTCAGTCAAAGCCCTGACATGACATCCTCTGGCTAAGCACAGTATTCCCAGTGGGGAGCAGAGGACCTCCACAATTTTAATCATCTCTTCCTGACCCTACAGTAAGCTGTTAGCAGGAGAAGGCAGAGGATGGCGGTTTGGGTTGTTGGGGCTCTTATCCCTTAAGTTTATAGTATGAAAATGAGTTGAAACTTTCTAGTGGTCCCTAAGAAATGGTGACTTGAGTTGTTATGAGGCTGGTCCCATCCCATGAGCTGTTACTATAAGAAAGGAGCACATTTACAGAAGTGCTGGTCTTTCTCCCTGTCTTCATAGGACGCAGTCTGAGAATGACACATTAATGAGCTCCTGGCATGCTTGTGTTTTACTAACTCATCGACAAAAAAGATCACAAAGATTATTTCCACCTGGTAGATTCCACGGGTGTCCAGCTCTCCCAGGCATCACTCTGAGCTTCCTGTAATAAAACCACAAATGCACACATACATACATAGTTTACATTCACAGTTACGTAATTTTCAGACAGGGCATACATCACACAAGGCACAATGCCAAACTTTTCAGAATAGAGAGTTTGCACTTTAAAACATGTATTTCCGTATTTGCTGTCTTGGTAAAGAAACCATTTTTCTTAGACTCCCCTTAGCTGTCTCTCCCCACACCCATAATAAATTGTTCAAGTAAATTCAGCAACACAGTGGGAATTGTGTCAACCTGATGTGATGAGTTGGCACTTGAAAATTTAATCTCTTTACCATCCACCAGCCTTAAATCTGTGTAGTGTGACTTTTAAACACATGCCAAAGAGCAGAGAAGTTACAGTGCTTGCTTACAGATTATTTAGGTGCTGGCTTCGTGAAATGGGAACAAACACATAACATGCCAAGTGGAAAAACCTGGGCTCATTACAAATAGAAAAAAACTCACTGAAGTAATATAAATGTTGGTATAGTTAATTTGGAGTATCCGTACTGAGAAGAGACAGGAAATCCAGCTGAAAGGATTGGGTTTGCCACTGGTACAGTCCTATACACACTGTGTGCAAGGGTCAGTGCAAATCAGCATCGTGCCTGGGGTGCTGCGTTGACTTACTCCAGGCAGAACCTTTGCAGTCAGCCCCAGTCTCCTTTCCTTTCATTGAACAGCACTGCTTCCTTCCAAAGGTGGGCTTCTGCACTCATCAAGGAACAACTTTACTCCACAGTTAGGACATTTCATATGGTCTTGGCAAGTCACGATCTTGACCTGCTATGGATTAACTGAATGAAAAGAAAAAGATACAGTCTACAGAAAGATGTCTATGACTTTGTTACAGAGTGACACTGAATCAATTGTGTGGACCAGGTTGATGATGTTTATTCTTTCTAGGCAAAATGCAAAATTAATTTATAGTGGTGTAATGTGATTCCAGAAATGAGGTATACATCTTGCCTGTAATGGCTTTTGATTATCAATATCCATGTTTGGTTTTTAGAAAGAAATGAAAATGTGAGAGAGTGAAGGTGCTCAACCATTGTTCATTGTGTCAATGGTAAACAAAATGAAATTTTAAGTAATATGATGAAAGCCAAAAAGTATGTATAGTTATGATAGCTGGAGCTAAAATTTATGCATGTTTTAAAAGCATCTTAAAGGATGTGAATAATATGAGAAGTTAAAAAGTCAAGTCCATGGCATGTAGTTTATTCTTGATCTTAAAATTTACAATAGATTATCTCTTTTTTCTATGATAGAAGATACAGTGAGTGGTTTCTTGCATTTAAAAAAAAAATAAATTTGAGTTAGCATTTACAGACATTTTCAGAAGTTTTTATGAGTGCCTTTAAAAACAAAATAAAACAAAAATGAGGGAGGGAGGGA